>NHNU01000012.1:194582-622160 GCA_002785985.1 Microcyclosporella mali
GGGGTTTTGGAAATCCTCGCTCATGCCTAAAGTGCCATCAGCGAGGTATAGCTCGATCGTGGGCTGTATCTGTCCATCGGGATCGTCGATACGATAGACTCGCTCCGTGACGTGGATCCTACACGTCCCAGTCGACACAGGAGCAGGAGCAGTCGTTGTCGGCTGGTAAGAAGCTGGCCCTGTTGTCCCATGGGGCAAAATGCCGTTGCACGGATACCAACAATCAAGATTTCGGATCGGATGCTCTGTAACGTCCTGAGAAGTCCAAGCTCTTATCGAGCAATTCGGCATCAGGTCAATGTCCATGTTCACGTCGATGTTCCAGGAGATCAAACCAGCTCTGGTCGTATTCAGTTGTACCGCAATGCCGTACTCGAGAATGCTCGCACTGTCAAAGTCCATGCTGCTCACGAGCGTCCCATCTTTCTCTGCAAAGTTCGCGATCAGAATCGTTCCGCTGGTGTCTAAAGAACCCGTCACCGTGTAGTTGTCTGTCATGTTGTGCTGAGGCAGCCAGCCATCGCTTTTTTGAGATTTGCCTTGCCAATCCAATATGTTGTATTGTGCCTGTATCTGACCAATCTGGCTATCGTTCTTGATACTGTCGAGTATCTCCTCGATAAGATGCAACGTAGATGTCGGAGGTGCAGGAATGGCAGTCCCAGTCAATGCGGAATAGCGACTCGTTGTTGGAGCTGTAGAATTGTGAGCGACACTGGTAGTCGTTGATGTTGAATTGACCCGGACACAAATTGGCTGCGACCAATCAATGATCCCTTGCTCGCCATCTCTACGCCGCTGCTGCCCTTGGTCTGGGTTGTAAATCGTATATTCGCGCAACTGCTCTTCAGACGCAGGCCATGAGTCCATGCCAACCAACCGTTTGTCGTCTGCGAAAAGCTTGTACTGAGCGTAGGGCTTGTCACAATGGCCGGTCACTTCTCCAGTATTGGGATCCGTGATGTCCTCTCTGTGAAGGTACTCCAACGGATCGTACTGCAACACCATACGCCCATGATACGTCAAATGAGCCTCTTCTTGCCTCCACTTTTGCCTCTCAGCGGGACTCAGGTCTGGAGGCGCATCCTGCAGTCGGTACGGGACTACCGCTGCAGTAGCAAGACCCTCTGAATTGCTGATCAATCGTAAGACCTGCGGCATGTACTTCAAATACTCCGAGGCTGGCGATGCGTTACCAGGTCGCGGCCACGGCTCATCAATAACCTGCGGTGCCACAATGAAGACCTTGATGTTATGATCTCTGTTGCCAGACGCGTCCTCCCCATACCACATAGAGTCAAACTGGCCAACTCCTGGAAATTTCCCGCTGTTATCGCTATTCCAGATCCCAAGAAGAACGTCTTGGTCGAAAGTATCGCCGGGATAGAACGAAGGATCCTCCCAGAAATGTGCCCAATAGACTCCTCGACGTGAGAGAACAACAACGCAGGTACATCCTAACAAGCCTTCAACGGCCATCGTAAACGGCTCATTCCGAACCTTCGAACCAGTGCTGATGAAGTGCCATCTTCGTCTTCCCGGAAGGGTACGATCATGCTGGTGTCGAATGCTATCGCACACTGATCGACCATGAAATCATTGTATGAGTCGCAATCAGCGATCAGAGGCATTGTTCGCTTCTTGACGACCGTGCTTGAGACTGGTGCAGATTCGGTCTCGATCGACGAAGGCGATGAGAGTGGACCGGTCAATTGTGGGGGCACTGTACCGGATGGGAAGGCTGTCGCTTGTTCAACGAAGACAGAGCCGTCACTGGTGATGCAGCCCGTGCATTCTGCTCCTGTCTCGAGACTTGTAGCACTGCACGCACCGCCACCGCACACACTCTTGATGCACGCTACTTCCATGACTGACTCTGGGTAAGAGACGGTGGAGGCAGCTGTGTCGACGTTACAAGCAGTCGTCGAATTCCAAAGTGTTCGACACATTTCTGCCGCCGATGTGATGTCGGTGTAAGAAGCGCAATAGACCTTGTGAATACATGCTTTCGATGGTCGAATGCAGTCACTGGCCACATTGACAACTTCTTGGGTTTGTCGTGGGTCCAGTTCATGGGCCACCGGCGCATCTGATAATTGCGTGACCAGGCTTGTGGCAGCTGACGATGAAGGTCGCAATACAGAGCTTTCCTGCATCACCGTCTGTGCTGGTAAAGTGGCGACTACGTGTCGTCGTTGTGAGGGAGGAGCATTGACCCGCCAGCTATCTTCCAAGTCCGCAAGGGCCCTAAAAACGAGGCCCTGGCTAACGAAGAAGAGAAGAATGAGCCACTTCGGCGCAAGAAGACGCATGATGCGGTGTATTGGTTGGTAGACCGATACTGATTTGACCCAGTTGCTCACAACCACTCGTATAAGGGAAGGCCGTTCGGCGTGTCCTGGAGGTGTATGCTCTTAGATAACCAAAGTGGAGTATAGATATGGGGCAGCAGTCTCAGTGGAGTAGATCTGCTGTAGAGTACTCGTGTAGTGTTGTATGAGTGCGTCGAAGTGTACTTGTTGCGTTGCTGTTTGGGGTGACTGCTTCTGAAAGGCTGATGACTAGTCTGTCTCCAGTAGTCGCGATTGTTCGCAGCTAGAGACAGAACTTGTGATGGGGTTTGTGTATTTGAGTGCACGATCAGTATTGTGAAATTTGCGCGCCTGGTAAGGTGTGATGAGATGCTGAAGTCTATATACCAAGAAGTAAGCAATGACTTAGGTGGTATCGAAGCTGTCGAGTAGCGTGGTTGTTTTTTTTTGCATCTGGATGAATGAGGAAGCCCAACGGCGAGATTAGCAACAGCACGAAGCATATTAAGCTGTCGTGTGAAAGCTTGTGAAGGCGAAGGACGCCTCCATCGCGTCTCATGCACGAAAACAATGCATGTGCGCAGGCTCCATACAGACACATACGCATATGAAGCAAAATGCTCACCAATGCGTCAGAAAATGCTCTCTCCGCGTGTTACCTTCGGCCATTCTCGCGAAGCACTGGGCAAGGGCGCATCTCTTGGCAGTATATGACCGCCAGTAGTAGCTGAGCTGCGCTCTTGACATGAAGATACAGCCCTTTCTGAGAGTCTTCGCTTCTCCCGCTTGTTTCGTTTCGACAAAGACCTGGTGATCAATAGCCGATGACGGTGTCGTCCCCCTACCAACATCAAGCCGAAGAAGTCATCTTTGGAGTCCTTGCGAACGAGCAAATCCCGGATCGAGTTCTGCATATTTGTCAACATTGCCAATCGATTATGGATGCCCCTATCGCCCAATGGACATGACGGAATCGGTTTGCATATATGGAGGGGCAGGAAATCCAAGGAGCAGGTGAGGTGAGGTCAGCGGAGAAGAACTGGGCGGGAAAACATTGAACCGACCTGACGCGTTCATTTCGTGTTTGTATTCTCTCGTTCGTCCGCTTTGATCACGCGGACTCGCCTCATACAAGCATCAGCGCTCTGGGTTCTGCGGTCATCTGGACGCCACCTGCAGGAGCAATCTCATGCACCAGCAGTAGTGCGTCGTCTTCTACCCAATGAGCACAAATTGCAATTGGGAACCAGCTTCACTGGGGGCAATTCATTGCTTTCGACAGCAGATACGACTTTTCCTAAGAAATGGATGCACCAGCATTCCGTGCTCAAACATCTCAGAGCTGCTCAAATTGGGTTCACGTTGTTACTGAGCTTGCACAGCCTGAAACAGCCTAGGTTTCCATGTGTGCTGCGGTACATGATTCCAGTGGCGACCATCGCCATTCAGATATCCCAGCGGTTCTGAGACATCCCAGCCTTGGCTTCGATGGGCACACCAGGCCACGACATTTGCATGACGCTGTGATACTCCAGATGACAGGTATGTGCAGGCATGGCCATTGCTGAGACAGTCCTTCGCCGTTCTGCCGGCACACATTTCTTGATTGAACCTCGTAGGCCACATGACGCACCCAAGGATGGACATGGTGGTCAAAGATGTCGCTACAAGACCCTTCATTAGCCTGTCTCTCGATAACAAGCCGCCCCTCTCGCCGCCTCCCCCAGTCTCGTGCAGTCCATTGCGTCCGGAGTTGGCTTCCAGCAACGGGCTCGTGCATATATCGTACGACCAGTCCCGTTTGGGCACCACCAGAGCTACAAACAGAGCTGTGGTGGACGACCTGGATCTGGTACTTCGGATGGCGCCCCGAAACAAGCCTCGTGCAACTCATCGCGGGCATGCTCCCTGCTTCCGCCACTTGATAGTTCTACCTCGCTTCTCTTTGGTGAGACTACTCGCTCGAGAGCATGACTTTCTGACTTGAGTAGCAAGGTGAAGATGAATGTGAGAACTCAGTCTTTCGTCTGTGACTCTGCATAATTCTTGTCTGAAGTGGTTTGAAGGCAGTCGACTGTGATTTGTAACACGCTGAACGACGAGAGCCTTATGCTTGCGGCGGAGGCCATGAAAGTCATACACGACACTCGAAAGAAAATGACGAATCAACCGACCTCCAAGAACAGCCAGGCCAGATTCCACACTATGTCGCAGTCAAAATCGAAAGCAAAAGATGGACAGCATGGCAGCTGGCAGGAAGCAGCACCAAGATTGATGTGGTTCCTCGACGAGTATGTCGCCGACATCAAGCCTCGATTACTGACTGTAAGCCGCCCTTTTATGTCAAGATTGAATTTCCATTAACAACATCGCCTGAAGCTCGACCCCAATGACCGTAGAATCAAACGCAAGGCTAGACAGATACTGGTCGAGCTACTCTTCTCCACCATCGACGCCGCAACAGACGACATCAACGAATCGTTTCAGCGCAGGAAGCGGCAATGGTCTTCCACGAGCAGTCGATCCAACGGGTCCAACGACGATGATCTGGACATGTTGGGGAACATGTCGGAGGACGAAGACGATGAAGATGCAAAGCAAATGCAAGTGTTAGGTCGTATCGTGAAGGCAGAGCTTGAGGAACTGGCCGAAGCGGCGAAGGAGGGTATGGAGGATTTGATCTGAGCTTTGCTCAGTGTGCATATCATTTGCGGCGTGGGGACACAGAGACGGGTGCGCCGGCAATGGTATGGAAAAGCTATTTGAGTCTTCGGTATAACTCCACGGAGCACATTTAGCTTGTCTTAAAGAATGTACGAGGGATGCTTGGCGCAAGCCGAACGACCCGAGATATACTTTACATCTACCTCACATCAACCTTGCATCCCTTAGCATCACCAAGACACAAGTCCAACTCACATCGCTGCCTCATCTTTCGATAGGGATCATGGTGCAGGACGAGAAAACAAAGCTGTACGCTCACGAAGAGATTCCACCACCGTCGTACGACGAAGCAGTCGAAACGAAATCGCAGCCCAGTCTGAAAGAAAAGTCCCCACACAGCGAAAACTCCACAAGCACAGAGGGCGCACACTCCACAGCGCCGACAATCCCATCTGGTCTTCTCACTTTCAGAGTCATCAATCACAAACCTTTCCTCGGAACTCAGACTATTACCATCATCCCAACGCAGCCTCTCGGCGCCGTTTCTTCATGGCAAATGCGCTTCTGGGGACGTGGAGATACTGCCACCCTCAGTCGCCACGCACTTCCGCCTCAAGAACGACTTCCTCTCAAGGATGTCGCAGAAATCACATACCCGGGTGAATTGCACCATCCATACGACGTGATTATCAAGTTTAGACCCACTGAGGCAGAGATCGAAGCCCGAGGTCTGCGGCACGTAAGCGACACAGTTCGGATGATGACAGTCGATGGGTATTTGACAACCACGTATGCGATTGATCTACCCATCGATTTCGAGGTGTCAAGAGCGGAGCGAAGACTGGAGTGGCGAGTCGTTGGCGTTGTAAAAGATGGCCAGTACTCGGGCGACAAGTCATCCTCCTCGAGACGCCAATGGACACCGTTCTCGACTCAATCACTGGTAGAGGTCGGCAGTCGTCAAGTCTGGGCGACTTTCTCGCACAGTGCGCCATTTGCCAAGCACACTGGTATCTTAGAGATACCTCAGACTTCTGGGACTCTGGCACCTGCACTCGTGGAGGGTATCATCATCGTCTGTGCGGCAATGGTAGGGTTCCAGGACAAAGCTGGTCTGACTTCGTTACTACTTGAGTCGGGATATGAAACTCTTGCGATGAAGGGAAAGAACAAGGCGTGATCTTTTGTATTTTGCGGCTATGCACAACTACAGAATACGCATATGGTGACGACAAAACTCGGTCGGGTCGGGACATCACGGTCTATATCATCGATGGCGAATTCGAGACTACTCTGGACGATGTGCGGTCTAACAACCACGCGCGCGCTGTGCACGCTGACTGTCTCGCCGATGAGTTTATGACACCCTACGCCGCCACAGCCCGTGCAGGTGGTGGTAACACTGTCATCGGTCAGTTTTGGATGAATTTACACGGCAACGGGTTCTCGGCACTGGTGGTCCAGGCAAAGGCATATTTGAGAAGGGTGAAAGCATCACAGAAGCTGAACGCGCGCACGATCCAAGAACACGGAGGTCCATGGAAAGACCTAAAGAAGTTATTCGACTGGGTGGACAAGAACGATGTGACCGCGACGATGGCAGCAGGGAGTGATGGACCGGACAAGAAATCCATGAGCGATTCCAGACCGGTATGACTACACCGAACGACAAAGTGATTGATGATGGGTACAAATGCTGATGCTACCTTCTGGGACACGATCAGACGACAAAGGGCTGCTGTGAACACGAGAAACCTTCCAGGAGAGCAACCCGCTGACAATCCGATCTATGCGCAATCCTCAGGCCTTCGGCTCGTGGATGTGGTTGGAAATGGCAACAGAAAGTGGCACAGCGCGCGACAGGAACATCATACGCCGCGCCTGCGATATGTGGTCTGCGTGTAGCCACCTGCTAGTGTCCACTTTGAACCGAGCAAAGTGGCCAGAATGATATGAATAAACAGTCGGTCTCCAAAGCTGTGGACTGTAAACAGTTGCCGGCAAGTCATTATCTGCGTGCTCTTTCTGACTTCGCAAGGGTAATCGATGAAGATACTGACACGTGGACTGCGGAACAAAGTGGCAAACAACGATTGCAAACCGATGCATCGGGCCATCTGCCAAGCGTATTAGTTCCTGCATTCGTAGCGCACCTAAATGCTACAGTCCTAGAGCGAACGCTCCTCAGTCAGACTTATCGGGGCTATTATGTGTTACTGCACCTCCATCAGCAACGGATATCTTTTTCTTAGATGCTCAGATGATTTCTCGAACCCGACACCGCCTATTCGAAGCTTCAACAGCAGTGTCATTTCGGGCATGAACGATGGCGCTGACGGCAAGCCGATCATCCTGGTCGGTGCCTCTATTAGCTTCGATCCAACGTGGCAAGGTCACAGCCCTGTGACAGTCACCCACGACGCCTGCACGAACGCCCTGTACACCGAGATCAATGGTTGTGACACTAACACTATAAAACTCAAACACGGGTGCCTGGATCACAAGGACGGCATCATCTCCGATCTAGCTATCGAAGACGACACATGCGCCTACTGCTCAGGTTGGAGGCCGGACAACGCTCGGCCTGGCGCTTCGATAGTCGCCACGAGACCAGTGCGACGATAATGACAACGTCTTGGGAAACTCGGGAATGGTCTGGCTAGTTCGTATATGTCCAAGACTTTGTCAATTTTACGAGTTCCCAGGCTCGTCAGCAATACCATGGCAGGGTGACGAGAGAATATTGATGAATGATATCGTCTGCAAACAAGCAGTAATGTCATGCAGGTCTTATTTTAAACATCTATTCCACCTTCACGATCCTCACACCTCTTTTCTCGACCTGTCCCTGCAACGCTTTCAACACTGCGCCCCTCCTGCTTTCTCGCTCATAATATATCCCGACCTCCTCTGCAGTAACATCAACCATCTTCTTTCTCGCACTGCCTGTTCCACCACTTCTTCCTAGTCCTCCGCTCCTGTCTAATGTACTCGCCCTCAGATTCGGTGGGGTAGAATATCTCGAGCCAAGTCCAAACATGGCACTCATACCCAGCGCATCTCCATTCGCCGCCATGCGCGCCCGCTTCGGCGTGGTGTGCGAAGCGGTGCTGGCGGTGAGCAGCCTGTTCCCAGCGAGCTGTCCAACGAGATCGTCTTCATAGTCGTCGTCGAGTCGAAGAGATGCAAGTCCATTTGGGAGACGCTTAATCTGCGCTTCAAGGACATCAATGTCGCCTGACTTCTGCTCTACCATAGCTGTCATTCTAGTGATCGTATTCGTGACGGCTTCGACAGTTGGCATTGCTGTTTGCTTCCCACCTTTTGGGAGGCTGGCCAGATCTGCACGAAGCATTGTCATTTTCTGCTCGACCTCAGAAAGAAGGCGTTGCACGCGTTGCACGCTTTGTCGCAACTCGGACTGCTGGGCCTGTGTTTCCACAGGCAGCGGGGCGGCTTCTTGCACAGCCAAGGTTTGAGCATTGGTGTGAGCGGCGATTTGTTTTCGCATCTCGGTAGTCTTGATTTTCAGCCTCTGTAACTCCGTTTGCTCATCGTTGAGGTCGCCAATCTTTCGCGAGACGCTCTCCAACTTGCCGTTCTGCAGCTGCGTGTCAATCGTGCTCATTAATTGACCGAGCGAGCCAATGTCTCCAAGACACCAAGCTTCCTCGTCATCCAGATCCTCCCGTGTCCGCTGACCTTCTTTTTTCAGCTTCTCATGTCCGAGTACGAAATCCTCCAGGCCTTTCGCGTTCAGACCAACGACATCAATCATTGACTTGACATCCCGGTAAACTTTCAGGACTTGTCCTCCAAGATCTGGCGCATCAGAAGCACCTTGATACTCGGTATGGGTGAAGAATTGAGGCAGATCCTTTGTAGGGTCTGGCTCTGACGCCAGATGCGCTGATAGTCGTGCATCTGCCTCGTCCAGCAGGTCGTCCTGCGTGGGCTCTTTCGGCTTTGGCGGCGGCGCTCTGGGTCTCGGCAAAGGCTTCCCAGGAGGCACAGCGCTGGTCATGATCGAAGGAGGCAAGTCTTGTGGTAGACCGCCTGGGCGAGCTGGGCTCGTTACATTCCGTCGAGGGCTAGGCGAACGGGGACTGAGGACAGTCCTGCCTTTTGGAGGGTCGAATTTAGGTCCAGGCGGGAAGCCTGCTGGCGTATAGCTGCTGTGAATCGTCTTCTCTTCTGACTCGGGAGTCTTCTGTCGCTGGTCGGGGTTTTTCGGCGACGCGGGGGTCACACGATTCATCAATGACTTCAGACCAGCAGGGTCCTTGATTACACGTTCTTCAGTCTCGCCGTCATCGTCTTGATCTTCATCTTCATCGTCATATTCCTCGCCATCCTCGCCATCGTCACTGCCGTCAGCATCGTCATCTTCTTCTTCCCAATCTTCAGAGCCTTCTTCCGAAGGACCGGCAGCTTCTGAGCCGTTCGCAGAAGAGAACGTTTGGCTATTGGTGACATCTACAGGAGGACTGCCAGCGATGGGTTTGTCTTTTTCCTCTGGCTTGCCAAAGCCAGGAAGAGGGATTTCTTCCATCTTAGGAGCTTTGTAGGTGGACGGGTCAGGCGGCAGAGGTGCATCTTCTGGCATAGCTCTCGAAGGCACAGCGGAAGGATTTGGTGGCAAGGGCCCATCATCAGGAATGTGCTTCGACGCCGGCTTGATGAAGTCGGGTGGCAATGATGGTTCTTTCTCCTGTGTTTTGGCTGCAGGAATGTCTTTCAAACTAGGCTGCTTCTCTGTGCCAGGCTCTGGTTTGATGAACGGGGACGGGGTGGACTTTTTGTCTGTAGCGCTTAGGACGTTTCCGAACATGCCGCTGCCAAACAGACTAGCACCGGAATCCTTTGGCTTTGGAAGATCGTCTTTCGCACTTCCATCTCCTATGAAGCCGGATCCGAGTTTAAATCCACCAGTATTGAAGAGACTGGTCGGCTTTGACGAGTTCTCATCATCTCTCATGGTTGATTCCTGTGAGATCGTCGGCTTGCTTCCGAAAGAACTACCTGCAAATGGGGATCCAGATCCGAAGCTCGAACCAATCGTGGCTGTTGACGCCAAAGAGTCTTCCTTGGAGAACGCCGACTTTTGCTTGTTGAATGCGGCGAATGGATCGGACTTATTGTTATCCCCACTGAGTGACATGAATGGCGAGGCTGCGTTAGTATTGCCACCGAATGGCGAGCTGGGCTGGCCGAATGTGGTCGCTTCGGAGGGCTTGTTCAACGTGCTGCCAAATAATCCACCCGCTTTTGGAGTTTCGTTACCAGGCGTATTCGCGCCGCCAAGTGAAGAAGGCTGCCCGAAGGAAGAGCCACCACTGATACCTGTTACACCGCCAAAGGCTGGTGGCTGTCCTGATGTCCCAGATGTGGATAACCCACCGAACAGACCCGGGCTCTTTGACTGGGCAACTTGTCCAAATGCTGAAGTCTGACCGTGGGACGCGGCCTTGAGGAAAGGAGATGGACCGCCCATCGAAGATGGCCCACCGAAAGTATGACCGAGCGACGTGGTAGAAGGCGCGGCAGTCGCAGGTGTTCCCCACGGACTTGCTTTCTGACCCAGACCTCCAGTCGCGCCAAAGCCAGGGGCGCTGGCTTGCCCAAATGCCGGCTTTTGAGGTTGCCCAAAAGCGGACTGCCCAAACGCAGGTTTCATAGTTGCTGTCTGCCCTGAGGCGCTAGCTTGACCGAACGCCGGCTTCTGAGGTTGTCCAAAAGTGGACTGCCCAAAAGCAGGTTTGGTAGCTGAGGTATCTGATGATCCAAACAGAGATCCTCCAAAAGCAGGTTTCGATGCTGGTGCCGATGTGCTTGAAGCACCAGCTGCTGACGACACAGCGCTGAGAGCATTTGCATCGCCGATTTCCAACTCGTCACCCGAGTCGTCCTGGTTCGCTCGGTTTGCAAAAGAGGGATCTGTGTCATCGACAATTCCGTCAAGGTTGACCTTGTTGAATTTCCTATACTTTGCAAATCGACCGTTTTGATGGGCAGTCCCAGGATATACGACCTTCGACCTGATGGCATCGTTATAGACAACCCACCACATAAGGAGATTACCATCATTACCCAGAATACAAAGAGCAGGAAGTGGGATGGTCGAATTGGGTATCAGGTCGGCTTCGTTGTACACGGGTCGAGGCGCGAGGACTTTCGTACCTAGATCTAGTGCGACACCGACCGGGGAGGTATCATTCGAAGTCTGGTCGCTATATGGCATCATAGCACGCTGGTTCCGGTCCTCGGGGATAGTGGCTGTGACGAACTCGTCCGGCAGTCGCTTTTCCTGGTTGGCGAAGAAGTGCGCCAAAACACCAATGTCCGTGGATGAGGTCGAAGCTACTACCACCATATCCTTGATGTTCAACCACTCGACAAATCTCAGCAGGAAGTGGTGGGAAGGAGTCCGGCTGATCATACCAAATGGTGGGGAAGGATCCAAGGAGACCTTTCGCATTGTGAAAGGCGTTTGCTTTGTCCTGCTGGCGATGAAGTAAGCAGAATCTGGTCTGCCCATTTCGTGTCCGTCTGAATAGCTGGGCGAGAAGACGAGAAGAAATTCGTAGGTTGATATCCATGTGATTGATGTGACGGGTAATGCTTGCGCTCCTTCATAGTCGGCCTGAAGCTGCTGCAATTGAGGCGGACATGGGATTTTGTCCTTCATATTTCCTTGGGGATCGAGTTGAGCGCATGTACTGTCTGCCAGACCGGCAATTATTTGCTTGCCCAGCTTCGACCATGCTGCCGACGTGACGTTCTCATGGAACACGGGCCCTTGGGGAGTGGAAACGAGAGCTTGCTTTTTCAGATCGGCTAACAAAAGCTTTCCGTCTGTGAGGACGATCCCAAAGAAGTGAGATGTTTCCGGTGATGGATTCGGATTAGGAAGGATATGTCGTACGCTAGTGCTGTTGGTAGCAATCTGGAATGCTGGCTGGGCGTTATTGCTGAGCTTGTCCGTCTCGTAGATAGCAAGACCTCCCCCATGTTGCGCTGCTATAACCAGACAGCTCTCATCTGCGCTAAATGCGACGTGTGAGACTCGTGGTACGGTCAGCCTCACGTCGGCTTCCAATTGACGTATCTTATCCTCCTCATCGTCGTCCTTCCGTCGCGCCAGATATTGCTGTGTTGTCTTTTCTGTGCTCACTATGACTAGCGTATCCGGTCCCGCAGCTGCCATCAATCCTTTCTTCGAGGCAATACTCAAAAGTGAAGCAGTTATAGGTGGCATATCGTTCTCCGGCCAAGGCTGCGACACCTTGAGACGTGCGCCTGGTGTGCTCGCGACATCCTGAAAGGCAATATCTTTTGTCTCCACCTCTTCTATATCTCCACCTGCTTGAGGATCCATCGTTCAGCACCTGCAGATCGAGGGCCACACCCTATCGCGCCGTACTTTTGCAGCCTCTCATCCACTTTTCCATGCGCGTAAAGGTGGAGCTCGGTAGGTATATTGATGCTGGCTGTTCGGGCTGAGACTGCGAGGGGGACGTGGACAGATATTGTTTGGGGTGCTGTAGTAGAGCAAGAGATTTCCAGAAGAGTGTGACGGATGATCCAGTGAAGAGGCGGCAACAGGCAGATGTCCCAAGATTCACTCGCGTAGAAACAAAGTTGTACCTAGTAGGTCCCGTCCCCCAACAGCGCGTTGGCACGTGCGGCCATATTCCGCAGACTGCATGAATATATTGATGGGACTTGAAAGGATGATCATCAATGCGATCTGGTCATAGCTTTCGCGGAAGTCGGCATTGTCGCGTGCCGGAAGGCAACCAGAGCCGCATCATCCAACAGCTTCACCAAACACTGCAATACAGCTTGACTGTACTCTTGAACACCCACACATACACATCGACACCACAACAAATCGAATCACACCTAAACGACCGCGACGATGCCGGGCTTCGACTTCAGTAACCACAACCGAAACATCGCGCTGCACGCAAAGGGCGTCCCGCTCCCCAAGGCCACCTCCACGGGAACAACCATCGTCGGCTGTCTCTATGATGGCGGCGTCGTCATTGCCGCAGATACCAGAGCCACAAGTGGTCCCATAGTCGCCGACAAGGTCAGACACATCCCATCGAAACATATGTCGTTGCGTTGACTGACTGGATATATATATAGAACTGCGAGAAACTCCATTACATCGCTCCTCAGATCTGGTGCGCAGGAGCTGGAACCGCTGCCGACACCGAATTCACCACCGCCATCATCTCCTCCAACCTCGAATTACATTCGCTCTCCACCGGTCGCAAGCCTCGCGTCGTTACCGTCATGACTCTGCTAAAACAGCACCTCTTCCGTTACCAGGGGCACATCGGCGCTTATCTCGTCGTAGCAGGCTGTGATCCCACTGGCGCCCACCTCTTCACTGTACACGCACACGGCTCCACGGATAAGCTGCCTTACGTGACCATGGGTTCTGGTTCGCTCGCCGCTATGTCTGTCTTCGAGACACAATGGAAAGCAAACCTTAGCCGCGACGATGCTGTGAAGCTCTGTGCGGACGCGATTGAGGCTGGTATCTGGAACGATCTAGGATCGGGTTCCAATGTAGACGTTTGCGTGATTACACCAGAGAAGACACAGCTGTTGAGGAATTACAAGACACCAAACACGAGAGAGAAGAAGATGCGGGATTACAAATTCGCAAGAGGCACGACAGCCGTGCTGAACGAGAAGATTATCACAAGGGAACAAATCAGCAAGTATGTGACCGTACAGGATATTGGTGATGGTGAGGCGGGTGTGGGAGAGAAGATGGATGTGGACTCTTAGCTGTCGGCTGTGATGACAGTCGGACGCACAATTCAAGGAGGGCGTGTATGAATAGTGACATTAGCCCTCGCGCAGATGGCGATATTGTCGTGTGAGGCGGTGTCAGTGAAGTACGCGGCGCCATGCAAAGATCACAGGCTGTATTCAAGACATTTCATGACTCAGCTCCTCCGGGCATTATTCCATCTCAAGGTGCGAAAGAGGACGCTTGAAATATCTCGGACCTAGGTCTTCAAGCTGATCTTTCGTCCTGTCACGGCTCATCAGCTGCTATCGACCGACAACGACAAAAGTAAAACTTACAACGCCTTCCAGAATCGGCAATCCATGCCTTTTACTGCGGAATAGTCTTCGACGATCGCCTCCGTCAATTTACTCCACTCCTCATCCGAAAGACTATCGAAAGTCGCGACCACTTCGACGAGCTGATCCAGGTGTGCGCCTGCCGGTCCGCCTTCCTGCCTCACGAAGCCTCGCGATCGATGGATGTGCAGTCCAGCCTTTTTGACCCTGGTCTCGAGATCGGCCAGAACTTCGGGTGGAATGACACTTCCAGAGACGACTTGGAGACATCCTAGTGGCTCTATGTTGGACGTGGCCATGCTTAATACTCGCGAGGGTTTGAAGCGGGAGTTGATGAAATTCAAGAAGGTATTTAAACCCAATACTGATGCCTGGACGTGTTCTCTGCTAGGATTTCAGTTGCTCGCCGCAATTTTGACTCAGCACGTGAATGCGCTGTGCCTCAAGCACCCTCACCGCATATGTTCACGCAACGGAGCTTCATGCCAAGAAGTATGTACTGATCACCCTTGCAGCTCGTCAAGCTGCAGTCGCGGCCCGAGAGAGCTCGGGCAAGCTAATCTGAGAGGAGTAACGACGTCGGCCAGCTCGTTGCCGGCGATGTAGTTCATTACAATCGACGAACCTCTACGTTTCTTGATCATCTCATCATAGATCATCTTTGCCAAATCAAGACTCGACTACAACCATCCCGCGTCCTACAACCAACTCATCATCATGGACTCAACAACCAACAAGACCCGCTTCCGTACCTCTCTCATCCGCTCTGCCGCTGGCGGCTCACCAAGTATTGGGCAATGGCTCGAATTCCCTGGCTACAATCTGGCCCGCACTGTGGCCTCCCTTTCGGGCGTCGAATGGGTCCTCGTCGATTGCGAGCACGGCAACATAGCCGACACAGAAATGTACCACTGCGTGGCCGCAATCATAGCAGCTGGAAGCAGTCCCATCGTCCGGATCGCTGGCGCCGAACCCTGGATGATCAAACGGGCGCTAGATTGTGGAGCGCATGGTATCATGGTGCCTATGGTTGAGACTTTAGAGCAAGCACAGGTCGTCGCTAACGCAGCGCATTATCCCAACCCTCAAACGTTCCCATCAGGCATCCGTGGCGTTGGAGGCCTCTTTGCAAATACAAATTTCAATCTTACCGCTCCGGACTACCTGCGCCAAGCCAACGACCAAATCACAGTCATCGTCCAGATCGAATCTCGGAGAGGCGTAGAGAATGTCGAGGCTATCGCGGGCGTGCCCGGCATCGATGCTCTGTTCATTGGGCCTAACGATCTCGCATCCTCATTAGGATATTTTGCTTTCGACCATCCAAATATTGAGGAGGTGCAGGAGGCGAGTAAGAGAGTTTTGGCCGCAGCGAATAAGGCAGGCAAGTTTGCTGGGCATTTTTCTATGACGGCCGAAGATGCGGCGAAGAGGATCGGGCAGGGCTGGCAATTTGTGAACTGTGGTGCGGATCTGGTAGCAATCTCAAATTGGATGACGGGGGAGATGGGAAAACTAAAGAAATTAATCGAAGGAACGGCGACGGGGAGTTCGTAGAAAAATCAGCACCCGTGGTCATTCTCCTCACTCTGGGCCAACGTCCAACGTCGCCTCCCATCTCAGCGATGATACAGCTGCATTCCAGCCTTATCATCGATCCTTCTTGCTTATGGCAGCAGTTTACCCAAGGGCTGTATTGTCACCGGTCCACCTGCAGTTGAAAGAGCTCACCATACAAGAGCTAGCTGAACTCTTGGCAGTGCTGTGTTGTTCATACTATCTTGAGCTGACTGTCTACCCTGAGCATGTCCTTTGGTCAATCAGAACCCGGTTGACAAAATGACCATTTCTCGTCAGAGCCTACGTCTCTGGAACGACCGATACGACACACAATCTGAAATGAACAGCACGGGTATACAGAATAATCGGACGGCACCTTTATGTGCCACCTGCATGCGTTACCTAGACGGCGAAGCAGAGAAAGCAGAGCTCTGGCGCGGGCCGCTCAACGACTGGCCCAAGATTATCAAGTCGAGCCAAATTTGTCGCGGCGCAAATATCCCAGCTTCTTTTGGCTGTCAGTGGATTCTGCGGTGTTGCTCCCCCCGGCTGAGGAGACCAGACTACTCTGCAAAGGACTTAATCTTCGAATCGGCGAGAACAAGACCACACCAAAGGGCACAGTGCAAGAGGGCGTGCTGAGAGTGGAGATATCGCTGCGCACAGGAAGCTCGATAGACAAGAATTCGTTGTATTTCTTGACTGAGAGCGACGCAGGACGCGCAAGCATCCGCGAGGAACTGATGATTGAGGCCGAGGACCCGAGCCACCCAAGATTCCGCCGCATCGGCACTTGTTCAGCCAGATTCGAATTGAGACCTTCCACCGAAGCTGACATTGCGATTATGGCAAGAATGAATCGCTGGTCTGACTCATCCACCGAAGAGGTGCTTATCGATTTGATGTGACAAGCTTTGTGGACGACGAGGATATGATTCCAAGCCGAAGAAGTATCCGTTGTCGTTTGTGGACTCAAGGCAATCACCACGAAGTCAGTGCCTCATATCTCGATTATGGTGCAACAGAAGGGTAACATGTTCCGCACTATCTTCTCGCTCATATCGTTGATGACGATGGAACGACACTTGCCTTTGCCTTTGCCGCGGCTGTACAATTCCGTCGGTCGTTCTTCGGAAACATTATGAATTGTCTAAAATTGACGGCGAACAGGATACGTCGGCTCAGACGGCCACAGCTTACTTAGGCCGCTGCCTCAATGCAGTACTGGAAGGATCCAAGGCTGATTGTATGGAAACTTATGGCCGGAGCCTTGTTCGGCCTCATTCCATCGAAGAGCACATGGCTGCCTGCCCATTGCGTCCTACTACCATTCCGCGCTGTTCCTTTGTCGTCCTCGTTCTTGCCCAATAACCCTCGCGGACTACGGCTGAAACCTGCTCGCGGCCTCATGACGCTCCACACTCTCTGCATGCTGAACAGTGAGGAGCGATGCGAATATATGTCCAGGGTGTGGAGGACGATTCAATCTGGCTAGATATCCAGGATATCTCAGCCTGGAAGGTGGATCAAATTTGAGTTGGCAACATGCAAGAGCTCGTGTAGTGCGTCGTGAGCCAAGCTGATAGTTATCAGCCAAGCACAACTTCCATCCACCTCCTATCAGCCAGTCTCCACGCATCAGCATGTATCTGTCCTACCCCCGCCCGGTATGCAATCCCATCTTCCCAATACACAAGCAGGACGTTGACTACCTGACCGCCCACGTCCCAGCTTTGGCGATCAAATGGCACGTGGGAGTGGATGCCCTCACTATCCACGAAAAACGTATTCCAAGCACTATCTGATCTGTTCTTGACAATCGGGTACCACATCTCCCAGGAACCTTTACCCCTGGAAATTGCGATGAACATGTGACGAGATCTTTTCAGAGTGGTCGTAATTCCTTTATTGGGAACAAGACAGCCAGCGTGCTTGCCCTGGAATATGATGTTATGACCAATTGGCGTCGAAGGAGCATATCTCGGGTCGCCATAAAGGCTACCGTAATCTCGCAACCTAGCTGGTGTGCCATACGGTCTTTCGTGAAAATCGAAGTGATTGGAAGTCTCAGCTTGGAAGGTGAGGAAGCAGTGATCGATCTCCATGATGTGGTCGCCAAGATCGCCAGGCTGGACCGGCATGCTACTCTGAGAGGTCTTGATTTGCCAGTCGGTGATCTCTTCGTCGATATCTACCTGTATACCCTGGATGGTGAATGAGGAATTATGGCGGCTGGGACGCTGAATATACGCAGCCATGCCTTGCCAGCCAGCCCAGCACCATGAGGGGAAGAGCGAGCTGCCTGGAACCGGCTGGCGCCGCTTGTGTTCGCCTGAGCTACACCACAACAAGAAGTGGCCGCACAGATGCTCAGTGGGCAGCCCACAGACAAATATGATGTCGTGCTCTTTATGGAGCAGATGCAGCATGCCGCGGACAGCATTGAGACCATCAGAGTCATAACTCATCTGCCGCAGAGTATATCTCGCAACCATACCTTCGTAGCTGGCATTAGAGTTAATCGTCGCCTCCATACGTGTAGTGATTGCCTGATTACAGCAAGGGTTCATTGCTTGGTGTTGAATTTCTTTCGCTTCCACACAAACGTGCTCGATGAACATTTCGTTACACCGGCTCTGTCGACACTGAAAGTATACCTGCTCGGGTGTCGATATCAAAAGCCGCTTGGGGAGATAGTACTCTTGAAATGTCCACGCCCTCGAGTTCCATTGAGTGGTTCCAACCACATTCCAGAGCAAGGGAGGGGTTTCGCGGAAGGTCAACCCTCTTACTTCAACGGCAGCAAGTTTTCCACGACTTAGCGCCTGACGGACTCCAGGTAACCCGTGATCCCTGGTCTCAGCCACAGAAGCGGCGGCGATCACTGTGATAGATGCTTGCCGGTAGATGCTGTCCATCTGCCCCAACTGGAATGCTTTGTCATCGTTGTCATCCTGGATAATACACAAACTGTCGATCCAGATGTATCGCAATCCCAAATTCGCCGTTGTGCGAATGGCATCTAGGACTGTCGGTGCCAGATGGACGCTTTCGAGTGAATTGATCTGCTGAAGATCAAAAGCATTTACCGAATCAAGCGTGACGAAGCGATCTTTCGACCAGCAATACGACAGCGCCACGTATCTCTCACCGTTTGGAAGGCTAGTAATGCGCATTTCTCGCACATCCACGACTCGTAGTGCGTTATTGATGACTGGAACGAACTTGGACCCGACCTTGTCGCGCTCAGGAGCGAAGTTGTGCAGAGCTGTAACCGGGCGCTCGCACGTGCTGCCATGGTGATCAAAACATGACTGCAAGGCGTCTCTGAAGAGAGCGGCATTCCAATGTTCGGGTACCTCGCGTGCAAGGCCGCGGAGCGTCGAATCCTTGCCATGTTTTCCTAGGAGCTCAATGGTGTTGTCCTTGCATTTGATGTCGATCCTGAATTCAGCACGAGGGGAGAATGTTGAGAGATCAGGCGGCATAAACTCATCCGATCCAACAGAAGTGTCGTTGGCTTGGGGAAATCTGACCTGTGGTCAACGCGTAAGACTGACATATCTCCATAGCGCCCATTGCAAGATATCATGACAGTCGACGTACCCAGCATTCCCAATCCCAATGATCTGGCGTTGGGTCATAATTTGACGCGGTGTATCTCCAAGGACCTCCGAGCCAACAGCAAAATCGCCCACGGACTCCCTCATCTATCAATTGTTCTTTTGTAATAGCTGGATGGATGGAGAGGAAGAGTCTGAGAAGGAACGAACAGAAAGGACAGTTGTCTGTAGCGACCATCCTGATCTCGTAAGTGAGGCTTTCACAAGGCGTCACCTAAAACGCTTGCGGACACGAACAGGGCGAACGATCTGCTGTACTTAATCACCCGTCAACCCAACCAAGACATGTATTCTGTTCGAGACGGCCTGTGATGTCCTGCGGCCCTTTGATATTCCGCTTTTCGTGAGCATCCAAAGGCCAAATCATTACGTGTAGAGCATACTCGCAGTCCTTGCATAAATCGCCATCCAGGCAGGCAGGCCGCGGACGATGATGCGGTACGCTGCGTCGATTCGGCCAACCGTTACCACATTGGAGCTTGTCACGATTCGACACCAGATAGTCGCGCCGAACGCGAGTCAGAGTAGGCGAAGTCATGTCCCGCCAGACGTTGCAGCTCCGTCTTCATGAACATCAGTTGGTCAACAAAGAGCAAACCCTTGTATCTGATGGCAGCAGGACGCAACAGCGTCACGAATAGAAGACAATAAGGCCGCTCGAGTGCATCGTTGGTGAGAGTGAACAGAGTGATGGGGATGGGAAAGTGTAGTCAAAAGCTGAGCTCCAGTTTCGCGCTAGTATCACGCTAGTGCGCGAGGGGTGACCTCATCGAACGGACGCGTCGAATGTCAAGCGTCCAGCTTCCCTGAGATCAATATCAGCTTCTTTCTCTCCGTTGATGCTTCGAATATTCACCAGAACAATGTCACTCAAGCGTAAAGCCGCAGAGGCCGCCACGGGCGAAGCCAAGAAGGTCAAAAACAGCTCTATTACTGCCTTCTTCGGACAGCCTAAGAGCAGCCCCACGAATCCAGCATCGTCCGCGTCTGCAACTTCAGCAGCTCCAGCACAAGTATTTGACAAAGATGCGTGGATTACCAAGCTATCACCCGAACAGAAAGATCTCCTCAAGCTTGAGATCGGAACACTTCACGAGTCTTGGCTTGCCGTTCTTAAGGATGAGCTCGTCTCGCCTGAATTTCTTAGCTTGAAGAAGTTCCTCGCATCGGAAGTACAGAGCGGCAAGAAAGTGTTCCCGCCTAGTGAGGATGTTTATAGCTGGTACATATACCCTCCGCACTCGCTTTAACTCGCACTGATGAGAATTAGGTCACGCCACACACCTTTGAACACAGTGAAAGCCGTCATCCTTGGCCAAGATCCTTACCACAACCTCAATCAAGCGCACGGCCTCTGTTTCTCCGTCCGGCCACCCACACCTGCCCCTGCCTCTCTCAAGAATATCTATACGGAGCTCAAAACCGAGTATCCTGACTTCTCCCCACCACCAAACAAAGGCGGTCTTCTGACTCCTTGGGCGGATCGTGGCGTGCTTCTCCTGAACACCTGCCTCACAGTTCGTGCCCACGAAGCCAACTCGCACTCAAAGAAAGGCTGGGAGAAGTTGACGCAAAAGGTGATTGACACCGTTGCGGCGAAGAGGACAAAAGGCGTGGTATTCCTGGCATGGGGTACGCCGGCGCAGGAGAGGTGTAAGAAGGTGAATGGGACCAAGCATTTAGTGCTGAAGAGTGCACATCCGAGTCCCTTGAGCGCGCATCGCGGGTTCTTGGGCAATGGACATTTCAAGAAGGCGAATGAGTGGTTGAGGGAGAGGTATGGGGAGGATGGCGGTATTGACTGGGATCTGAATGTCAAACCAGAGGAGGCAGGAGTGTAAAGATATCCTTGACGAATCAGCGAGGGTGCTCATGGCGTTGAACATTTGGGTTTGCAGATGAAGTTGGGGACTGGCGTTCGGTCTGGTAGAGCGCGGTAAGAAATGGTTGTATAGTACGATTCATAAGAGCAGATTGGAAGTAGACCCATTGAACTTGAAGTCTCGTGGAGCTCCTGACGGTCAGAGCCAGATGTGTAGGTCTTCCAAGCAAAGCAGTGGTCGCGGCAAGTCTTGGACATGTTCTGGCGTCTCCAGCACTCAAGTGAAGGAATACGGTCATGCACGTCAGCTGGAGGCGTGGCACTGCATTGATCATGCTCGGCCTTCTCTACTGTCGAGTTCCCTCTGCTGTGGAGCTAGGAGGCGTGCTAGGAGGCGTGCTAGGTCTGTAGCGCGCTCAGGACCGACTCGACCAACTGCGACCTCTCTAAAAATCCACGGTCTGCTTGACAATCGTCAAGTCACATATGAAGTAATGAAAGATAGTCTTGGACTCGGAGCTTCTCGTTACATGAATGTGCGAAAGAAGGTCTTGCCACAAGCGAAACTCCCTGTAGAGACTTATCCGCAAACTGCTCAGTTGTGCTCCTGAGACGCACAAACTCCTGTCATCCCCGACTCCCGACTTGCATGTGGCTTCGGCTGGACCCCGGGCTCAGCGAGCCAGCCTATATATTCAACTCAAAACATCCTGCATTCATCCAATCAGCGCGACTCCCGCTTGTTCGGTCGAGACCGCCGGTTGGGGAAAAGCAGATCCGCATGGGGAATTGTCAGCTGACGGTCAATCGTTTAACGGCCGACTGAAATGTGCCCGGTTTCTCTCCGCGCCTCGCCGCGGTTCTCATTCGACGGAAAAACGCAGTAAACCATGGTCCTTCGGGATTTCAGAGTTTGGGATTTGTCCTCGTCGCAGCGCTTCGGTGTTGTTGGGTTTCACTTTTGCCCTTTTTGCCTCTCTTGGTTTCCAGCTGAGGTCATTGATTCGAGTCCAGGTAGGTCCCACACCATTTTGTTGAGCTTTGATTTTGGCCAAGTTGTGCATTGATAGCAACGATGGCTTCAAGATCTCCTCATGGCCACTCAGGGGGTGCTTCAGCAGTGCCATCTCACGACGCTTGTATATCTTTGGCTCAGGGGATCTCGTAGAACAGAACGATATCGATTTCGTATTTTCCGTTGGCGCTGCGAAGCTCACTCGTGAAATGGTTGGAGCAAATTCCGCAGCCTCAGCAGCGATGTCAAGACCCAGGAGGCATTGCTGTGCTTCAGAAGAGCGATCGCGGAACTCTGTTTATCTATGTTGAGGTCTTTTCGAAGCTGCTCAATCTGCCCCTCCACCAGCAGGTCGTTGAGATCGTAGCGTTCGACACCAGTAATACCCTCCACACTACCGCTCAGATGCAGCACAGCTGCAACCTCTCCAACGTTCACGTCCTCTTTCACATAATCAACCACCATTCCATCCCGCTTAGTCCTCCTCAAGAACCTCAGCACGACCTCTCCCATCCTCTGCCGAATCTCTGCCTTCAGATCTTCACTGGCTAATTCCCAGTCATCCTCGACCTTCCGTGCTGGCCTCTTGCCCATCTTCAGTGCCATTCTCTCCTGCATCCTGTCCGTCACTAAATTGTCCCATCTGTTCTGCCGCTTCTTCTTCGACCCTTTAAGCACGCCGATCACCTCATCAGAACCGACAGCGTAGCTGCAGGTTTCGGTGGCATCGAAATGAATTGCAGGAATGAGCTTGGCTTTCGCACGAGATTCGCAGCTGCCTGGGTCCGGACGTTTGGGAAGTCCATATGTGAAGGGAACAAGGAAGTGGTTTGGCAGCAGAGCGCGCGTGATGTTGCATTGGCGGACTGGCGTGGCTAATGCAAGGGCGTAGGGATTTGTGTAGAGTTTGCTTTGAAATGGAGTAAAGTTGTCTTTGTCTTGTTCAGGCTTAAGTTGTTCCCATTTCATTCGTGTAGTATTGACTCGGGTGTCCATGACGGGTGGCAGAGGCATGCGTGAGCCATCTTTTCGGAGACGAAAGGTACGCGTTGCATCTTCGCTGGCTACGGTAGGTTGTTCTGGGAGATTGAGAGTGTGACGAAAGCGATAACAGATCGACTGTATAGTATAAGGAACGAGGAAAGGGCGCAACGGCCGTATGATCGTTAGGAGCATCACATGTCGCGTTGTTCGTCAAGGAGATGTCGTCTACGGAAGTGAACAGGTAAAGCTTTAAGTCCGGTAGATCCGAAAGATGTCCGCGCCGCCCGTCCGAAACATCCCAATCGCCCCCTCCCTTTTACATGTACATCTCGAACCTCATCCTCTCTCCAAATTCTCTCCAGCACTCTTCCGAAACCATCCCTACCACTTGCGGATCAACATGTCTCTATCACTCTGGCTCGTGCCGCACGCAGATAACCCGTCCACAAAGACGATTCAAGAGCTCATATCAGACACGGTACCCAGGAACTTTGTAGCCACCGAGCAAATACAGAGCTTTCCGCCTCACGTTACCGTCACATCAGGCATCGATCTAAAAGAGAAGTCGCCACAAGAGTGGCTTGACAGTATCCAATTCCCAGACTTCGATGCTTCGAAGAATGAAGTCATACTAGAGCTAGACACATTAGAAGCCGAAGACCCATTCTTCCGCAAAATGAACCTCGCTCTCACCGACAATGCGAACTTGCGACAACTCTGTGCCGTGGCAAGACAGGAAGCTGGCCAGGATGCCGACTTCGCCAAGTCTGAGTATAGGCCTCATCTGAGCTTGTTCTACGGCGATGTCCCCACACAGGATGTGAAGAACAAGATCCCACTTATTGAAATGAAAATTGGTTTCGCTTTGGGAGATCTCTTTGCTTGCTGTGGTGGCGCATTGTGCATGGGTGGTCAATTGGTCCTTGTTGATACCAAAAAGCCGATTCGCGAGTGGAAGGATGCCATTGTCGCCAGAAGAGAGACACCATGGGCTACGTGGAGAGCGAGTAGAGGGTTGCTTTGAGAGCAAGATTGCTTCTCAGCTGTAGGCTGCGCATGCTTGCGAAAACAGCGCGCTGCCATTCGTTTTCAAAGCTCATTTCGGCGCAGCAGACCGAAGACGCTTGCAATTGCTTCGCCGGGTCTGAAGCGTGCAGTTGCACTTTTAATGAAGATGATCAGATTCTCAATGAAAGCCAAAGAAAGCATCGATTACAAATCGGGCTTCAACACGTTATGATGTCAACCCATCTCATGCTTTGGCAAATTTATTGCCGCCCACGCCTTTGGCTTCTCCAAGTTACGATCTGTGACTACATGGAAGAGCACATCATCGGCACACATATTTATGATCTGAGATGCAAAAACCGGAACTACCACGCTATCAGCATTTTCGCAATTCACGCTCATAGACCTATCTCACATGACGAGCACCAACATCCTGACCACAGAGATGAATCATGAGATTGACTGGGAAAAGGAAATGTTGCGTTGAGAGACGGGGATCATTGAGAAAAAGTACAATCACAGCGAAGACGGTTGAGGTTGACTGAGTTGAAAGGCAGTCCAAGATAACTCGGTGCAGTAGTGACTTATGCTCGAACCTGAATACATTCATCCCCAGTCTCTTTCTTGGCCGAACTAGAACTCCAATTCTGCGAATGACTCTGCTGGTGTGTCTCGCACGAAGTATACCAGCTTTTGGCCACTCACCTTATCGTCCTGCAGGTCTTTCAAACCCTGCAGTGCGCCAGCTAGTCCGTCGGCACCAACCTTGTCCGGATGTGTCTTGAGCTTGCCCTCCGCGAGAAGCTTCTCGGTGATGCCGAAGAAGTTCTTGGCAAATTCGAAGTCTTCTGGGATGGCGGGAGTGTCACGCCCGGCTTTTGTGAAAGGCTCGTTGAAGATGGTGTACATGAAGGTGAACTATCATATGGTCAGCACAAGTAAGGAGGATCTGCTTTCATAGTACTTCACCCCAGTATCGACATCGGTGCGATTTGGAAGCTTCACTGGCAGGATGGTGCCGTATCTAGCGTCCTTGGCTTTCGACGAAAAGGCTTCTTCACAAATCTTTGCGGATCCCTCCAGAGAGATGGTGTCCCATATCAGAGTCAAAGAATCATTTGTGTCCTGATCTCTTTGTCAGTAAATAACACTGCACTCACAAGTCTAGGGGAGTAGGGGTCTGAAGCAGTGATCTTTGCGAACAGACCTTGTTGATCTTCTTGCCACATTCTGGGTCCTTGTAGTCGTAAGCAGCATCGGCGCCCAACGACTTGACGAAATCATTGTTGCGAGGACTGCAAGTGGTCAAGACCTTGTAACCGGCGAGTTTGGCGAACTGAATCCCAAGAGAGCCGGTGGCAGATGAGCCTCCCTAGTCAATCTGTCAGCACGAAAGTCACCAAGGGCATTAAGAGCAATCTCACATAGATCAGGACAGTCTTGGCATCCTGCACGGGATCATTCGGAAGATTCAGCTTCAATCTCTGTTGGAAAAGGCCCTGTCCAACTGTTGATACTCCGAGTGGGAATGTGGCGGCCTTCTCGAACGACAAGCTGTCCGGAAGTTTGACGAGTAGATCGCCTTTGGCCACACAGTACTCGGCAAAGCACCCATCTTCGGGCTGGCTTTCGTTTGCGCCGTGCGTGGTTCCAGCCACACGATCACCTGTCTTCAACGACTTGGTGACGTCGGCTCCGACTTCGACGACCTGTCCGTACATCACTTGAATCAACACTGCAGCTTCACAGTTACAATACTGGTCATGGTTACGGACGACTTACAGTACCGCTGAAATCGCAACCGGCGATGCCACCGTCGGCGGCCCGCTTTCCGTTGATATGTTTCCAGTCAGTCGGATTCAGAGCAATTGAGTCGACCTTGACTAAGGCGTATGTTGGTCGCAGTTTCGGCAAAGAGATGGCCGCAACCTTGGCTTTGTTGCCGTGGATTGTGATTGCTTTCATGACGGACGGGAGTTTGGACGCCATGGTTGTTGATGATAGTGAGCGTTTCACGATCTGGAGGTTGTAATCTGGATTTTGCTTCCCTATATACGGTTGGTAGAATGTTGCTGATAAATCCAACACCCCACAATTCGTTCGTTGTGTTTCTCAGTGTTGAGCAGGGGAACAAGTGAGGAGCATGAGCTTGATGTCATCAATGCCGGATGAAACCGAGATATGCCCGCATTTCCAACCATGCCTGAGGCCATGATCGTTAACAACATGACTTCAGCTGGATATCAACGGAGATAGCAAGTGTGTAGTAATGTTTGTTGGAGGTGCATTCAGAGCTCCAGCCTCGGAAATATGACCGTGTGATTCTAGAGCCTTCATACCGATACGCGATTAATGACCTGGTATAGTGATACCGAACGACGCCGCAGTAGTCATGATCAGGTAAGGCATGAGTGAGCAAGTCCGAGCGCCTTGGAGCGGATGCTAGGATGCTCACAACCTTCTCACGTGAAGTCTGTTCAAGAGCCTTGGTTGCGGCTGACAACGAGAGCTGCGGCTGAAGGATTTGCAATCCATCAGTCAGCGTCCAGGATGAATTTCGATGGCTTGAAGTGTCTTTTATCCTAGCTGATCAAGTCATCTTGCATCGGGAGCGTCACGAATGTATCAAGCGATCGAGATTGTACCCGCGACCGCACGATCGGCGAATGCGTCGTCCGGGTCTTCCAATGAGGTCGCGCTTGTATATGAGCTGTATACGCGAATACGTTGAGCAAGGCGAGAAGCTGTTGCTGGCAATGCTTGAATTTTACCGAGTCTCAATTGGCCAAGAGAGCGGCAGGGACCATGTCCAGGTTTTCACCAGGTCAGTCAACTATCGGTTTGACTCGTCTCGCACAGACTAGCTGCGATTTGGCAATACGGACACTCACCATGCTTCGGGACTCTCAAAACATACTTTCAAATTTGGCGAAGTCTTCAGAATACCTGTGGGTCTGTGATAACTTGCGCTATCAGTGACAGAGCACGTCGGTCGTAACCACGATAGCAGGCAACACTGACGCACCTAAGGCTTGCACTCACCTTCACTTCGATGCTGTCAGTCTGATCAGCCCATCATAGCAGGCATTCATAGATAGCATCGCCAGAGTGTGATCAAATGTCTGCCTACATGATAGCAAGTCGAAGTGGTGAGTTGACGATGTCGTTGCGTAGCATGGGCACCAACATACAAAAGACATACTCAGTGCCAAGACTGCGATAATGGCCGAAGAACAACATCTTCGAACAGGGGAGCCAATCGTTGGAATTATGGTCTACGGTAAAGTAGTCGGCATGCGAGGATGTCGATCGGATCGACACAAGGGACCAAGATGGTAGTATGGTAAATTCTTGGTATCTTGGTACTTCTGACTTGACCTTGACAGAACTTCACCGCTCTTATGGGTTTGCGTTTTTTGGGGGGTGGGGGGGACCTTCGCCTTTGGCTTCTTCGAGCTGTTGTCCGGCAAGGCATCCTGGTCGATGTAGATTCGACAGACATCGGTAGCTTGCGTCCTTTCTGCCATCATTACAGGTCTGGAACTCCTTGTTGACGTTGCAGTGTTTGCGCCAAAGGTAACATCGGGCGGCGAACGGCAGGCTCATCTGTCATGCCACGTGAAACGTGCCCATGTAAGTTCGTTTCAAAGGTGATAGACCTGGCGCTGCAGACTAAGTACTTGCACTGAACGACGATCCTCCACGTGTCGTCTAATCTAGCTGTAGCCAGAAATCATACTTGCCGCCTTCGCCCAAGACATTCGAGTCTCGAGCAAACGAACAAGTACAAATGTAGCTCCTATGCGACGAACTTGGCTTGCTTGATACGTGATGATGATCTTGTGTTGCCTGGCCAAGCCCGACACGACTTTGCACGAACGAATCCGGGTAATACACACGTAACTCTTACACAAGTCTGACAGAGATTCTACATAGTTGACATTAGTGACAGCGCTCCAGCATGGGGACTTCGAGTCGGAATGAAAGTCGAGACAGGCTTTCGCTGTCGCTCGTTGAGGCTGTATCTTCTCATACGAGGCATCACACGTCTCATGGATCTTAGTGCTGACGACGCAGCTGACGTGAAACTTTACATATGTTCATGTCGATGATCTTGCTTACGCAACTTTCCACAAGGCAGCCTCTCGAGAGCTGGCGCGTCGGCATTGCTTTTCGCATGATGGATGCGATAATTGTCGTAGTACATGTAGCACCGCTTGCTTGGCCTGCATTCCAGCTTCCTCGAAAGGCGGCTGAACGAAAAGGGACGACGTCATAACCCGTCCTTTCGGAAATTCTCGGCTCCGCTCCTGTCGCACTCCACCTCCCACAAGCGAGGAAACAAGAAGGATGATCACCCCCACGACTTTCTTTCAACCTCTCTTCATCATTGACCCTTCTTCTCACGGTCTCACGGTCTCACGGACCGAGCGTTAAAAGTGCCCAGGAACGCCTCCCGTGAGTCAAGAAGACCACGACAGTAGCGGCAGCCACTCATCCACCGAGGCAGTACAGATCAGATCTCCAAGTTGCCAGCACAGCCTCCCCGAACACCAAGAACTTGGCAACGGACTTGACTGTGCGTGCTGTGGCAAGCCACCCGGCACATGCTTCTTTCGATGGACGACGCCTCTGGAGATGCAGAGTCAGTAGGAGGTAGGAATTACGAGTAACACCGGAATGGTCGTCTGTAAAGGTCGAGATATTCATCTGATGAAATGGGGCTCGTGGGCTGCTCGGAATGCGTCGTGGGGAGTCTAGACTTTCCCTTTCCCTCCCGAATGAAGAAGATTCTGCGACATGCCCAGGCTTTACGGTGTGATAGATGCATGCCTATCCGACAGTCCTGCCCCTCCGCCGGAAATGTAGATCGGCGCAAAGTGCGTCTATTTGTTCTCCCTATCTAGCTGGTTCTGGAGAATGTTAGCTTCGTGGCTGCAAGCGAATTCATCTACAAGTAGGTTAGCACAGCTGGCGAGGCGCTGAACTGCACTCCCTTGATATATTGCATGACAACGAGATTATCGAAATGACACCAGCGCAATTAATACTGGTCGTACTTGCTTGTAATTCTTAGATTCTGCCTCAAGCGCATGTCACTCTGCTTTGCCATATAAAGGCACCATCCTCTATGAGTACTCTCTCCTGTGAGAGACTATCTAGTCGTGAAAAATGTCGTGAAGACATCTCATTGTGGTTCAACTCCTGCCGGAGGATCCAGTAAGCGCGGTCTGAACGCCGTGCCAATTCAAAACGCTTCCAAGAGCAAAACAAATCAAAAGACCACCAATTTCAATTTCATACGCATTCCAAGGTCCTAGCCCCCTCTGCCTTCTCTCCTCCTTGCGATGATTGCGTTGACGCTGTAGGCGCAGCCTCGAGCGTAGTGGGTGCCGAGGCGCGTCTTCTACACCAGATTGCGCACGCCATGCAGAAAGCGCTGAGCAAGAGGCAAGCACCCGACCACATTTGCACCGTCAGAAAGGTCGAGAACTCTGTGATCAGATGCCCCGCAATCACAGGACCTGTCAGGGCAAAGAGCGCAGCACCAGTGTACATCATGCCCGTCCACTGACCCAGCTTAGCTTGAGCGTGTGGATCTGGGCCGAGGATGTAGGCAACGGACGCTGGTGGAAGCCCGATGACAGAGCCAGAGAAGGCACCAAACACGACCACGAAAGCGATGGCGGAGTTGAGATGGTTCGCCATAGGCCATAAGCAAAGCGTGAGAATTGCTGCGACTGTAGTCGTGCAGCAGTGGACGTTCAGAGCCCCGAAGTGGTCGCATAGATAGGCAGATCCAATTCGACCGATAGTCGAAGAACCGTTCATGATCGCAAGGAGCCAGTACGTCGCAATGCGGTCTTCGGCTTCTGCCGCGGGCAGACCAGAGTTGAGCCCAACATTATTGGCACCACGATAGCCAAAGCCTTTGGACACTGCCCACTCCTCAAGATTGAAGAAGATGGCATAGAAGCCGAAGAACAGAATCGCAATAGATGCGCAAAACCAAGTGTACGCAAGATTTCGGTAAGCGTGTACGTCCACGAATACGCTGAAGCTCCACTTCGTAGGTTTACGGATGACGAAGTCGGGATTGGGGCGGGCCATGAAGACTGCCATTATGCATGTGGCGCAGATGACAGTGGCAACATAGCGTGTAGCTATGTTGAATCCGTGCTTGTCAATGAGTACCCTCGTCATGTATGGATAGATCACGCCCGAGATACTTGCGCCCGACGCGACAATGCCGATTGCAAGGCCTTTCTTAGCCTTGAACCAAGTCCCGACAACTATGATAAGAGCGTTAGTTCTCCATCATCGAATGAGCAGGCTGAGCCTTACCTTGCGATGAGCTGACGAAAAAGCAAGCCATTCCTAGACCGGACACGAATCCCTGTGTCAACCAGATCAGGCCATAGTTGCCTTGATCGTATTCGCCTTCGCCGTTGACGATACTCAAGAGGAACGAGCCCAAGGACACGAAGAACGTTCCGGTGATGATGAGAGTTCGAATGTATCCAGCGTCCAGGAATCGACCAACCACGGCAGACAACGCAAGAACCACAAAAGATTGGGTGGAACCGACGAGATTGAGCAGCAGTATGTCGTGTCCTGGCAATAACTCCTGCATGTAATACGAGGAGTATGTGCCGTAGGCATTGACCAGGCCCCACGAGTTGAACATCAGTAGGAAGCCGCCAAACAGTGACATATAGGCTCTCCAACTTTTGGGCCACTTGGGTTCTTGAGGGTCGATGTTTTCAGGATATGACTGGACAGATAGCGCTCCAAGAGACTGTAAGGTGTCCCTCCGGACAGGGCCCCGCGGAGTTTCAATCATGTCGCCGTTCCTGCGTCCGATGCGATTTGGTGACGGCTCGCGGCCTACTGTCCTTTGATCGAAGGAGATGGCTGATGGTCGCCTCTCTGCTGTAGGAAGTTGCTCGAGGTCCCGAGACTTACTAGGTGATCTCGAGACATTTTTGGACTCTGACGCTTCTGAGCTGGATCTTGAATCGAAGAATGATGACCGGCTTGCAGCATTGTTGAATCCTGGAGCACCTGCCATGGTATGCCGTGCTAGGGGTGTGGAGGTAGAGTGGAGGAGGAAAGAGTGATATGCGTAGGTCGCAGATCGCAGGTAGGTACGTAGAACGGACAGGAAAGAGAAGTGGCTCCGATTGCAAACCTACGACGGTGCCCGTGAAAGAAGAAGGTTCAGAACAGATATCAACGATCGGGGGCCCCAGAGATATAGAAGCAGGTAGGTACCGCGCGGCGTTCACGGTCGTTCTTTCAGCAGTGATGACCCACCTGGGGTATGATGCATCTGTACGACCAACTTGAGCACAATTGAACACTAAACACAGAACAGAGGCATGGCATTCTTAGCAGAGTGGTAGTGCCTGTTACCCTAGTCCTGCCATGGGTGGTTGAAGATGGGCGGGAGGCGCATCGGCTGGCACCGTGCTGTGCTAGCATCTTCCTGCATCGACAGTGGGTCGCCAAGCAGTGAAGTGAGACGCCGCGAGGAGCGTACACACCTGGGCAGCGCTGTGTCATGTTCCAGGAGCGCAGATCCGCCAGGTCGAGCAGGTGAAGATGGTGGGCGTCAGGCGGGCCAAGAAAGCATTGCTTGTCGACGCCCAATGACATGCTATGCCGCCAAGATGTCGAGATAGGATTTTGTGTTTGGTGGAAGCAGCACGCCTTCCGCGCGCCTCGTTGGATCCTACCAAGACGATAGCCAAAAGTAAGCAGCGCCATTGCGCCAGCCGCAGCTGGGTGGTGCTGTATGGAGTACGACGAGTAATGGAGACACGCAACACCCAATCCAGCCTGCGGACACCTGATTACGCGGTGCTTGACGGCGGAGGGCAGTGGACACGCGGTGTGGGCTGGAAATGCCATGCCCAGCCGTGGGCGTGGGTTTTGAAACCGCTGAGGCAGTAGGTATCCGGGGGAAAAAGCATAGTACCAGGGAGGAATGGAGGAGGAGGAGGAGGAGGAGGAATTGATGCTTACCATCGCCGCGCCATGTCCCGAGAAGACAGGCAAGGTCATCGGAGGGCGATCGCGTTGCTTGTTGAAACCAGGGATGAACAAGGCTTGGCGACCTGTTAGCCTTTCCACCACCCCCACCCCCACCCCCTGGCAACTCCACCTCCCGTGCACGTCTCCGGCTTTCCTCCTCCTCCAGAACCTCCATGTCCATTATTTCCAACGCTCGTGGACCGCACATGCAACCAACATGCAAGGTATGCACGCACCTATACACTGCATCACTGCACCAACGCAGGAGCGATCATCAAAGTCTAGACTGATCGGCCGCCGTCAGACACGTGCGGTCTGCGTGTTGAGTTCAGCAACTCCCCCTTGATTGGGACTCCCGTCAGCGAAGCACATGCAAGAGTCAGGTATGCTGCGCTCTCAACACCGTCGGCAGACCACTGGTAAGCTTTGCCCTCCCGCCCATCAACCGAGGACCCGTGTGCCTCCCGATCTTGGGCCAGGCCCGCTACACAGCCTGCTGGAGTCCCTCCACAAATCTGCATACCAAGCCCTGGGCCTTCCACCTGATGCAAAGGCGCGACGATCCAAGCTTGATGCTCCCGCCGGCGCCCCTTGTCGCTCAACGAGTGGGCGCTCGAAGCTCCGTGTCCGACCAGACATCGATGATGCCTGAACAGAGCAGAAGCATGTCACATTCCTCATCAATAAAATATGGTTGATGACGTGGTCCATTCGCTCATTGAAGACGGTTGTTCATTGTGTGTCCTGTTCTGGGGTGTTATTGAGCCCGCTCGTACAGGTACGGTAACGGTATGACTGCAGTGTACTTGGCTGACGTGGGAGTGCTGACTCTTCTTTATTTCTCGATCCTTCGCCATGCCTTTGAATGCTGTGCTTCTTGAGCAATCTCATGCTGCTGTGATACGGGCACCTCTTGCGGCCGGCTAGTCAGATAGCGCGATGCACTGGCGCCGAAACGTGCTGCATGCTAGCATCGATTCGCGAACATCATGCAGAATAGTTTTTCCGTCGTGCTGAAGCCACCATAGATTAGCGTCGATATGTTGACCCTCTGGTGACTGCTCTTAAGATTGTCCTGGCTTGGCTAAGACTATACCAGACTTTGGGCATCCATCTTCGAATCTGTGACAGCTGGTCTGCGGAGCAGATGGTGGTGCGCTGTACCTCTGAGGCCCGTTTGCCTGAACGGTGCGGTATATCACTGTTGATTCTACGTTGTCCAACTCGGGCAAGCAAAGATAGGATGTCTCCGGTGTTCCATACTTTTAGCCGTTCAGGTGGACAGCTTGCTCATGTTTGGACCCAGACAGCTAGTTGCTTATGCAGACGAACCCTCGAACCAAGAATGTCCCTGAATCGTCGCATGGCCATGGTCTGCTCGGCACTCAGGCTGCCTGTATGCTATCTGTCATCATGCCACTATCGCCGGACCAGCACTCTCTCAACATGTCCACGGATCAACGTCGGAATACTCACAAATGCTGAGCATCAGCCTCTGTGATCGAATGAAAACAGGTCTGGAAACCGGAGCAAGATCTTATGGAACGCGAAGCTTTTGACACTTCAAGCACGCGAAAACAGACTGAAGTGCCTAGTATCCAACTCGTTGGCCAAATTTCTGCTCACAGGACATGCATCGCTCGCTCTGAAAGCCCAAGATCACTGCCCAGTGGTGACGATTGCACCACGTATCATCAGACGTGTAAGATGACTATCCTAGCAAGCTTGTCCTCACTCGTCGGACAGGGTTTCGTACTACGGTGCCTCTTAGATAGCAGGCCGCATATGTTCCGCTATCAGACGAGTTACGGCACCACTTATGCAATCCGAATCGATGGCTTATGTACTTGAGTATGGCATTCATATCCCGATCTCACTGACTCTCCATCACGAATTGCGATACACTTCAACGCTTACACGCCACGGGTGGCAACACAGCATTTTACTCGACTTATTAGTAGACACTAATATACCACCAGCACAACGCGGTTGTGGTGACGGAGCTCGGCAAGCTTGTGTCTCTCGCGAAAACAATACCACTTCCGTAAAGAGAGGGACGGAAGTCCTTACGCAAGTCACGGCAATACGGTACACATCGTAAGTGTTGCCACTGTTGTCAAATTTCCTGATACAAGGCAGATCATGGGCCTTTGTCGTTAGTCCGTTGTCAACCCAAAACTTTCATGGCGCTCTCTACGGAAGATTCGGATTCAGTGGACATGAGGACACTCTTGGGACACAAAAGTTGACAAGTGAAGCGAGCATCTCGTTCCACCCTTCCCCCGACGCTAGTAATCTGACTCCAGCTCTTCCTCATCTACCAGTTGAAATCGTACCAGCTTTACCACATCACGGCTCAATGACACCCGTGGACTGCGTGTGGAAACAGCCAAAAAAAACAAGGGATAAAAAGGAATCCTCATTGCCTCTAAGCACGCAGACGAAGCTCGGAACAACAATTCTGATCACCTGAGTCGCAGCAATCTCATGGACGATACCGAATCTGGGTGGAAGAACCACAGTAGGTCGGCAGATGTATCAAGCTCGGGATCATGCCCTGTAGCCTTCAGGGCTGGTCTGAATTGGAATCGGTGACCTTCACTTCATTCGCATGCCCTAACATTGATGGTTAGGAAGATGGTACATGTATGTGTGAGTTGTGATGTCGTTGGCCGAGATGGAGACGGGAAGGTGCAGCAGGAGCATCGGGAAAGGACATCTTGAGCAAACGGCAAGGACGGCCGCTAGCTTGATTTCCACCGGCAGCAACAGCTCAAATCCTAGGGTGTGCTGACGCTCCTATACTCACGGCACGATGATCAAAGGCACCTCAATCAGCTGTACTGCGTCTCTATCCTCCCGGGCTCCACGGGTTGCGATGTCAACTTTTGGCAGACCCACTCTTTCGGATTTCTGGTCTCACAGGCAAGAGACCTGGTGTGCATCAGAATTTCACGACCGTGTATTCGGGGGCTCTGATTTCGATCTCCAGGTGATCCAATCCTCGTACTTTCGACAAGGTGGAAAAAGAACGGCGAAAGACGGCGCTTTGCTCATACATCTCTTCTCTATTCTCGAATTCTTTAGTACATGGTATCATTCCAACCCCATCACAGCCGAAAAATCACGGTATGCCCTGTCCCATAAACGCCAGTGAAGCCAACAAAGGAGTCCGATTAGCCGAACGGGAATCCACCAGGAAAGCCTCCTTCAAAGGAGAACTGCTGACCTCCAGATCTGAAGCCGCCACCACCTCTTTGCTGGAAGAACACAGGTTGTCCTTGTCCATTAAAGCCAAACGGACTACCCTGGAACGGCTGTTGTCCAGCTTGAGGGTCATTAGGATCTTCGCCTCTGTCGAAACGAGCCTTCAATTCTGGATCGGAGAGAACCTCATAAGCCTCATTAATAGCCGACATCTTCTTTTGCGCCTCTTCCTGCGTGACACCGTTCTTGGCCGCTTTATCGGGATGGTGAAGGACGGTGAGTTTCCGGAAGGCACGCTTGATCTCGCGCTCGTCTGCGTCACGAGCTACGCCGAGCACCTTGTAGTAGTCTTTCGTCTTACTGCGTTTGAGAAGAGTGTGAGCGTTCTGGAGCATTTCTTGGACTTTGTGATTGTTGCCGTGGTGCTCCTTGGCCGTATTTAGAGTGCCGATGGCTGGTTCGAAGTCGTCCGCATCGATTTGTCGTTGTGCTTTAAGGATGAGTGCGGGGAGTGACGTTGGGTTGTATGTAAGAGCTTCGTCGCAGTATGAGGCGGCCTTCTTGAGGTTGTTCATTTCTGTGTATGCTTCGCAGGTTTTTTCAACAAGATTGGCGTACAGGCCATCGGTGGCTTTTGGGTGGATGTAGCCAGCCTCCCGAAAGGTCTTGACGTCGTCTTTGACCTCTCGAAGGAGACCTAGGTCTTCGCCTTGCGGAACGAGGAGTTTGGCGGCTGACGCATATTGTCTTTTATCGATCAGTGCATTGAGCTTTTTAAGGGTTCGCTCAATCGCTTTCTGGCTCTTGCGTAGCTTCGAGCACGCCTTGTTGTCCTGGTCTTTCTGCAAGCATTGAGAGACTGCTGTGACTCCCTTGTCCGTTTCGCCGAGCGTGAAAAACGACATGGCTGAGATCAGCAGGTATGGCTCCGTCATGGCGGCGTTGATTTGAAGAACATGGTTCAAGTCTGCCAGGGCCTCCATGACCTCACCTTTCTCCAATCTACATCGCGCTCTTCGTTGTCTTAGCTCCATTGCTTTGCTTGCAACCAGGATGGCAGTGCCCGCTTGCGTCACACATGACTCCCAATCGCCCTTCTTCTCAGCGTCCGCGCTCAGTTCCTCCGCGCCTTCAGCTTCCTCTAGGTCCAACCAGTCCTGCGTCCCTTGCTTCTGCGCTTCCGTGTAGTCTTTCTTCGCGCTCGGCCAGTCGGCCAGCCTCCCTCTGATCTTTGCACGCTGTGTCAATGCGCCAGAGTGGCCAGGCTTCAACACGAGTACCTGGTCGAAGTCCTTGCCGGCTTGTTGGTCCTTGCCGAGGGAAAGATAGGTTGCGCCGCGCTTGAAAAGGGTTAAGTAATTGCTTGGATCTCGCTTGATCGCAATGTCAAAGTATATGAGAGCATCTTGTGCTTTCCCTTGAGCGAGATTGGCATTGGCGCTTTCGATCAGCTGGGAGACGGGCGTGTCGGCGGGGATGTCTGACGGCGCAAGCGCTGTCGTGAAAGGCACGGAGGATAGACACAAAGCTCCGACAGCCAGCGACGAGATTTGAAGCCTCATGTTGTCGCTATATGTGTGTGATGCGGGTGGAATTGAAGAGGTGGTGAGGAGCGGGTAAAAGAGATATGGTACTCGAAAGGCAACTTGTTCGCTCTGGCATGTGCCCCAGGGTCCACGTGGAGACGGCGCTAGCGGATCTTAGGCCCGAAGCCCAGCATCGACAGGTGGGTCCTGGTCATTCACTTGCTTTGTACCGATCGCAACAAAGATCTGGATAATGTAGCATGTATCGACGAGCATGCATCGACGAGACTCGTACCGGCTGACAGTGTAGATACACGACTGTTCCGTACTCATCGAAGGCATATCCTCTCACGGCCTCGAAGGAGATGAGAGTACCACTCGTTAGGTGAATTGCACCCTTTGAATACTGCTTCCCCTCGAACCAACGTCCATCAGATTGCAGTCTCCCAATCACCCCGGTGCCAATGGCATTTCGTGGATGAGATGCTGAGGCATCCCTTTGTGTTGTACATAATCCATGCTACAGCCACGAGGAACACGCTAGTTCAAAAGGAATCTAGAGTGACGAGGCGTCTGGTTACGTCAATATCAAAGCTCGCATGTCGCATCAATGCACGCGCTGTTGCACCGTGTCCGTCAGCACCCTCGACACCACTGTACGCGAATGTCGCTCTGCCGACCGTGACGTCCACCGTTCCCAAAACAGCATACAGTTCGGCATACCAAGTCCAGAAATATACTCCCGTATGACCTTGGCATTCGATCACACGCCATCTTCTTAGCCCTTGGCCCTTATCCTTCTCAGAAACCTCAGCGACCTCAGCAAGACCTTTGGACATACAAGCAATGCCTTCACACCAGCTGCGTATCGACGGAGATGTCTTTCGCGATCCTCACGACCGTCAGATCACGATTCACGGCATCAATGTCGCCGGCGACAGTAAATACCCTGCGACTCCCGACGTACCAGGGCAAGTTCGCGAGCGCTTCTTCGATAGCGACGACATCTCCTTCGTAAACCGACCCTTCTCTCTCGACGAAGCACATTCTCACTTCTCCCGGCTGCGAAGGTGGGGCTACAACACTCTTCGATACATCTTCACATGGGAAGCGCTGGAACACGCAGGACCAGGCAAATACGACGAAGAGTATGCAGACTTCACGGTCGAGGTGCTGAGGATAGCAAAGAGCTACGGATTCTATGTATTCATGGATCCGCATCAAGATGTGTGGAGCCGATTTACTGGAGGCAGCGGAGCGCCCTTGTGGACAATATACGCCTGCGGTTTAGATCCGACCAAGTTTCTGGAGACTGAGGCGAGCTTGGTGCAGAATACTTGGAAGCCCAAGCCAGAAGAGTATCCAAAGATGGTTTGGGCAACAAATTACACACGTCTGGCTTGTCAGACCATCTTCACGTTCTTCTTCTCGGGCCGGGAGTTCGCGCCGAAATGCATAATAGATGGTCAGAACATACAGGATTACCTACAAGAGCATTTCGTCAATGCATGCAAGTACTTGGCTCAGAAAATTCACGAAGCTGGAGATCTTGAGGGTGAATGCGTCATTGGATACGAGACGGTGAACGAACCAAATAAGGGTTACTACGGTCACCCAGATCTCAGCAGTGTGCCCGCAGATCAGAAGTTGCGCAAACATACGTCACCCACGGCCTTCCAATCGATGCTGACGGGATCCGGGAGAGCGGTAGAAGTCGAAGTATGGGACTTTGGTGGGTTTGGACCTCATAAAGTCTCTACACAATTAGTGGACCCGAAAGGCACAACTGCGTGGCTGGACCCTGCGACATGGGATGATTCCCGATATGGCTGGAAGAGAGACGAAGGCTGGAAACTTGGAGAATGTATCTGGGCGCAGCACGGGATTTGGGATCCTTCCAAAGACGAGTTGTTAAAGCCAAAATACTTCGCGAAACACCCGAAGACCGGCGCAGAACAAAACCAGGAGACCTGGACCAACGACAACTTCATGGATTTCTACCGGAGATACAAGCATGCGATTCGAGAAGTATGGCCAGAGTCGTTCATGCTCATGCAGCCTTCTCCTTTCGAGATTCCGCCAGTCGTGAAAGGTACCGAGGACGGTGACGACAAGAACATGATATTTGCTTCACACTTTTACGACGGCATTACTCTCATAACCAAGAAGTGGAATAAGGTGTGGAATATTGACGTGCTCGGTGTGCTTCGTGGCCGGTACAGCTCGCCTGCGTTCGCCATCAAAATCGGCGAGACAGCGATTCGCAATTGCTTCAAGAATCAATTGTCCGCTGTACGACAAGAAGGTATTGACAATATGGGCGTACATCCATGTCTATACACTGAAATCGGCATTCCTTACGATATGGACGACAAGCACGCATACAAGACTGGCGACTATAGCTCACAATCAGCCGCTATAGACGCTAATTTCTACGCAGTAGAAGGCTCAAAAGCGCAGGGAATGACGTGGTGGGTTTACACTGCGACGAATAGCCATTTCTGGGGCGACAATTGGAACGGCGAGGATCTATCGCTATACTCGAAAGAGGACAAACCTCTACCATCGCCAACGTCATTGTTGGACAGTACGAGCAGACTTAGTCTTGACCCTAACAGTCCGAGCTACTCTGAAAGTCGAAGCGAAGACAATGCCCCTGTGACGCCAGGGAGCCTTCAGAAGACTATGAGTGTAGACGGCATGTCTCGAACCGTCTCGGAGGAGAGGTTAGGCTATCGCGCTGCTGAAGCGTACGTCCGTCCTTACCCCATTGCAATCCACGGCACCATCGACAACTACGGCTTCGATCTGAAGAACTGCACCTTCAATCTCGCTCTCACGGCACCTTCGTCTACTCCTGCAGACTATCCAACAGAGATCTTCATACCAGAGTATCACTTTCCCAATGTTAACAACCTGACGATCGTAGAGGTGTCGGGAGGTAAGTGGGAGATTCGTACTGTCGGTAGCGAGGGTGTCGAACGGCAAGTGTTCAGTTGGTGGCATGGTGAAGGTGAGCAGAAGCTGAAGATTACTGGGGTCAAAAGGAAGAGGGGACAGATTGGGAGCGAAGAGGCTGTGGCGCCAGAAGATAGCTACCTTTCGGCGTATTGGGAGGTGGGGAAGAATTGTAGTGTTATGTAATTGGGCAGTCAGCAGAGGTACAGAATAAGAGCAGCTATTCCAACGAAGCAAGACGCATGCTGAGATTCTATCTCTTCTTCCTTCAGATCTGGGTAGGTGCACCAGTCCTGCTAGCTACTCAAGCAGGACTGGTCCGACCAAGGCCCGTGCACCGCTCCTACATTTATGCTGACTCGAACAAGTGCTCGTCGATGTTCCGACTCGTCCAGCGGAGAAGAAGACCCCAATGCTCAAGGGAGCTCAGCATCACGCACAGCCGCCCAGACCGTGGTCGCCGCCCAGACCGTGGTGGCACTCATGCACACTCGTCTGCTCCGGTCGTGCCGAGCAGCCAGATCCTTTCCAAAGCGCAACTCTCACACGATCTGGGATCATCTAGAAGTATACATTCAAGCCAAGTAGCCAAGTAGTAGACTCGTTCCAACACGTCGAAACGAGAGGACAGAAATCTACACTTAGATCTAAGCCAAAAGGCAAAGAAAGCTTGGATGGTTGGTATTGCATGCTGATGCTTCTCATTCTCAGACACGTCAGTCTTTGGAACACGTTTGAGAAGAAAGCAGGGCACACCTCAAGTGGCGGTGGGCACTCGTCTCTCGTGGTTTGGCACTTGTTGCCGATGACCTTGGCTATCACACGCGTCAATCTACGTGGGGATGGATGATGGTGGGGACATACAGACGAAGCTGTTATGTAGACTAGGATCCTGATCTGATCTCGGACCAGCTTGTGGCGATGGAGGCGGCAGCTCATGTCGCGCGCTACATCTCGCTCGCTTGCGTGAACAACTATTTGAGCCATTCAATCGATGGTAGCGACGGATAGTGTAGTATGTGTAGTCTCATGCATAGCTGGATAGCTGCATCTCTACCTCAATGGCTCTGCGTTCTCAGACGACGGTTTGGAATGATCAGTGCTCGACTCGAATCTCTGCCCGCGTGACCTTGCGGCGTGATCGGTGGCCATAGTGACTTTGGCCAGCCTCGGGCTTCTTATAGTGTCATTGCGCTTCGAGGCGGCTGAATGGAGTCTGTTTTGCAAAGACTTATTGGAAAAGCCCAAGTATGCAAATGTCGCTCAAGACTCTCTCTTGTGTATAGCATAAGCTTGGCTTCATGCTCAAGACAAGAATGCTCCCACAAGTGAGATGATGTCAAGTCATATGACACAGCGCGGGTTTCCAATACCCGACACCTCATGTACGAACGTCACGATCTTTGTCGTTGCTCATATCCTGTGAAGTTGGGTTTAGGCACGTATGGTCAGACAGCGGCTATTCACAGTGCACAACCTAGGCCTCGAACCTGTGTTCTGCAGTGCATTGTAAAATTCAATCTCACATTTTTGTTCTCATGTGATGGACGTCATCCGTCGCGAAGACGGCACAGCAGCGCAGCTCACCATATAGCAGTGGTTGACCAGATCACCCACAACGATTGTGGCCGTCGTGAACTCGGCAGGGAAGATGTCGAAGTCTGGGGTGAAGAGGTGTGTGATCTGCAGTATCTGCTCGCATATGATGCTTAGACGACAACGACACGATTGTCTGCGAGGCTGTGTTGGATGAAACGTGGCGGTCGTCTGCGAACAGGTAAGCGACGACGAAGTATCTCATGACAAGGAGTGAAGTACCTCAGCGCGGGAGCTCTTGTTTATATCTTTCAAGTGCCGTCAGCAGAGGGAAAACAGTGCAAGTAGGGATAGCGGAAAAAGCACCCAAGAGACGCGGTGGAACTGGATGAGCTCATGACCTATTTTACGACCACGGCAGCTGCGATGCAACATATACTGCTGCGAGCGCTTGTCAGCTGTAAAGAAAGCGAAGAGAGATCAACAACTTCTTTCGTCTCGTAATATCGAAGCCAACTCACTCCACCACACTGCTCAAGTCCAACAGATCCTTCAACAAGTTTCTTCTCAGGTCACCGACATCGGGGTCCTCTAGACTGTATACGCCCTCATATGCATGTATGCTCAACTGCCGCAGGAAAGGCTTCAGGACAGCGCTCACGAAGTCGTCCCGGGGAAGAGCTCTGATATCGTCCTTGTCCACCGGAAGTTGATCCCCTAGCAATTGTCTTCGTTTGCCTGCAGCTAAACTTCCGGCGGTAGAGCCGTCTTCGTCTCCAGTAGAAGTCAGTATCGCAGCCACGTGATCAGAGAGTGCTGAGGGAGTCCAGTCGGTAGGCTGATACACTGCATCCATAGTGTCGCTGATGTACAGCCATTCGTGAAGTTGGAATTCGTCAGGCGAGAGAGCAATCAAAAGATCGAGCAATTTGCACGCCTGGAGGAGAGAGAAGTTGTTGAATTCGTTTGTGAGCGGGCTGTTCGGCAGTAGCGACATCAGAGCAGCTTGCATCTTATCGTTGATGATGGGCCACAGTGGCGAGAGATGAAGGCCACTGACAGTTAACGCTAGAGCTCTACACAGCATGAACAACTCTGCCTTGATCGCCGCGGATGGTGATGAGGATACATCCGCCTCGAAAAGCTCTGCTAATTTTTCCTCGAGAGGTCTGAGATGTGCCACGTACGTGTCTTCAGGCGAGGCAAGAAGTAGGAGACAAATCCGCCGCAAATTGTGCTGAGTTCGGCGATCTGCTTCAAGCCTGGCAGCGCTGGCGCCAACACCGAACATTATACCAGCAGTTGCAGGTGGTGTCAGACGAGAGAGTAGTTCTGGCATGCGCTCTTTGTCGTACATTGACCACTGGTGAAGGACGGGAAACCAGCCTGTAACCATTATCTCTTCAGCAGAGGCTAGCATTTTCGGATCATTAAATGCTTCGCCAACTTCCTTCTTCCAAGGCTTCGCTGTGGGCGCTTTGCGACTCATTTGCACAATCAATTCGAGGATGTCTTGGTTAACATTCTTCGGAAATGACCTCGCCTTGAATGTGTTCCCAAGGAGACTTGTAGCAATGTTGTTGATGGCGATAGCCATGCGGTCAGGTGACTCCAAAATAAGATCGAGCTTTCCAACGACCCTATTCAGAACAGGAACCAGGGCCATCGAGAGCTCATTCTCCGCATGTCGCGGGGACTTATCATCGTTCGAGGGACCTTCGTCCTTTGCCAGCTCAGCAATGTAGCCGGAAGGCAAGGTCGTAAAGGTCGCCGTGAGCAATCTTTGGAAAATATCACCCAGATCTCTGCGCATTTTCCTCTGCTCTCCGAAGTTGGTGTTGTTCAGCTTTTCGGCCAACAGAAGAATGATTGAAAGCAAGTGCGGGAGAACTTGCCTATGCGGTAGTGGATTAGCAAGCACATCCCGCAAGAATGCCACACAGTCTGGCCAAACTTCATCGATTGCATCGTCTTCAGTTGAGTTCAGATATGCCGAGAAGAACGTGGCGACATCAGATGGGCTCACGTCTATTGTCAGACTTGAATTCCTTGGTGCCGGTACAGTCGACGGGTTTGTTCGACTGCAAAGAGCATCTAGTGTGGCTGGAACGACATTCTTTGGTCTTGAAACGTGCATTACATGGAGCAAACTCAATGCAGATGAGGCTTCTGTATCGGTAGTCGCATGACACCAATGCGCGATAATGACCTCTAAGCTCTCCAGTGGCTCTACTGAGAAGATCTGCTCCAAGAGATGCCTTGTCTTGTTTCGCACCTTCAATGCGTTGTATGCTGTTGTGGCAGAGCTCGTATTGTCGAAATCTTTAGCATTCGCGGGACTGCTTGCCCAGAGCCACATTCGCAGCGTTACACGAATAGTGTCCTGCAGAGCCAAAACGACAGTGAGCCGACTGTTCGATTTCGAGACCTTGCTGGGAGTCCCATCTGCTTTGAAGACGCCTGACATGGCATTGCCAAGGAAACTTGGTTTTGGCTCCTGCTCTTTGATCGCCGATTCCGACGCAGCATCGGTCATCAAGCACTCATATGCTCTATCAAGAACTGTCTCGAGCCCGTCAAGTAGGCACATTGTGACTGCATCAGGAGTAGCATCAGCACCATCGAATTCGGAGTTGTAAGATAGATTCGTCATTTGCACGTGCATCAATGATAGCTGATTTGAGAAGCATTCTACCAATGGAAGGAGGTTGGTGAAAATGGTATCTGATACAGTAGGCATGACTTCAGCGAGGAATATAAGCCACTGGTCGAGATAATGACGGGCTCGAGAGGACGAGAAGCCAAGCTGTAGACACTTGTACACATTTGATGGCGGTACCGTGGGTAGACTGGTCGAGGAAGCGCTGGCTGGCGGACGGGAGTCAAAAGTGAGGGATGGTCTCCGTACACTCAGTGAAGCTCCACGCTTTCGGGTCCTGCTGTTTTGCTCTGGTGCAGCGGTCTGGAAGCGTAATTTCAACGACAGTTGTACCAACCGTAGAAGCTCGCCTTGTAGTATGCTCATGTCGTCCATGACACATTGCATTAGCCGTTCGATTAGGATCGACTCCATGTCGAGTGGCTTCAGCTCTATTGCGGCCGGCCCTGACAATAAAATAGACAAGATTGAAATCAGCCGCCGATTAAGTGCTTCCGAGGAATGTCCAGGATGACAAAGCATATGAGTGCAAGCATCGGCCAGACATACCAGTCCGTTCATGTCGCTTCCGTTTGGCACACTTGAAGGCATAAAGTGGACCAGGCACTGCCACGTCCAACCATTTCCGTGCTGCAGAATGTTCTGTAAATGACTGAGCACATAATCGAGGTTATTGAGCTCTTCTATTTGATGTCGGGTGGCAGCACGATCGGAGGTAGGGCCCCGAACAGCGTTCGTCGATGTGCTGTGTAATCGCGAAAAGAGGATGTAGAAAATTTGCTCCAGGCTGGGCAGTCCGTGAAGCCAGAATCTGACCACCTCAAAGATTGGTTCTGAGGGTGTTGCGAGTGCATCAAGCATCAACAGAAGTGGCACCTCCATTATCTGTTGAGCTCTTGCCTGTTGCCGCGAATCTGCCAAGACCGACATAGCACTACCTCTGCGGCTGGAACCAAGCTTTGAGGTGCCTGGTGCAATTGTATGGCCCCAGAGGATACCAAACCGGCGAAAGGACTCTGCCGAGCCAGACGCGTGTTCATCGCCAGCTCTGACAAGTCCACAGAGGCAAGCGATTACTGCGTCTTCGGAAGCAGCAAGCTCTTCGAATTGCCAGAACGCTTTCACCGCTTCGATATGGTGCTTTGGTGCCTTTGGCGACAGACTGTCCCAGATACGGGACATCAGAGTAGGTCCGACGCCTTCTAAGATGTCGTGCCGCAACGGACTCTGACTCTGCTGACCTCCGATGAGACAACCGATCAGTGAGATAGAGGCCCCAAGAATTGGGAATGGTATTCTTGCGCCTGGCTTTCGCGTCGTGCGGAACGTTTCAGTCAGTACAAGGAAAATGTTCATGGCCAGTCCGGTTGACGGCTGTCCTGCTCGTGAAAAGAGCGAGACTAACAGTCCGCTAGCTTTGGAGAAAAGATGCGCATCAAGCGAGCTCGCCGCTTTGCCTAGTAACCCCACGATCGATGTTGCGAGCAGGTCGAAGAGGATCCTTGGTTGTAAGATTATTTTGAGTCGAGACGCCAACCTTTGATCTCCTTTATAGAAGCCGATGATACAACCTCGGACTTCTTCGATTGAGGGTGCTTGATCCACATCGGTAACGCCCTGGAAAACACGTGCCGGTACCATTTCCGTCAAGTGAAAGGCCAGGGTCGTGGCCTGCACAACGAAATCCCGCAACATCGCTGTTGACTCTATGCTGGCTAAGAGATACAGAATGGCGTAGGGTATGTGCGTTGTTAGCATCTCCTCGTCTTTAAAATTGAATGTTCGGATGATCCACCCAAACTGTTGCAGCAGATTTGTGCTTGCGTCTGGCCTTCTGAAAGCGGTGTCAAGGACACCTATGAGGCTCTCCCAGATCAGACTTGCTTCTACGCCATCGAAGAACAAGTTTGCGCTACGAATGACCTCGGCCGTTTGATCCGCCGAGGCCGTGAGGCTATACTCATAAAGACTATCCATGGCCGGTAGAAATATTTCTGGTACCAGGAGTCCGCCGATCTCCCACCTGTCCATAAGCGACAGGCACACTCGGAATGGCCGTGCTTTCTGTGCGGCCGAATCGACAGGAGAACGAAGCATTTTCAAAATGCATCGTTGGAGGCTTGCTTTTCCATAGCTCGAGAAGTATTGCAGCTGGGTGCCGGATCTGTCATCTTGAGTCGTGTTGCAATGTATCGCGGGTGACGTCTCTCGATTATTATGATCTTTGTCCTTGGCCTCTGGTCCCAGGAACCAGTTCCAAAGTCGACGATTGAGACTCATGTCTCTGCGTAAAAGCACTTGTGTCGCAGCAGCGACCAACCTATCTAGATCTAGGTCACTAGCACCGGCGCCTGCTCCGGCTTGGAGGACTGGGGAGTTCAGAGGAATATGAGTCACCAAGAGATCCAGGAACCCTCGTTGGACCAGAATCTGACTGTCCGACAGGCCGCAGACGAAACTGCGGAGGAGCAAGCCAGGCTCAGGTGAAGCTACGCATTGTGCAGCCTTCGACAATTTCGTTGCTGACTTCTTGGTCTCATTGGACTGAGCGACGAGCCTCGGAAGCTTTCTTGCAAGGAAGCTCAAAGCACCTTGCCTACGAGAGGTGCTCGTGATGATAGCCAGGAACAAACATTGCCAAAAGTAACCATCTGCGTCGTTCGGAGACTCTTTCTGTGCAACATGTAAGGCGAACCTAGTCTCAAGAGCCTCCAGAATGCTGAATACACGCTCGAAATCTTCGCTGTTCTCCTCTTCTAGTGCTGGCAATAGACCAAGGATGATGGACTTCAGAGCAGGCCTGAGTTCCGATACTGACAATGCAACGACGTGGACTTCAAAAAGGCTATAGAGCCCGGGTCTGACCGTCAGGGAGGCGAACGACAGGACAGCAGCAAGTCCAGGCAAGTACTCATGCAAATGTGAGGCGATGTGATGATTGCCAAAAGCGGCAAATACGTAAGTGTAGACATCCAAAGCTTTTTGATGAACTCCAGAGGGTAGTGCGGGATTCAGACATTGTGCCAGTCTCGTGGCGATCGTATTACTGTGCGGTAGGATTGGCGCATCTTTTGGATGAGTCTGTATTGCTTTCAGGAGACGACCCAGGAAAGCAATGTAATCAGCCCATTCCTCGGGAGAAATTTCCCATGACGCTAAGGCTCGCTCGATATTGGCTGCATAGCGTTTCAAGCTCTTATCGGCTTTATACAGCCCTGAAGTCGTGTCAGCGTCTATTTGTACAAAAGCAGATGGAGACCAACCCTACCATCCTCGACCGTTCTTCGCGTAGCTCGCGGGACAGGCGAAGAACGCCCAGAGCTTGGTGGGGAGTCGGTGGGCCGGGCACTGCTTGCATCGAGGCTCATTCTGGCCCTCCGTAGTTTCAGCTTCTCATCTGTAGAATACAGTGGTAGGGATCGAGGGAACGTGATCATGGAAAAGTGTCGAGATTGCTGTCTTCTGGCATCAATGGAGGACCGAGAGGGTGAGGTCAAGACACGTCGCCCGAAACGTGCTTAGTCTGAGTGCACGGATTCGAGTAGACCAATCATGCTTGCAGGTCTGTGCTTGCCACATGATTGACCTGAAGCGCCTCCCCGACACATCGCGACCTCGAATCCTTATCACCGACTGACAGACGCTCTCTTTTCCGCGATTTGCAGTCTCATTTCGTCCCGCTATGCTTCAATGAGGCAATGCCGGAGAGCGATGAAGCCGAAGCCAAAGCATCCCGGATGGGTGGCGACATAGATGAAGGGGCTACCACTCCGGACCATAACCAGAGGCAACTGAACGGAGCCGCATCTGACGGAGGTCGCGAGTCGGAGGCAAACGATGCCGAGACGGAGAATGTTCTGCATTCCCAAGAACTGACGCCTCCGCCTCTCCCACCTCGACCTACCATTTCTCAGTCGGGATCTCTTCGCTTGTCAAGTAAAGCCTCTCGGCCACAACTACTGTCGACGCCCACAACGGCATTATCACTCGCTGATGTCCACACTCAGAGTTATGGAGAAAATGGGAGTGTCAACTCATCCCCGGCTGGTCGTTCTATCTCCAGAAAGCATAGCTTTACCCATTTTGGCCGGTTCGTAAGCAGCAATTCCGAGGAAGACGACTCTGCTAGCATCAAGAGCTATATTCCCTCTCTGGACGTCCGACTGGACAGTGAGAGTATACTGGGGGATGTCACTGGCGATGGAAGTGGCTATGACTGGAGAGCAATCAGCAACTTGGCAGACCAAGACCCGCCATTTCTAGTCTCCCAACCACAAGACGAGGCCTTGGCCGAGCAGGTGGAGCAAGAGTTCGATGATGACTTCCAAGAAAACCTTAGCGAAGATCAGCTGCTCGTCATCTGGAAGGCAAAGCTCAAGCACTTCTTTATATTGTCAGCTTCTGGCAAGCCGATCTATTCACGCCATGGATCCGATCAACTGATCTCTCACTACGTCGGCGTGGTGCAAACCCTCATATCTTTCTACCAGAGCACCTCAGACCCTCTGAGAGCTTTTACGGCCGGTGGCACCCGCTTTGCAATGCTCTCTAAAGGCTCTCTAAACCTCGTTGCCATCTCTCGCTTGCCTGAATCCGAAACACAGCTTCGCAGCCAGCTTGAAGCTCTATATATGCAAGTTCTCTCGACTCTTACGCTGCCAAGCATGGAGAAGATGTTTTCAAATCGACCGTCTACCGATCTACGACGCCCTCTACAGGGCACTGACGTTCTTCTTGATGGACTTGCCGATGGTTTCACCCGTGGCTCCCCCTCCACACTACTGTCGGCCCTAGAATGTCTTCGCCTGCGCAAAACTCACCGAAAAGCCATAAACGACACTCTTCTCAAAGTCCGATCTCCCAATCTCCTTTACGGCCTCATTATAGCTGCAGGCCGCTTGGTCAGCGTAGTCCGTCCTAAAAAGCACTCCCTGCACCCAGGTGACCTGCACCTGATCTTCAACATGCTCTTTGAAGCCGGTAGTATCCGCGCAGCCGGCGGGGAGAACTGGATCCCACTCTGTCTCCCTGGTTTTAATAACACCGGCTTCTTATACATGTATGTCAGCTTCTTCTCCGCTTCCCCGACCCCAGAAGAAGTTGAACAACAAGACAACGACCTCGCCATCGTTCTCATCAGCGCCAACAAGGAAGCCTTCTACGAGCTTCGTAAGATGCGTGACGAGCTCGTCTCCGAGTTCGAGAGATCCTATCTTCTCGCCACCCTCAACACAGCTGTAGCAAAAGGCCACGCTCCATGCTCCGAGATCGTCCCGGGCACCGTCCTACGCCACTTCCTGTACAAGTCTCGCGCGAACGTGCAATTTGTGCAACCCTCCTTCGCCCCGCATTTTACATCTGCACTTACGCGACGTCAACTATTGAACTTGTACCACCAACTGCATGAGAGCATTCACTCGCGCACCGCGCATCTCAAGGTCCAACACGTGATAGGTGATGACGCGACAGCTTTGGCGTGGGAAACTCCATTGTTCGAGTTGTACTGCGTCGCAGGACCAAACGCTTCTAGAGCGGCGCTGGCGCAAGGCGCGAATAAGGTCGTGCAATGGATTCGACGAGAGGAAGAGAGAGTCTTCATCATTGGCGGTGCTGTGTTCTAGCAGAAAGGAGGCCATGGCAGAGGTCAGAGTCGACGGAGAAAGCAAATTTCGAGTCTTTTTGAAGAGTAAAAAGACACCATCTATCGCCACGAGAAGTATGGTCTTATGAGGAGAGCGAATCGTAACATCATTATCTATGGGAAGTGGGTATCGAACGTATGATGCAATTAAAGCTTGTACAATCGTTCCAGGCCATGACATCCTGATCATGCAAGGTCTCGATCATGCTGTTGTTCTTCGAAGGGACAAAATCCTCCTCCTGACCCACTGGAAGAGACTCTGACCGGTCCTGTCGTCTCATACCAAACGGGCAGACTGCTTCTCACCAACCACCTAGAACCATGCCCTTGGTCGTCGGGCTTCCGGATTGCTTGACTCCTTTTCTTCTGAGAAAGCCTTTCGCCAGAACCTGAAACCTTGCTACGTCCTCACTCCACCGTCCCAATCTCCTCTCCACCACCTCTCTCCATGCTCTCTGCAGCACAATCGCTGCCTCGATCTCGCGGTTCCTCGCGTGCGCGACAGCAGCACACTCCCGACCGACCTTCATCTTCGAGACTCGCTGCTTCATTGCACTGAGAAGCCTCGACGCACGCCATAATCTCTGAATGCTTTTGGCTGCGTTGTATTGTTGACTCAGCGGCAACAGACGAGAGGCCAGGAATGCGAGGTTCGAGATTGTGGTTTCCTTGCTTGGGACCGTGACGCCGACTGTAGAGATGAATTGCTTCCGGAAGGCGTCGCTGCAGCCTAGGGTCTGGAGCTGGTGGTCAAGAGCTTTGCTGGTCTCAGATACATTTGCGTATTTAAGGCTAGGCATCTGGCACGCGAAGCTGTTCAGAATTGCAATGTAGGCTTTGCCATTGGCGAAATCTGTCGAGAGTTTGCAGATGGAGAGGTTGCCGGAGCGGGCGGCCGCCCAGTCGCGAAGTGCCGTGTCTTGCTGCTGGTTTCGGCCCGTGACAGTGTATGGTGTTCCGGAAGCTTGCGAGATATCTGATGCGAGGACTTCTATGTCCACCAGATGTGGGAGTCCGAACGTGCTGACTAGCTCCCACAGAAAGCTCATTGTCTTCTCGCGGTGTCCATCGACGATGTCCTTGGCGACCATGTCTCCGACTACATTCCGACCGTGCAGTCCACGATGGTGAAGTGCACTGAGAGCAATCTGGACGTTGAAGGTTTTCTGGGTCTCGCTGATACATGGCAACTTCAAATGTCGAGAAAGGACGTTCTGATTACGTTTGAGATTGGGGCCGAAGACTTCGCTCATTAGCTGGGTTGCGTCCGGGAGAATGATTGTCAAGGTCTCGTCGTAGGACTCCCTTGAGTATTGGGAAGTCTCACTGCAATGCAGCAATATTTCAACCAGACGAGTTAGCAAGACGCCATCGCGTAGATCGATAGCCAAGTTTTCGACAAGATAGTTGATTTCATCTAACGGATCCTGAGCGTGTATTACCTCGTAATTCATCTGCTTCAAGGACCGAGCGATATCGCCGACGGACGGGAGGAGCATGTTGGAGATGGCTCTTAGGACAGAATTTGAGGACTTATGAGACGATTTAGTCCTAAAGAGATTGCTGGATATGAGGCCGGTCGTTTTACCCTGGTCAAGCAACCAGACAAGCATGAATGTCCGAAGCATAGTCTTCCTCCATCGGATGAGTTCTAGGCTCAGACCGTCACCTTGGAAGGGACTCGTTGCGTCGATATCCCCGACTTGAACAAAGAATGCTTCGAGGAAAGCGACGAGCTCACGGCGGCCATGTTTGCCGTCTAAAGTAGTCTCATGGCCCTGAGGGTCAATGGGAATCTGTCTCCCAACGATGACTTCTGCGGCCGCACGGAGGGTCTTTTCTTCGTACGTATTCAGCAGCAGAGTAATGTATTTCCGACGAAGTCCGATATCCTGATTGAGCTTCAGCTTGCCGATGAGCGACTCCGGTGCGCTCAGGGCGCCGTAAATCAGCGAAGCCTGCAATCGAGAGTGGAGCGTAGCAACCTCAGGCTGGTCGTACAGCTCAAACAGCGTTGTTCGCAGGCTCTTGTCCCACTGCAACGCAACCGGTCTTCTTGGGCATGATCGGAAGATCTCGTTGATGACTTCTGTTATGGCGATCTCCTGATTGGTGAGCCAGTCACTTTCGAATAACGACAGCTGGGTGAAGCTTTCAGTAAGCACAGGGTAGTTTTTGAGCTTGCTGTGGTCCAATTGCGATCGCTTCTGCGCAATGACGTCTCGAAGCCGTGATTTCATCTGTGCGTTGTTGGATGGAAGTACTCGTGGCTTGGGAGGCGCCACTATTCTGGAAGGCTTGGGTGACGGTGTTGGGCCGACCGATCTTGGACTGCTGCGTAATGGCACAGCATGACGAGGAATGATCGACTGTCGAGCTCTCGATGCAGCTGTCGGCTGACTGAGTGTGGTCATACGTATGGCTCGAGACTCTGGAGAGTCGGCTACAGATGCCTTGAACTTTTGGTGTCCGCCTGGTGGAAGATTTTCCTTGCCTGTGTTGTCACCGCAAACATCGAACATATCGGTGTTACCGAAGATGTCCAATTGGGACATTGGCAATCGCTTTGGAGCCGCCATCAAAGACTTCCTAGGTCTCCGAATCGGCTTGAGAAGGTTCTGTTGCTCCTCTTCGCGAGGTTGTTCTTCCAAAGTCGGTGCTGAGACAGCTGCATTCGGCAGGTAGAATGTGTCATCAATCCTGCTGGTGTTGTTGGCTCCTGGATGCAAAGTCATCACGGTCGTGTCCTCTGGCGCGTATATAGTGATCCTCCTCTTTGCCGCCTGGTTGACGCTTCCTCGTTCAGTACCCGCTGGATGTGCTCTCAGCCCCGCTCTCAAATCGTCGCCCATCCCAGGCCTTGTGGCAGTGCCTGCGCACGAGTGATCGAATGCCAATGATGCACGCCTGCTTGGTCGCCGAACGTCGCGTTGTATCTTCGTCTGGTCTTGCTCATTCTCCCCTATACTTGCACCAACTGACGCGTTTGTGCTGGGAGCCTGCCTGATTTCTTGGAGTCCGCCTCTCTGTCTCTCTGTGCTAGTGTTCCTCACTGCCTGTGTCTGTACGACGCCGCCTCCGCCATTGCCGCTCGCCGAACTGCTCGCCATCTTCTTCGCCGGCTTGCAAAGCAAAGTCTTACCTCGTATCCGAGGCTGTGCCTCCCTGACCTGCAATTCCTGATCCTCCTCAATATCCTCAAAGATGGTTATCGGCTGTGCTGCTGCCTTGCGTGCCGGTTGTCCAGGCAGTAATGAACTTCGTCGTCGCGGTTTTGTGGCATGTAGCGTGGGTTCGAACGCTCTCGTAAATTCAATGTTGGTAGTAGTATCGTCTTGTGATGATGCAAAAGAGAGCGATACGCGACGAGGTGGCCCAACCGGACACGGTGTCGGGAGAAATGAGGTGGAGGATGTTCGCGACATGGTGAAAGATCTTCGCGACCCGATCGTGTGTGTAGGTGAGCTTTGGACGGAAATGCAGGGCACCGCTCGGGCCAGCGGAGTGAGGTGAGGTTGTAGACGGGAGTGTGGTAGGAAGGTACGGAACATGGGTGAATCTGTATTTGTTGTCGCGGTTGTCAGGTGCGACGCCGCAGCTAACCAATAAGAGAGCTGAGCTCTGGCTGACACTGCAACGTCACCCTTCCGCCTCGACATCGATAAGAAGCGCGACAACTCGTAACGAAGGTGGCCGCCTAGCAGCGTGGCCCCAGAAACATACAGAATGTGTAGGCCACCTAGTGTAGGTCAGTGTCTTAGCAATGCCATGAGGTGACAGCTACTATACCGTGACTGTGACCATATATGTAGCGAAGGTCCTTTGCGAGTGGCCGGGCATTCAGAATTAGTAGTGTATATGATTCCATGAACATTCTTCTAGAATGTTGCAATTGCTCTGGAACTCCACAGAACAGCAAATGAACAACATACTTCTGCTCTCCTCCCGTGCCTGCGATCGGCCGCTTCGTTTAGCACAATTGGAAGCTCAAACCCACTGCGCTTTGCCAGATCAAGTTATCCAGATTGAGTGTCACTCGATGGTGTTGGAGACATCAGAAAGCAGCCGGTGAGAACGATTCAGTGGAGGCGACATCTTAGCAAGCAACGGGAGACTATGCTTCCGAAGCTTGTGAGCAGGCTCTCAATCGTACGACTTACGAAGTCGCAAGAAGAGATCGCAAAGCAATTTACATAAAAGCGATATGAGAACATCTCGCATCATCCCTTCAATTCATCCGCAGTCTTCCCCATTCTCATGCTCGTGATACCTTCCACACATACCTCTACCCATCCAAGGCTTACAGCCTCCCATATCCCCTGCAAAGACACCTCCCATCTCTCCCCTCGTTGCATGCCGTCTCAAGCATTCCCCACAAAAAGCCTTCTCGCAGCTGACACACTTATCGCCTGGTACATTAGGTCTCAATACCTCCTTGCACCCCTCGCATGCCTTACTCGTACTCCACGAACGTGGACGCCAGACGACTAAAGAGTGGCGCTCGATGGCCTCCGGCCCTGGACGTTTGAGTTTGACGACGAGCTCGCGTAGAAACTTGGGATGCCAGTCATCTTTGTGCGTCTCGAGGAGTTTGTCGGTTTTCTTGTAGGCGAAGAGGTCGAGTATGAGAGTTTTCAGCGGACTGGTGTCACGAATAGTGTCGTATAGGATCCATGTATCGCTGGGGGTAGGCACTGAATTGGTACTCTCGGATAGGCGGGCAATGGTGGTGAGGATATGATTACTCAGGGGGATAGTGAGAAGGCGGTCGCTGAGAGAATATAAGTCCAAGAGGAGGAAGTATTTTGGACTCCCAGCCTGGTTGCGTAGGTCGCCATCAAGATGAACTTCCATCGGTCCAGCCGCCGCAGCATGTCCGGCCGGTATTCTCCTGTGATGATAGAACGGTTGCAGGTCCACTGGCTGTGTGGTCAAGGTTCCAGTGTAAAGCCACTGGAGAAACCACTCAAAGCTCTCAGGTTTCTCCTCAGGTAATCGCACCACTTGCTCCATTCCTTCTGCAAATGTTCCGTTCAAAGCCGCGGCGAAAAATGGGCTCGCAGCCGTCAAAAGCTCTTTGTGTACGAGGTAGGACGTTTGTGGACGAGACTTGTGATTTCCTTCGCCTACGACGACGGTCGAGACGCCAGAGAAGTTGCGGAATGCGGTACGAAGGAGAGGGCGGTCGGGCGAGCGGCCTGGTCGCGGAGAGCGGCTTGGCACTGGGTTTTCGGCGGCAGATAGAGAGATGCTGTCCGTAGAGGGTGCTGGAGACGGAATCTCCATGACGGGCACTCCGAGGTGCTGTAGCGCAGAAGCCATTGCGTGGTTAACAGGAGTTGCGGGATTATGAGGCAGGTGACGGAACCACACTGGCACCGACTCTTCTGACTGCAATTGGAGATCCGGTGTCGCGACAAAGACTGGTGGTCAATTGATCGGTCAATAATGACGACAGAAACACAGCCTTTGTCTTGTCGCTTCCGAGCGAGACTGTCGCACGATCGTATACAAACTATAGTAAGTATCGCAAAGCATCTTACGGAAGCAGGAGTCAGTCATAACGCGACCGATCATGCAGGCATCCAGATCGTGTTGCATCTGTATGTCTTTGTTGCAAGCGGCGTCGTGGTTGAAGTACAGCCGGATGCGTACGTTGAGCATGCAGACACACAAGCCGGTCGCAAACAAACAATGGAATCTGCAGAATCGAACATGTAAACAGACTCACTGTGCATTTCAGCTAGAGAATGTTGAGACGACAGTCAATTTGATTTTCGGCCTGTCTTGGAGTGCTGCTGAAGAGACGCAACAAATGTTCGTCACAGAAGCAAATGCTATGCGGACTGGACGCACGTGGTAACAAGCACCGCCACACCTCAAAGCTCAGCACTCTCTGAATCCTGCCGGCTTCAGAACCCCGAGCGAGCTCCAGGTCCTGCCAGTGTCCAACGCCATACCCTCATCCATCTTTCACGCCGATGCTGAAATGCTTGAATGTCAACCGCTTCATTTTGTCATCAGACTAGGCGCATTGGCTTAGAAGTATCTCGAGTTCTGATCCTCCTTCTTGCGTTTGCCCTGACTTCTCACCTCTTCTAAAAGAATGATAATGTTAGCCATCCGAAGCCAGAAACGCCAGGACCAGGAGAAGTGGGCTCCGATATCGTACACTCCGGTAAGGGAAACCAGTCACGTCCAACCGCGTATCTATCGGGGCATGATGGAGTTCGAGTTCTTACTAGACTCACCCAACCGGGAATAAAGCATGTAGAGTGCCATTTGGTTGCATTCCTGTGTTCCAGTAATGGTGACCAGGCGCTCGTTATTGTTGTCCTGAGGTTCATTGATCTTGATGACGCTACCACTGAGCTGCCGAATCTCGTTGATCTTCGCGCCACCTTTACCAATGATGGCGCCGACCATGTCGTTGGGGATGAAGATTTGCTGGGTAATAGGCTGTCCTGGAACCATGCCTTGCATTGGCTGCTGAGGAGGCCCGGCGTGCTGAGGCTGTGGTGCAGAGTGCCCATAAGGCTGAGGTGGCTGTGGTCCGGCGCCGACGTAAGGGGCGCGTGGTGAGCCAGCACCGTAATGCATGGGCTGCTGTGCTGGTGGCTGTGGAGCTTGACCGTGCATGTATGGCGCACCGCCGTATGCGCCAGACGCAGCCCGCTGAGGCTGGCTGGGATGCTTGCGAAAGTTGTCTGAGTGGCCCATTTGGCCACCAGCATGTTGTGGGACGTACGGGACGACCTGCATGCCGCCTGGGACGACTCCCTGTGGTCCTCCGTGGCGACCAGCGTAGTTGGACGCCGCAGGCCCACCAAAGCGATCAGTCAGCTGCTCAACCAGGGTGCTACCCACGTAGTAAGTCGCAATGTGAACCGCATCCGCGACGCCCAAGACAACGAGAGAACGTTCGGTGGAAAGTGGAAGGCAAGACTCGGAGGCATTGAGGCGCGCGCCAGAAGCTTCCTGGATTTCTCTAATGCGCACACCTTGCTTGCCGATGATAGAGCCGATAAGAATGTGGGGGATGAGGAGACGGAGAGGGTATGTCTTAGACTGAGGGGTAGAAGGCTGGTCAATCGGCTCCTGGTTCAAGGTGCGAATGATGAGGCCGAAAGCTTTGGCGACCGCGTCGACGAGACCACTGACAGTGAGGACGCGCTCGACGGCACCTCGAGTGTACTCGCTCACGGTGCACTTGGCGCCGGCCATGCGGCGAATCTGCGTGACATTCTCACCTCCTTTGCCGATCACAGTAGCAGCCTCAGCGCTGGATATGATGGCGCGCACGTGGAGCCATTGTGTCTCGTCTTGTTGGTGATATGGCATTGCAGCTTGGGAACCAGCGCGGTCCTCGACGGAGCTACCATTAGCCAAGGCTGGCAATTGGTGACCACTGGGAAAAGCGGCGTCGGCGGCTGGGCCATTTGTGGGTGCGTCTGGGACTACGGTGTCGCCTTGCTTGTCGGTGATATCGGCAACGGGCTGGGCATCGTGTTGCCGTGCGTCCTCAGGTTTAGCTTCCACTGTGGCAACCTCGACCTTGGCCGGTGCTTCGATGCTTGCAGCAGGAGCAGTGGCGCCAGTGATAGACTCCTCCGATGCAGCAGCGTCTTCTTTGATGACCTTGTCCAGAGCTGGGCGCTTGGCTTCCGGCTGATCGGTTGGACCAGAAGGTGAGGAAGGCTCCTCGAGGGGTCGCTTTTGAGTGGGCACAGGAGTTTCGGGTTGAGTCTCGGCCATTGTGGGGAGCTGGGTGATGTGTGGAGGGGATGTGTATGAGGAACTGGTTGGACAGAGAATACTTGACTTGCTCTTTATTTCTTGGTTGGCTTTGCCCTACGTACACTCGGTGCAGTGGGCCGTGCTTGAGAACGGCGGGCGAGGTGTAAAGCAGGAGTGTGGATGTACAGGCAAGTGTATGTGGACAGCTGGTGGAGATCGCGGTAATGCGAAGAAGCGGTCAAGGAGGGTGCTTGGCCAGGAGAAGCAGTGGTGATGGTGTGGTGGTGGTGAGCGCTGGGAGATGGAGAGTTGGAGAAGTGATCGCGAGGAGGAGATGGGTGCAGAGGGCGAATCTGAAGCAAGTGACTGTGGTACGGTGGTGGTAGTGGTATGGCGGTGGACGTTGTCGGATATAGTGTAAGTAGCAGCAGCAGGGAGCTTTCGAGGCAGGTAGTTGTAGTTGGCAAAAGTGGGTGGTGCTTGATGCTTTGTGCTTGGAATTGGTGTATCAGGCCAGTCTCTTCCCAGCTCTTGCCGTACTTATCTTGCTGCGAAGCTCCGTCTTAGTGCTCGCGTATGCCAGTGATGCGCATAGCAGTAGTGTGATTTCGACTGTTGTGGTGCGATATGATGCGATGCAATGCGATGTGTGGGTGAGGGATGGAAAAGAGAAATGCTGAGAGATGGAGACGTTTCTCAAGCTTCGAAGAAATGCACGGACTGCGTTGGACAAAAGTGCTTAGTCACTACTGTCATCACGTGTTATCTGTTGTGATCTGATGTCTGCCTGAGGCAGCATATTCACGTGATGTCCTGCAAGATATCACCTTGGAGGGCTGGCTGCATACAGATAGAATAGTGTGCATCTATCTGCCAATGATATCAATCTGCTGCATCCACAACATTATCAATCGGGTATCCCTTCACCCCGACCAGCGCTTTAGAATTGGCCCTCTTGCCCCGTCTTTCCATTTCCGTCTTCGGCATGGGCCGAATCTATCAACATGAATGCTTTACTCCAGCCTTCACCCGTGCACTGAGAGCATGTCGTACCTCCGTACAGCCAATCATGCCGTATGTCTCGTCTTGGCCACCTCGCTCGCTCTCCTTTGGGTAAAGTAGTCTACAGATTGCATGGGATCCGATCTCCACACGTAGCTTCTCCTCCTCTCGCCGCGCCTCCAGGGATGACGAAGTCTTTCGCGTTCGACAGGATCTCAGTCATCAATTTGAACTGCTGGCCTCGTTCCTCCTGGCTGTTCTCATTTACACACAGCGCTCCCACCCACAGGCGGCGCGATCGTGCTGGCATCCTCATCGTTTCTAGAGTTCTGGCCAATCCTGCAGTAACTTGGACCTTGGACCCGTCGATTTCAATGAATGGTCCACCTTCGCGATGACCCCATGCTCGGGAAAGGACCTCGTACGCTGGACAATGCTGCACTGGAACCACCTCCGTGGTATAGGAATTGCTTGTCAGATTCTCCGATGGTGGCAGGACTATAAGTCTGATCTCCTTGCTAGCGTCGATTGTACTGGGCTGGAAGCCTTTCGGCCGTCGAAGTAACTCCATGCTGATCACTGATGGAAGTCAACGTCTGAATTGGGTATGAATGCTCCAGTGAGGTCGCGAATGGTTTTGCTCATTGACAGGAACTGATCTCTCGAGAGTGACAGGCACAGTAGGGCCAAAATACAATATTGTTACGGGTGACATATATGTCAGAGCGGAGGGTACTCCGTTGAGGTCATAACGTTGAGCAACCAGAGGGGTCATGTGCTCTGCAAGAGATGACTGTCATTGGCTTGAACCTGCAGCTTGAGCTTGGACTGGTCAGTTGATCAATTTGATTCGTACCCCTTTTCGTACAACATGATCAAGGATGGATGAGAGTGCCGCCGCTTGGACCTTCACCTGGCGGAAACCGTCAACTGCGGCTTTTTGGACGTGGTCGGAAAAGTATGACTCTAGATATTATTGACAATGGTCTCACAGCACAACCGTATCTTGTCACTGCTGGAAGATGCCGTCCGTGGCGCTGTCTTATAAATGCGCGCGGTTGCGATGTTTGTATCGTATGCCACGCGGGTTTGCAGCAGGAACGAGAGTGGGCATTGGCTTGTAACGGTCAGCCAGTATTGTTCCCTCGGATGTCTCAAAGCACTCGCCTCATGGCTGATCAGAGCTTAGACTCTTCGGTTTATGATTCGCCGAGGCTCAAATCTGAGGAAGCGGCTCGAGAATGAATGGCTGAGTTGCGCGATCTAAGCACGAAGTCTCGCAGCCGCGTGCCTATGCTCTGCATTCTCTTGAGTTGCTTTCTAGTCTTGTAAGCGGTCGGCTTCGGTACTCGATCTCTCCAGCTTTCGGTCTTGCTTTCGGGGTCCGGGATTCTGCTGTATCTAGGTCCGGCCACGACGGACCATTCACTGGTCTCCATGGTGACTTTCTGTCGACGTGTTCAACCGTTGAACCTGAAACGAGATGTATGCTGCCGTTGAACCTCACAAACTGAAAAGCAACAATGCTGAGGGCAGAAGTGACTCGACTTAGAGACATCGTATCCTCTCCCAATCATGTTCGAATTCTTGGTGGCCGCCATGTTCGGCAACGTCATGTCGGCATCATTTCTCTCAATGCCGTCCTCATCAAACTCTTCTCATAGGACCGACACGACAATTCGAATTTGAGCTTCCTTTGGCAAGGATACGCGGAAATTCGCCACGCATTGACTGGGCTCAGAATGTGGCAATCACCATGCTACTAGGAAGACCATATCTCATGATCGGGCCAGGCTGCTCAGGAGGTCGAATAACAATCATGACGGCGGTTTTTAGACTCTATTGGACAAGGTACGAGGGCCATGTCATTGTGCTGTTGTGGTGCCTAATCGCCATGGATATAGGATTTGCGGGTGCCTTTCAGGTGTATGCATGTAAACACTGCCGCGCCTGTTCCTCAAGTCTCCTCGTGTTCGAAAGCCCTTTGTTGACCCAGCGAGCTTGTCCCGATGTGACCAGTTGCAAGCTGGTGTGAGGCGAACAGATGCCAAAGCATTGGTTTTTTATCCTTCGCGTCATCCTAGCCACATGCAAGGTACTGGGCTATCGAGCTTTACGAACACGGGGGGCATGTCAGATCACCAAGTCCCCCCAAGTCTGGAGACAAGCTGCAACGATCGAGGGCCATTTCCTTCCTCGTTGGCGCCACCAATCAACACAGGGTTCCGAACGAGGGAAGCCTGGATGTTCACGAAATTTGACTGCCCTTTTCGGCGAGGCTCACTCGAGCTTCAGCCCAGCGAAAACTTTGTCTTGACTTCATCTTTGCTGTCAGCCTGTTCAGTAGAAAACCAACTCATCCGGACCCTGGCGGTATTCGGCGATTTGTAATAGAGTGGCCCGACGACTTGGAAGACAGCATGTTGACGAAAGTCAAATGCAGACCTTACCTCACCAATCCCATCACAAGACCTAGGTTCAAAATGAACAACTCTTGTACCATGCCAGGGCTGTCAAGCTAAGATTCCAAGCACTGCGATGGGATGGTCGTGTTGTGACCTTGCCGAAATACAATCACCAGGAGCCCAACGGCAATGTCCATGCTATTCCTAGAGACGACCGCCTGTCGGGCCCATTCTACAAGACTGATGTCGAGCTTGCCGATACCCATCTCGCTGAGGGGAGTCTCGGGTCTGATGCCAGACTACCAGCACGTTACCTGTCCTACTGGCACGGAGAAGAAGCCCAAGACAGGGGAAAGAAGAGACTGACTCGAGAATCGATGCTTGTCTACAATAATAATGACAATCTACACTCTACTAGGATGCGAGAAATACCACCATGTAGGATCATCTCATTCAGGCGGATGCCTGACAGAGCTGACCACTGTACCCCCAAAGCACGTGTGGAACCAACTGTTGATATATAAGACTGTCCTCTAGTCAGTATACCACTTCCTTTCTCATCGGCACTCAGCACCTTCCCCTCTTTACCAGTCTGACTTTTTGACTTACTCGCTTTCCAGCTCTTGCCCTTCGCTTAGATCTTCCCACAACTCGGCCAGCACAATTTTCTTGCTTGAGCTCCCACCCCACCATCAGCGACATGAAGGTCTCCATCTTGGCTCTTCTGGCTGCCGCCACGTTAGGCTATGCCAACCCTGCCGACCAAGCTCAGCAAGGTCAACAGGCTGAGCAAGCCGATCAAGTGGCGCAGACGCAGGCCGCACAGCAAGGCGAACAGGCTGGTGAATACACCGAAGGTACGGCCGAATCTGCTTCGACTCATCTCTTTCCGCCTGTTCCACCACTTTTCCTGCCATAGTTCTTCCCGACCGATGCACCACATCTCCCATGCTGATATCCTAGTACTTAGGCTTCGGAGGGGGCTGGCCAGGAGCCCTGCCACCACCGCTTCTGCAATGGCCGGCACCAGGGTAAGTCTTGATGATCTTGATACTCACTACTTTGTGTTGACCGTTCAACAGCTCTCCCCTCTGGCCCCAAGGCTCTCCATTCGCGGGCCAGGGCGTCAACCCCGTAGGAAACAGTTGCAACAGCGTCAACCAATCCCCAGGCTGCTGCTCAGGCAATGGCCAGGGCGCCAGCGGATTACTCGGTAACTAGAATCCTGTCCAAAGGAGTCTTTTTGAATCACCAACTGACTTCATCTTGAGGAGGCAACCTTCTCAGCGGCTGCTCGCTCAACTTGTGTAAGTCCAGAATGCACCAGCTGAGAAAATTTTGGCGCTACAGATAATTAACACTTACGTCTTTCAAAGTGTCCTCAACCTGCTCCTCCGGCTCCGTCTGCTGCTTGCCCAACTCCGCAGGCTTCAACCTCTTGCCGCAGATCTGCCTGCCCATCACTCTGTAAAGACGAGAAGGGCAACGTTCAGGTTCGCGTCTCAGTGTTGGCCTCGGCAGTCATCTCCAGATGGAGGCGCGACAATATTTCCTTTCTCTTTGGCTCGACTCAACATCCCTCAAAAATGCGCGATTTTTCAGAGAGATATTCAGAAGATGAGTTCAGACTGCCTTTTTTACATTGCGCCTCGCATTGTAATGATGTTGATCCCAGCGTTGCATCTAGCTCGTGTGGGATATTGTTTGTAATACATACTTTGGGGGAGTGAGAATATGAAGTTCTCCTTCTGCAACTCAAGTCATTTTTGATCGTCTCATTTTTCATATTACACGCAGCTGCTGTGGCTTGCTTGTGCTGTCTACCACATCCTTCATGATTACAATGGTAATCGACCTACTGTGCTCCATTCGCCCCTCCGTGTCCCCGACTGCCGCCATCCCATTGTGATCCCCACGGTCCTTGCCAGCTTCCACCCGGCCCCCAATGTCCACCATTCCATCCTTTCTGATCATTACAGCTCGCGCTCGTATACTGCAGCGCGACTACCAAATCGCCGCTCCACGCACCAGCCTTCGTCGCATTCTCCAATCCAGTAACGTATGTGGCATTACCATCCGAATGGAAAGCCACGCCCACAGCACTTACGCTCTTGCCAGCCTGACCGACACATACGGCCTTGGGCGCCGTGCTAAGACCAGCGATGGTCAGGTTCGCGAGCGGATTGCCGTCGTCGTATGTTCCGTTGACAGCGGCGTAGAAAGTGTTGTTGGAGAACCGGAAATCGATAGTCTTGGTGGCGTTCTGGACAATGCTGTGTCCGTCATCCAAGAAGAGAGTTCCACTGGATTGGCTGTTTTTGTCTAGCGCGACGATGATGTTCCACGGATTGAGGCGCGAGGTCTTGGTCGTGTTTCCGGCTTTCTGCGTGGGAATGATGTAGCCGCCGCGGATATGAATGGGTTGATGCAGGAGCGGAGCGGAGAGAGTCTTGTTCTCGCCTGGTGCGACTGAGACCTTGGAGTAGTCGTACCAGTCGTACCAGATTGTGCCGGTACCAACACCTGGGAAGACGCCTTTCACAGCCGTGGCAAGGGGTTGCAGAACGGGAGTGATAAGGAGAGCAGGACCAGACATGAATTGTGTTTCGACGCCGGCGAGGCTGGCGTCGTCGGGGAATTCCCATTGCAGGGCACTGAGGACGGTTTGGCCGGCGGTATTGGCGAGGTGGAAGAGGGTATACGTATACGGAAGCAGAGCGTAGCGGATGTTCATGATGCGACGGGTGGACTCAGCGGTCGTGGCCCAGCGGTAGGCTTCTTGTGCGATAGTGTTTCTGCTGTTGTGGTTGCGATACAGCGGGTACCAAGCACTCAGCTGCATCCATCTCGTGCAAAGCTCCATGTCCGCGTTGCCATTAAAGCCACATGTTTCTACGCCAAAGAATGGAATACCAGCGATAGAGAACTGTAAGGCTTCTGCAATACCGAAGTACATGTTGCCCCATTTGCTGTTCGCGTCGCCTCCCCAGTGACCAGCAAATGTACCGCTTCCAGCAAAAGTACTGCGGGACAGGAAGAATGGACGATCACCTCCATAAATAGTCTTCAAAGCGTTGTAAGTAGCGTTGCCGGAAGTATGGCCGTAGAGGTTGTGGAGTTCATACTCGGTGCTGTTATACGGTCCATCATTGTGCGTGGCATCAGGAGAGATGACATCTTTCACGAGGGAGTGGCCGGGCAGGAAGTTATTAATCGCATAAGGTGGGAAAGTGAGGTTTCTCACACCGGGGGTAGCGAGTGTGCGGCCCACGGTCGGCGTAGGAGTGGCCGCAGGGGGTGGTGTAGGATACGCAGCCGATTGTGAGGCAGCTGCAGCGCTTGCAGATGCCGCCTCTGTGGCGTTGGTGACCTCGAACATCTCTGGATATCTGTAGTCCACTGCTAAGGCACTATTAGGGTCTCCAGGAAGGGCAAATGGGACGTGGATGGGATTCATGCCAATTTTACCCTGTCCACAGCTTCCTTCACAAAAGCTCACAGCATCACTGACATCTAGCCAGAAGCCATCGAATTTGATGAGATCATGGTACTTTTGTATCTCAGTTGTCCAGAACTGTTGTCCCTGCGGCACAACAAAGTCTGGGAAGACGCTAAAGCCAGGCCATTGGTCACCGACATAGAACTCATGCCCGTTGCGAACATATGCTTCAAGCGCTGCGCCTCGATCGTACGTGGGGTATGCATCGCTCGCATTGTCTGGATTTGGAACATAAATATTTGGGTCCAGAATAGGCACCCAGTGCTGACCATTCGCATGTAGCTTCGCCAGAAATTGGGTTCCCTGATCAAGGTCATAATGGCCTGGGTTGAGAGTGAAGTCGCGATTCATCTTCATGTAGTCCAGATCACTCATCACGGACTCAAGCTGGATATTTTGAGCAGCATAAGCATCGATGACATCCTGCAGATTCGTCCAATTCTGGTAGCTCCATCGCACCTGATGGAATCCGAGAGCCCAATATGGAAGCATACCTGGTGTCCCGACAATGCCAGTGTGGTATTCGCTGATGACTTTCTTTGGTGTTGGGCCCGACACGAAGTACAAATCGAAGGACCCACCAATGGTTCGGAGAGTCACTCTCGAGTCACGCAAAAGCCAGTCTTGGCCATGCGCGTTCCTGGAGTATACGCCATGAGAGGTTGAAGAGCCGTTCCCGTATCGCGTTTCTAGGTACATGGGATGCGTGTCATGGCCATTCACATCAATGATCTGATCGTTGTCTAGATTGTATGCGTTCCAGAAGGTCTGCGTCCAGTTCGTGCCCAATCTGAAGCTGTGGATGTAGGCTGCCAATCCATAAATATTGTAATTTGGTACCATTACCGTCGTCATTTCGAGGAACTGGTCCTCAAAAACGATCTTGCTACCATAAGTATCAAACAGCACTTCTCCGGTGCTCTGACGCGCAACCCTGAACTGGAAGCTGGGATTATTGCTCCATTCGAACTCCAGATCGCTCGTAGATTTGCCGCATCCAGACTCCTGAGTAGGGAGAGGGGTCAGATGCTCGGACAGAATGTAGAGAGACTCATTGACTGGCGTCAAGTACTTGGGAGCGATCTTGACAGACAGACGCTCCTTACTCTGATACTCCACCTTGAGAGTAAGGTCGGAGATGTCGTTGCCGTAGACATGGCAGCCTGGACCAGCGAGAGTGAGATCTGCAGTCACGCCGCTATCGCTCTCTTGGACATTTGATGCTTTGTATCCCGGGCAAACTGTCTGAGCGTTTGGTGCGGTGCTATCGACAACATTGGGAGTAACGCTTGGAGCGAAGCTGTAACTTGATGGCAGAGCGGGCGTTGGAGGAAATGCTGGTGGATATTGAGGCATTTGGCCAACGACCAATGCCGGCACAAGGCCCAATACAAGGGCATGAGAGAACATGATGCCTGGGCTATTGTCGTCGTTGGACAGAGGCGGCAGTCAGTAACAAGCAACAGAGGAGCGGACGGCCTTATGAAGGCCAAGGGCATACAGAGAGGCTCGAAAACAAACGATGACGATGTGCGTGATTTCCGTCAACGTCTTAAGGAAGCATATTTTTGGTCATATCTAGGCTCATCTTCTTACTTGCCTCGCAGCAGCTTAAGCTGTAAACACTCGATCTGACTCGATCTAGAGGCGGCGGGACGCATTTGCAGCACCAGAGAGCCGCATGATATGAGCGGCGTCTGCAAGGCGTATTGTCCGCGTGCTCTGAGTGGATGATGAGGCGGGAGTACTAGTACCCAGGTGATGATGGACAGATTTTGTTCCTGAAGTTTGCAGCCATATTTGCGGGGTTTAAGTTTGATGGCGGCCTTGCGGCAGAACGGAATGGCGATCCTACATCATCTTGCACATTGCTGCTTGTTTTTCTTCGGGTGTCGTCGAGCTGTGCTTCCCTGCCTCACTCATTGTTCAAATCGTGAGAAGACAAACGGCACGTTGCTTGTTGTTGTCGTTTATCACAGAACGGGGAGTTCGATGAGGAAGTGTGAGGCTGTGATGCCAAGCGATGCCCTCTCGAGGCCCGATCTCGCAGCTCGGAAGGGACGCGGACAGGCGTCTCTTTGGGTCGCAGAAGAGCCATCACTCACTTACACCAGGGCATACGCCTATCACGCGTTACGGCGTCTCCGGCTAAACAATGTCCACCGCTGCAGTGCACCATTGGCTGCATTCTCGGCCGTGCGAGGGCTGTAAGCATCGGCACGACTGCACGAGAAGAAGAGCGACGACGCGACGACGCGCAGTTCGCAATAGAGGAAGATCCAAAATCTCTGTGGATGACAAATCGAGGGCTCGCATTGCCGATGTGTGATGGAGATAGAATCGACAGTGGATGCAATCTGAATGCTCGTCCTTGAGCGTCCCGTGGGCTTGCGACATGCCAAGCGGCGGATGTTCACGCTGAATCATTATGCTATGCGAGAAGACGAAGCAGATGGCTACTTCTTTCTTGTTTGTACATATACTGTGCAAGATCGTGCTTCGCGAAGATCTGAGCACCCGCGCTGACCTTGGATTGGAAGTGCACGTCACTCCAACACAGCATCTTCACCGAGACTCTCACCAGGAAATGTGCATTTGCGGCCAAAGCTGAAGTCCAGCCATAATCCATGGTCATAAGGAAGACATCGACGATAATGCAGATAAGTGTTGGCGCAGCTCACATCTAACAGGACATATGCTGTTAGCTGGACTCTTCCGTACAGGGGTGCTTGGGGGTCTCGTTAAGGAAGAATTCGGGACCTGAAAAAAATGGTGAGATGACCACCAACTGACAACAACAGAAATAGGAAGCGAGATCTGGCGGACTGCATTAACCAGGGCAGACAAGCAATCACAAGGCGTGGCCGGCATACGAATAAGGAGACACAAGCAGCGGTGCCTTCTCGGAACGACGCGAATCAGCTCCACTGCCATTGCGCGGCGAGGCTTGTCCGATGCTTGGACGACTGCTGTGCCTGCAAGAAACGATTCTCCCCTGCCAAATGCAGCCACAACCTGTCGCTTCAGCCGCGTGTCCTTCACTCTTATACCTTCACATCACTCTTTTACCTCGATCTTTGACCAGTAACATTAATCTTCACCACCATGTTGCTGCTGCCGACATTCGCTTCATACTCGACCCGGATCGCTTCATAGACCTGGCCACCAGACCCACCAGAGTCAGACATTGGGATCCATCCTCTGGCACTATATAATATCTGATCGCCAAGATGCGCCTTTTCGAGCAGACCGCAGCCGCGACGCTGGCATGCGCGCAAAGTGCTTTGGCTTTGGACATCACCATCGGCGACACGGATAGCATCAAGAGCGCGACAAGCACCATCGCTTATGGAATGGTGTCGTATTACACCGGCAACAATACCGGCGATGTACCTGGAATGCTTCCTGACCCATATTACTGGTGGGAGGCTGGTGCAATGTTCAACTCGCTCATCAACTACTGGTATTATACCGGAGACTCAACCTATAATGATATCACGAAACAAGCGTTGCTCTGGCAGGCGGGTACTTCGAACGACTATATGGTTTGTGCGACCTTACTTGTTTAATTGTCGAAAGGAATGCTGACTTAGTCTTGAACAGCCAGCAAACGAGTCAAAGAACGAAGGAAACGACGATCAAGTATTCTGGGGATTCGCAGTCATGTCTGCGGCCGAGTACAATTTCGACAATCCCGGCTCGAGTGAACCAGGGTGGCTTGCTCTGGCGCAGGGCGTGTTCAATAGCCAAGCCGCTCGCTGGGACCCTGCAGACTGCGGAGGAGGATTAAGATGGCAGATCTTCACCTGGAATAATGGCTATACATACAAGAACAGCCCATCCAATGGAGGCCTCTTCAATATGGCCGCCCGACTGGGCGCCTACACCCAAAATCAGACCTATTTCGACTGGGCGAAGAAGGTCTGGGACTGGATGGATACAGTCGGCTTGGTCGGAGCAGACTTTCAAGTCTACGACGGCACGAGCATTACCGACAATTGTTCGTCACTCGACCACACACGATGGACGTATACTCAGGGCATGATGCTTCATGGTGCAGCAATCATGTGGAACCAAACCAACACAACCGAATGGCGAACGAGAACACAGGGACTCTGGAATGCCTCTAGTGTCTTCTTCGACGATCAACAGGTCATGTTTGAAGTGTGCGAAGCATCTGGGAATTGCAACCTGGACGAGCAGAGGTACATCGTGGAAAACAAACCCCCCTTTCAACGCATAACCCTGACCATGTACTAACCATCTTCCCAATAGTTTCAAAGCTTACCTCTCCCGCTTCATGGCAGCGTCCACAAAAGTCGCTCCCTGGCTCTACGACCAGATACAACCCTACCTCGAAGCCTCCGCCGTCGCTGCAGCCCAGCAATGCGACGGCGGCACCGACGGCACGACCTGCGGCCTCGCATGGACGCAGAATACAACCTACGACGGTAACGCTGGTGTGGGCGAACAGATGGCTGCCTTGGAGATCATCCAAGCGACTCTGATACAGAAAGCTTCGAGTCCCGTCGGCGCTGATACGGGCGGCACCAGTCAGGGCGATCCGACCGCGGGCACCAGCGGAGACGACGATAGTGGAAGCGCGCCGATGAGTGTCATCACCACTGCTGATCGAGCTGGCGCTTCGATCTTGACGGTGTTGATTTGTTTGGGTAGTGTATCTGGCGTCTGGTGAGTCCGCCTTTGCAGTGTTGTGTGCGAGACTAATGTGCTGACTATCGTGATAGGTGGCTGATGATATAGCGGCGTCCGTCTTTCTCGCGATCGTAAAATCTGCTTGTATATAGAAAGGAAAGACCCATGACGCTCCCAGATCTGCTCAGCGCGACCTCCAATTTGACACAAAACAGCGACAGCGCTACAGCCTATCGCTGGAAACGAGTCCCTCCAATACCAAAGGTATGGATGATCGAGTGTCCAACAGGCGGAAACATACATGTAACATCCTCAGATGACGGACAACCGACAACGACCCCGCATCCTCGAAGGCTACCGCACCAGCACTCATCTATCGTCCTACCCATCAAACATTATTCGTGACACCTTCTCCCCAGATATCGAGCTCTCCACTCACCCTCGCCCAGCCTCCATTGACTTGCATATCAATGAATATGAAGAAGGCCCTCAATACTCATCCTCACCCTTCTGAGCCTACTGCCCGAGCCTTTCGTACTCGCCGTACTCACCACTTCTCCAGACGACCTCCATTCTGGGATCGTCGGCGGTGGCGGCGTCAACAACCCACCAGAATGGGGTTTGGCATGTCGCGATTTTTCCATAACCTGGACAGTGAACGAAGCAATATCTTTATTCGTGGTCCTGGACGTCGCCCTTGTAGCTGGTGTACCGGCGGTAATTGGTGGATGCAGCAGTTCCGGCAAGACGATCGGTCCGCCCTGTTCAAATACGCGATCGATATACGTGTCCCGAAGGAACTTGACCAGTCGCTCGATGTCGCCGTCGTTGCTCATAGCGCCCAGGCTTGCGCGCACAACGCCGATGGCTTTGCCGAAGACTTCCGCGAGAGGCTCAGAGCACCGATGGCCGACTTCGTATGCGTTAAGTAGTTCTTGAGGAGTCCATTGGAGATGTGACGCCAGACCGCCTGGATTACAAAGCGAGCCGGATCGAACGTAAATGCCTTGCTTATCGGCCTCTTTCTCAACCTCTATGAAGCTGACCAGTCCGCCTGTCGGCTTCTGGATATTGAAGGCGATCGTGGCGCCCTGAAGACGCGAATCGCCGTACACGACGCCTTTGTCCTTGTATATCTGCACCAAGGGTATGCCGTTGCTGTGTTTGAGGGCGGTCATCTGGTCGTGCAGTTTCTTGATGAGGCGGCACGTATGCATGGATATGTACTTCATTGGACTGGGGCCGTAGAGTTTGCGATGCGTATCGATGGCAATATCGAGAGCAAAGATCGAGGTGAAAGGCAAGGTCCCGTCTTCTAGCCGGCTATGAATCGTGTTGTTCTTGCGCGAAGCCCAGGACTCGTTGACAGCGATGACCATTTCGACTGTGCCGCCACCGAAGAATTTGCGGCTCTGCAGGATTTTGGAAGAGCTCTTCTTCACTATCAAGGCGCCGAGGTTCGGAAAGCCGAAGATCTTGTAAAACGACAGGACCATGAAATCAGGAGCTGATTCGGCATCGGCAAGGTCAATTTGGGTGGTCGATGCAAGTGCTGCGGCATCGAGGAGGGTGTACATCTCGCCCTTCACTCGCCTGCGTATCCGGGCTGGCCTGTGTTGTTGGTCAGCACTTCCTGCCCCCATCCGCCAAGGATCGTTCACCTACCAGTCCAGAGGAAGCCGACGTCCAGTCATATTCGACTGTCCTGGATATGCAAACAATCCAACATCGTGTGGTGCCGCTCCGCCGAGTCCTTTACTGTCAATCCATAGATTCACCTCCTTGTCTGAACGGAAGCACCGATGCATGCGAGTACCCTCCCTAACACCAACAAGGGAGGTATGCGCGTCCTTGTGGTATCCGTACCACCAGTTCCGCTTTGACTCGACCGCATGATCACGGAAGCAATCATGTACAAGCTTGACGGCGCCAGTCGCGTTCGGGACAAACACCAAATCGAATTCCTCTGGATCTGCATTGAAAAACCGAAGCGCTTTCTCGCGGGTAAGTTCTATTCGCGCGTCTGAGAGTTTAGACGGCGTCGACTCCGAGTGTGGATTGCCGTATAGATCTTCTGTCATCACTTGCGCAAAATCACTTGTGAGGGACTTCGCCCAAGGCTGTTGGGCAGAATGTCAGTGCACGTTATATGTTTTACAGCAATGCTGAAGAGTACTCACTGTAGTTCCCGCGTGGTCCAGATATGTCTTGCCCAGAAGTTGCGGATATTCAAGAAGTCGCAGAAGATCCATTTTATCGCCCTCTATTGGATTTCGAGAATCGCGCGTAGCCCAACGCTGCCTCTCTTCGCGCACTTTAGTGGCCGCGGAAGTCGAGTAGTCACTCATGGCGCAATTCTTTCTGTGGTGTAATGCGATGAATCTGTCGAGTGAAGGTATGGAATGCTTGTCAGCATTCACGTTGCCGTTGGGGCGGCTTTTGGTGGGCGTGAATGCGGGCAACGTTCAAAGGCTTACCCCAGTATAAGTGAAGGATAGGGAAAGGTTAGTGTGATGGGCCGCGTGCCGATGAACTTGAGACTTGCGACATCATCCCTGGCACTCCATAAAATCGCGGCTGTTAGCAGCACTCAAGAGGCATAGCTGAGCCGTCGTTCACAGTCCAGGAGCGGCTGATTGCCGGGCCGACTCGTGGTGATTGTGGGCTTTCGAAGACACTCCTTGGGGTTACATCCGACTATCTTGGTGCATTCTGCTTGCTTTTTGCCGCAACACTCTGTATCATTGACTGGTAAGAAGTGAGTTCTTCACATACTTGCGCTGGGGAGGGGCGGCAGTTCGCCTCGTCAAGAGAAGTGATCCTGAGTAGATTGTGTAGAGTATTGCGTCCCACGCGAAACATACGACGGCAATGGTACTGATCAGCTACCCTTTCAACCAATTGCTTACCTGCTGTGCCACCTCAAATGCATATGAGAGTGCAGAAGAAGCGTACCGACAATGGCGAGCTAATATAGCACTCAGCCCATACTTGCAGCCACTACGGATCCAAGGATGGAAAGAGATAGTCACTTCTGCAGGTACATAGTCCTCGAGCGCTGCGTATGTGCACGTGGTGCTCGGTGAATGGGTCGGGAACACCAATAGGGCAAGCGGTAGCAATGCAGTGGAGATGAGAGTGGTAATGTTCGAGATGCAGCCGCGAGGCCAGCGAATCGCTTCCGGTGTGCGCGTCTCTTAGACCTGGCGTAGCCTGGTAATGGTCGCGGCGTGGTTCGAAAAATAGAGTGACTTCCGGCCTCATTTCACCGCCTGATAACGTACGCGGCTCTAAAAGATAGATCCGAGTTGCGTAGCTTGGCTCTGCCGTAGAATTAAGCACGAAGCCTCGCTGATGACGCAAGTTGTCAAGCACGAACGGTGTGACGAACGGTGATGAAAGTGGAGATGCTGGTGAGAAGTCGTAGTACGCGTGAGGTCTGAAACAAAAAGTAACAGTGGATCCTGAGGTTCAATATCGGATAGAGCCCCCAAGGCCCGCTCAGCCGCGCTAGCCTCTTACGCCCCGCTCCGCACCTGGGCACCAGACCAAGGGACCCTTCCGTACATTCCTCGTACCTTCGTATGCTCTCTTAGTCTTGTCATGCCCACTTTCTTCAATATCTGCGCCGCCAGCACTGAACCCGACTTGCGTACATAACATGACCCTTGCCGCTCAGGACTCCGCAGTCGTACTCGCGAAGATCCTAGGCTGGCCATCGAGGCGGCACTGAGCTTTGCGCTCGCTCCATTGCATGGCATTAATGCGCAAAGCTAGAGCATCGCTTGAACAGTGACCAACGGATCTATGGTTCCCAGTCCGTCCTTTCAGATAACAAGCAAGACAGGTCTAGACGCTTGAGGGATCCCACAGGCCATTGATCGTGGTTCTCCTAGATCCAGACCTTGCAGTATTCCCTCTTGCGAGTTTAGAACCTGAACACCGTGGAGCTAAGGTCCAATGGCCTCGAACGGACCGCGTTCTACGTGAACAAGCGGGACGATCTCGTGAAAGAATCACTTTCTATGTAATCACTGATGCCCTTACCTCCAATAAACAAGTCTTTAGAGACTGACGGCAGCTGCACAATTCCCTCCACGAAGATTTCCGTACGGGTAACAGTTGCACATCTCCCTGGAATATACTCAAGCTCGGCACATGCCCAGTGGAATTCTGAGTAGTGACTTGTGCTGTCAATCTGATGCGTGTTGCGAGCGTCAAACAGTTGGACCCTCCCCTTGATCAATCATGGCCTTCTCCAAGATGACCAGCACCAGATTTGTAAACGTCTCTACCATGCCAGTCAAGGTGTCAGGAAATCCAAGTTTTACACTACACACTCTGGCAGAGAGCAGCGGACATCATCAAGGCTGCTTGCGTCTAGCATAGCGCTCATTGAAGAGTTGGGCTGATGTGATTCCAAGATATGATGCTCACGCGGTCGAAGCTGAAGTCCTGCTGCCGCAATCCGATCATGTTCATTTTGGAATGCACGATGTCAGATTGTCTCGTTGCCATTCAACCACCCGCATTCTCAGCTGTTCTATCCAGAACTCAACGATCACCGTTCGGAGATGAGCCACTGATATATTTCGATGATCTCCGCATATGCTCATCGCTAGCTTGCCTATCCGACATCCTCTTTCTCATCCGCTCTTTCCACCTCTCGTCGCCTGTCGCATACGTCGTGCCAGGCGAAGAGCTCTCACGCGGCGGAACTCTGGTCGAATGACTTGCCGTCCTTGTTAATGCCGCAGACTCAAGCGATCGAAATGACTCGGAGCCAGGTGAGTCATACTTCAGCCATTCTTTGTAACTCAAGGAGGAAACATCTGGCACGACGGGCGTCCACTTGTCCTTTGATGACGATGTGAACGGGTGCGGCATTGGCCTCTTTCCCTTCCTCAGTGGTGGGTCGAAATTGGCCGGGTCGTACTCGGGTACGGCATAGGTGGGAGTGTTGAAGACTTTCGTAGCATCGTCGTCGTGTTTGAAGTCCTCGTGGAAGAGTCTCTCTACTTCGCTGCCGAATGGAAGTGTGAGCTTTTCTTGCGCAACGATCTTCTTGTAGGCGTCGTAAGTGGAGTGAGTTTGGCCCATTGCGGTCCCACTTGCGTTGTCGTCGTTGTCGAGTGGCTGTCATCGCTGCGAAGGCAATATCGCAGTCTCGTCACACTGGGCATCTTGGGTCGTGCTGGGTTCGACCCGACATTTCTTGAGACCAGACAACGTGACGCCCCGGCCCAAGGGCGGTGCAATCATAAAAGATGGGCATTCGATAAGCGTCGAGCAAGGATGATGCTTGTCCTGAGACAGTTCACGGCCCTTTGACATTTAACAATCAAGGGTCTCGCCATTTGGTCCTGAACTTGTCACTTGAGGTCTTCCATTGAAGCAATAGCCATGAGGCTCCTTCGATATAGGGAGTGTCTAGTTGGTAATATTGTTCTTGCCATTTCCCACGCCGCTTGAGGTTGACATCGCGCGTTACTCATGGTGACGATAACTTCGGCACACAAGTAGCGCTGATGGTATGGTTAAAGCAGCCAGTATCCGATCATGCGTCGCTACAAGACCGAGGCTCTGCATGTTCTTGAAGCATGCCAATACTGTAACAACGCATCCCCAAATCTACCAGATGCAAAGTGGCAGCGCTCAGACCAGAGAAGGGAAGACAACCCGCCGGATGACAGCAAAGACATGCAACACAAGTCAGTCCCTCGGACCCGGCGTTACGATATATCCACCACCGGCTGGCAGAGTTCAAAACCCCATCAGGGTGCCCTAGGGTTACGGCTGGCTGGCGGGCGACCGCATACACGCTAAGCCAGCGGTGAAGACAGAGCCGCCTCCACCTGCCACAACAAACTTCTCCTCCTTCGAAAGTCTGCTGTGAAAGAGTGCAGTGAAGCAGAGGGGACAGACAAAGCCCGTTCGGCTCCGTGGGATGTGCCCTCGCTGTGCCCCTACCAGTCTGCAGAAGCCCTCGATGAGCTTTTACTTTCTGTGCGTCAGTTCCAGCAAGCAAATGAGCGTCGTCCACAGGTGGGCGCGAGGTTCGTTATGCAACGTACAATGACATAGGGTTATGCGGGCGAGCTCGTTGGCGTCAAGCAGTCTCCCCGTTCGTCGATTTTCGGCGACGTTCCTACAGGAGCAATAAAGCAATAGGGCGGCGCAACTCCGAGCTTGCGCGGCTCTTGAATCTACTTTATCTTCCAAAATGGTCGGCTCCATTTCCTCAACTTCGATCTTATATGCCAGCAGTGAAATGGCCGAGCAAAAGGCCCTCCCGGTCGGCCGGAGCAGAGCGTATGTACTTGAGCACCCCTTGGGAACACCCTTCATTGAGACCAACCTTACAGCGAAAGCTCCCCGACCAGTCCGTCGATATGCCATCTCTTTCGTCTGCCCGCAGAGCTCCGTCTCACCATCTACGAGCTGGCCGTCGATCGCCCGTCCATCCACATTTGGACTCGCAACACCAACACTCCCACTTCGAAGACCTGGCCTCACAAAGTCCGCACTTGGAACACCCGCCATCTACCTCCATCTGAACTTCGCACAATGAATCTAAGGACTGGCCACGCAGTCTGCAGCAAACCCACCCTCTTCGAACAGCAATACGATGAGAGCCGCCGAAAGCGATCCCGCTTCTGCTCCAACGATACCGGCACCGACTTCTGCGTACAAGCCTGCTCCAGCAAAAAGTTCCTCGACCTCACAGGCATCATCTTCACCTGTCGCAAAGCCTACTCCGAAGCCGGTCTCCTGCCTTACGAGCTCTTCACCTTTGTCTTCGTGAATGGCTTTCACGCGGAGTTCTTCCTCCGTAGAGCTTTGACACCAGCTCAAGCTTCCCGCATACGAAGTCTCCATTTCGAGAGATGGCATTGTCAACCTCATGCGAGAGCTGTAAATCAATGGGCGGATCTGGCGCTGTACCGACAGATCTCTCCCGCCACGGTGGACTTGCTGACGGGATTGAGAAGGCTCACGTATCGAGATACGGAGTTCATGGGGGAAGTACAGCACGGAATCTTGGAGTTCCGAAGGCTGCGACTGAAGATTGTCAAGGTGGTTTTCGAATCCGTCTTGCAGGATGAGGCAGAGTTCGATAGAGCAAAAGCGAGCAGATTCGAGGAGCATCTCATTGGGAGGCAAGACGGCTCCAGATGGCAACCCGCAAGTCCAGAAGCGCATCTCTGGTGCTGTGAAGCTCATTGTTGTGATCTGTGGGAGCCATACGAGTGGAAGGATTCGCGGTGTGTGGTGCAGGACACCCGAGAAAAATGAAGATCATTTATATGCATTTCAATCCCTGCCGCAGCTCATGACCAGTCAAACGCCTATGCTACCCAATGCTTCGCTCATAGCGAGCCTTTGAAGCCTTCCAGTACAACCTCCAGCATCTTCAAGCCATAAAATCTCGCAACGCCATCATAAATCTTCAACTGCTTCGTGACATCTTCCTTCTTCATGGTACCCACCCACACTCCAGCGCAAGGACAATGCTCCATGAAGTCATTCGTCCTCGGTCTCCTGCATTTGCTGCATTTCAGATCCTGGGTCATCCACTGTACAGCCACTTTCTGCACCTCTGCAAGAAGCCTCTCCTCGATAGCCAGTCGATCGAAGGTGGCATTGCAATTCTCGCATCTTGCGATGAGAGTCGGTTGCGATGGATCCGCTAGGACAAGGTCGCTGTCGCGACAGAGGTCGATGTCTTTCGGCACGCAGCACTCCGAACACGAAAGCTGTCTGATAGCGAGGCTTGTGCTTGGGTTCGCAAAAGCACCGTCGGGAGAAAATTCACGTATCTCGAAGAGGTGTAGCAGCTCCTTTCGCAGTAGTCGTGCTTCAAGCGTGGTGGTCTTGTCGAGACTAAGAACCTGCATGATGCTCTTGACAAGCTCGAGGACCGGGTTCTGCAGGTTGAGGTGTGAGCCAGGCATGGAGGGAAATGTCCAATCTTGCAGCAACTCTTCGTGCATAGCTTCGACTCGCTGACGCTTGATGAGTTGTACGATCTGCTTTTGCAATGGTTTTGAAAAATCCTTCGCGAGCACATTGCCGGGCGTAGTCTGATCATCCTTTTCTGAATTGAAGATGGATGCGTGTATGGGCAATTGCGTCGGCCTGGGAACCCCATCGGTGAGACCAGCTGGTCTCTTGCGCTGGTGCATGAGCTCGATATATTCCACAATCCATTGATTGAAGACAGGCTTCAAAATCTCGGGAAGGAACGTCGCAATCTGCCAGTGCATGATGGTGTCAAGTTGCTGATTCTCGACCTCAACCACCTCAGTGCATCCTTTGCCACCATAGTTGAACTCGTCGTACCACGCAAGGTAATCCCAATACTCCGTGATCGCGAGATCTAGGAAGTGAAAAGCTGGCTTTGTGCTGATGGTCTTGAGAATGTACTGGCTGTAGGCAAAAGCGTTGCCAACTTCCGCTTTCGAGGTTTGTAGGAGAAGACGTCCGGCGTTAGCGAAGACGACGTGTGAACCGACTCGTCTAAACTCCGACATGAGCTGCTGGAACGCCTTTCGAGACATGACTTGCACGTAGTAGTGTAGGTTCCGATCATAGAGGTGTGAGCTCGGGCTCTCCACCCATCGAACAAGGTGTTGCACGAGCACATCAGCCATGGTGCTGCCGCTGTTGCAGGCTTCCTGCCACCATGATCTGACCATTTCTCGCAGAGCGCCAATCCCCGCCCCTGCAAATGCATTCTCGGACTGTATATTCTGCGTGGTCTCATCAAGGGCATCCTCTTGCGCTCCGGCTCCAGAGATGCCCAGCGGGTCAGCGCCTTCTGCTTCATTGAGTACTGCGGACGACAAGATGGTATTGATGGCCAAATTCTTCACGCTCAAGTCGATACAGACCGAGGAATAAGTGCCCGGAGTGTTGACAGATGGCATGTCAACAACCTCCATCGAGCCCAAAATGTCATCTCTCTCGTGTCCAGCGTGGTCTGGTCTGGCGTCCTCTGACCACCACAGAACGACCTTCTCTTTCTGCAGCCGCCGAGCATATGTAATGTCGATGAGGAAACGAGGATCATCCATCTCAAGGTTACAGAGCGGGACATTGCCATATCGCGAGAACTCAAGCAAGTGTGAAATCCAGAGTCCAAGATCCAAGTAATGGCTCACTAAACGTTTCGCCACGAAAGATTGCCAACCTAATGGAGGAAGCTGCTTGTCGGTTTCGTCGGCTCTCAAGTGGAGGGCAGGGAAATTCTGCAGGACGGGTAGATCATGTACCAGCATATGCGCACTGTGCGACTGCAGCACGAGCATGATTGGTAGCGTCTCTTCTTTCTGAATCTTCTTGACCGCATCTCCAAGCTCTTGCAACGCGCGTCTTTGGGTAGTCACTTGGACTGTCTTAAAATGTATGTTCTCTTGGTACTCGAATAAAGTCTGCCATGGCTGGCCGCCTGTCTCTTCGAGCTTACGATTGAGCAAATCCTCGTAGACACGATCGACATTTGGCATGCCCTGCTCGCTTCTTGCACGATTGAGCACCACGAGTTTTGCCTCTGCCTTAGTCGACGAGAACAAAGCGTAGATTTGGCGATCTCCGGCACTGATGTGGTATAGTGCGAGGTAGGAGAACGAAGCATTGCTCATGTAGGGCTTCTTTGGAGGTACAGTTCGCAGTGTCGAGAGGTCGAACCCTTGCTCAAGACCCTTCCCGAGCACACCACGCTGACTCTCGTCGAATGTGCACACACAGCCCAATGCGAGCATGGCACGTACGTCGAGTGGTACTTGTCGCTCATAGACTCCTTCGACACTAGAATGGTTGAAAAGCATCGACAGCTTCTCAGTCTCCTTCACGTATATTTGCTCGCCCATCGTGAGCTTGAACAGATGTGTCGAAGGGTGTCCGTTCGGTAGAGTGTGATTGACAATCTTCTCGGCTTTCACTCCGTCGATGGAGACATCTGGCAGATCATCTTCCTTCAAATTGAGATACACTTGCCGCGGCACAACGACCTTAAGCTGATGTACTTTCTTGTCGATGAGGACAAATGCTCTCACCTCGCCCGGTGACTCTGTCCCTTGAAGTTGTAGAATCTGCCAGTCTGTTGTATAGAGCATCTCTGCCTGGTTTCGAAAGAATGTACCAATCGCGTCGGTAGCATCGGCGCGTTTTTCGCCAAAGAGCTGCCGTCTGCGCTGTCGAGCTGCTTTCTGGATTTTCCATTTCTTTTTCTGATATTTAAGCCATCCCACATAATCTTCCGTTATGGAAGGCATGACAGCAGGTAAGGAGTCGTAGGGATTCACAGGAGCTGGCGCAATGGCTTCTTCTCGCTGTTTTCGCTTCTGCGAGCTGATTATTTTCGCTGCAGTCGCAGGTTTGAGCTTCGACATTGGAGTCGCACCGAAGTCTTCCAGATCACCAGCAGACTTTGCAGGTAGTCTGTTCACATCCCTTTCGGCAAGCGGCTGTTTCTGGAAGAGGTCTGTCATCTTCGTCTGCTGTAATTTGTCGTCCTTCGTACGAATACGACGTTCCAGCCAGTCCGGATGGGCAACTCTGGGCACTGGGTTTCGTACTTTCTGTAGAGCAGCCGGGATCGTGATGAGCTTTTGTATCACCGAGCCCAGACGCTCGAGGTAGTAATCCCAGTCAATGATCGATCGCGGGTCCATGTCTCCAGGATCCTCTTTCAACCACTTGCGAAGGTAATGCCGCTTTACAGACTCATCGGCTGAGAGAATGGCGACCGGTATCGCTCTTTCCGTGACAGGAGCATTCTTTGGCCGCGATGAGATAACGTACTTGCAGTTCAAGCCTTTGTCCTTGACCATCTGCTCCCCCAAGAACTCTGCCAGACGCTTTGCGGTCGTGATCGCAGTGGACTTTTGGGCGCCATATTCCTCTAGTGTCTTGGTCATGTTCTTGTTCTCGCAAATAAGATCAATTAGTTCCTCATCAGCGAGAGTGCTTCCATGCGAGTGCAAGACATCGAGCCACTTATTTGCGACCTTAGCCACAGCGCCATAAGTTTCTGCAAGTGTGGTTCCTTCTAAGAAGAACTTGAAGATTTGTTGCTGGAAGATCTTGATAAGTTTTAGCTCTCCTCTCCGCTTGACCTCGAAACCCTTCAGTTCCGCAAGCGAGCCATCGTGGTTGAAGACGGCATAACGTTTCTTCAAATTCTTGTCCTCTTCCTTTGAAGTCGGAAGAATCATGGCTCTGTATGGACCGTCGACTTCGAAAAAGATGGTGTTGTCGCTGTGGGTTTCGTATCGGAAGGTGGTCGGGTCTTTGAGGGTCTGATACTGGTGATTTGTGAACTTGTCATGCACCAAGTGATTCAGCATAACGCAGGGGTAAGAGATGGTCAATTTCTTGCCGTTCTTGAGCCTGAATCCAAAGTTCTCCGGGAAGGTAGCTGGCAGGATACACCAGATACCATCAGTGTCGAGTTCCAGAGGTCTTCCGATTCGTTCAACAAGTTGTCGGGCCATCTGAATAATTCGTGCTCCAGTCAAACAAGTGACGCCTGCCATATCCAGGGAATACCATCGTGACCCTTTCCGCATGACATATCCATAGAAAGAATTAAGAATGACCTTGTGAGCCAGTTGCAGCGAATCGAAGAGGACTATCATCTTTTCCGCCTCCTCGATCTCTTCCCGGCTTGCGCCTGCTTTCTTCAGGTCCGACGTCTTGCCCTTCCAGACTTTTTGCTTTCCTTTGAAGTCGTACCTTCGATCACGGAAGTCCTTCACTGTATCGACATAGAATGGGTTCTCCCGCTGACAAATGATCGCTTCTCGTTCGATCGTCCGTGTATCGTGAATTTTGTGGTAGATCTTCTTGCTGTAATCTGTCAGGCGCTTCTTGACAAGTCCTGTCTGCTCGTCTAGGCTCAGATCTTGAAAGTCTCTTGCGAGGCCGTTTGCGTATTTCGCGGGAAACTTCTCGTTCTCAAGCGCATGCCGGACCATATTGTACTCATCTCTCTTCGCCGGAAGAAATTCGCCTCGCCATGACCAAGGCATTCGTCTGTCGCACGTTTTTCCAGGTCGATTGAAATCACATGAGGCGCAGACAGACTCGTCAATCATGCTGTCGGGTTGTAATCGATTGGTCGTCATGATGTTCGGATACATCGAAGCGACGTCTAAGTGGTATATCAGAGGCCGTTCACTCCGATTTGGAGTGTTCTTGAGCTGCATGAGACGCTCAGTGATTTGTGCTTTTACTTCTTCGTAGTTTTCCACATCATCGAGCGACTTCTTTTCCTCAATTTCGATGCAAAACTTCAGCGCGCCGTCCAAATCATGTAGCAACTCATCAATGGCGCTGGTGTCGATAGCAAAGTTGTTAGGAATGTCGCTTCTGAAGACTCCAGCTTCAATACTCTCCACATGACCACCAACATATGTCTCTGACTCCAGCAGATGGCCTTCCCAGAATGCTTCTCGTGGCTGCACATGCTTGTTGGGAAGAATAATTCCTTTCTCGTATGCTTGAACCATGAGTAGCATCTCGCAAAGCGTACCAGTCCCTTTTCGAAGCACATCGTCTGGACCAAGCGGAATGATCGTACAGAGCGAGAAGACGAAAGGGTGTACATATTTCATGTACAGGTAGTATGTTGCGACGGCATCGGAGACTGAGTATTCGGCCAGAATCTGCGGTCTTTCGGCGGCATAAGGCGTCATGAGCTCTGGATCCAATTCGTCTGGGTCGTAGCCTAGCTTGGCCACACAGACCGCTTTGAGGCCTCGACTCCCTTGCGGTAAGTAGGAGTCACGATTCACCCAGGCAAAGGCATCCATATGAGCGCAGTGCGTTGACTGGTAGACATCGTCGTTGTTCCTTCGAAAACCAATTTCCTGGTACATGTCGATTCCGTGCACGCTTGCTCTCGCTTCAACAAACGGCCAATCGAAGAAGTCGCCGTTGTAGGTCACCATGACAGTCGGTCGAGCTTCCTTGATCATGCTGAAGAATCGTTCCAGGAGAGCTTCCTCGTTGGCCTCGTTGAAGATTACGAAGGGACCTTGGAATTCGGGCTTTGGGGTGTACTCAAAGTCCTGAATATCTTCCGAGACAATCTCGCGATTCGTGATCAAAAATCCTTGCTCATCTATCATGTAGGATATCATCATGATTTGATCGATGGCCGCGTCCGGAAACTTAAGAGGTAACTTCGTCGTCTCGATGTCGAATGCCATAACGACAGGATCCGCTCGCGTCAGGCGTTCCTCTATACAGCTCAACGTGACGTGTCCATGCTTGGCCTCGACATTATACCACTTCCCGATCCGAATGTCCAGGTCAATCGCTACTCGCACGTGGTATGGTACGTCGTACTCCCGAATGTCCACAACGAAATCGCTGGCGTCCGATATCTTCGACGGTCTAGGGTCGGTTTCGTGGTGATCGTCAAACAGATCAAACCCAGCATTTGCAGAAGCGACTTCCGCATAGGTGTCCATTGCGCTGACGTTCTTTTTGTTCTTCTCCGCTATGGGAGTCAGCTCCCTCCTTACGGCCAAAAGATCGTTCACATTTGTGAATATAAGCTTGAGGAAAGTTCTTCGGTATCCTAAGAGATGGTTTGGCATCTTCAGATCCTCCTTCTCAACTCTTTCCACTCCCTTGACAAGACCCTCGAAACTCCTTCGCACCCATTCCTCGACTTCCGGCTCTTTGCCCAGCTTTACGGCGATTAGAAAGTATGGGCAGTACTCTACGCTGGCCTTGAACGTGTCGCCGTCGTCTCCGAGGAAATAGAAATCGACAGCAGCGCGCCCACCAGGCACCTTGGAGTCCTCGATCGCGGTGCTCTGCATATTAACAAGCCATCCAATACGCTTCTTGCCAGCCTCGAAACGCTCAAATCCCTGGCCCTCATCAATGCGATTCGCCAGGCGTGTCGCCTCAATCTTCTCATTCTGTGACGTGATCTCGGATGACCGTAGACTGCCCGCATCTATAGTCTTCGTCTTTCGTGTTCTGTCGTTCGATTGCCCTGGCTTTGCGCCAAAGCGCGAGCGGCCTTCCTTCCTGCGGACCGGCATTGTGATGTATGTGTCGCGGCCGTCTAGGCCAAAGTGGAGGGTATTATGAGCACATCTCTAGAGGATTGGGGGCGCAAACAGTCGACAGAGGTGTGCTGGGGTGGGAGCGGTGTATTGTAGAGTATTGGTGAGGGGAGGGCTAGATTGAACGGCATCGACTTCGCGTCTGAGACGCGACGCGCCAGATTGGCGTCGGTGCCGACTAGATGTGGCTGTGGCTGTGGCTGGGGAAACGCTGGGCGCTACCGGCGTCAAGTGCACTGGAAACACGAAGGCACCAACTTTGCCCGATTATCAAGATCGCTTCGACCTCCTATACTACTCTCCTGGCTGGAAACTGGTCTTCATGCTTGGTCTTTCTGTCTCGATGCGGGCCTCAGAGCCTGTCGACTCCAAATGCGTCTACTTAATGTACACAGCCTTCAGTTCGGGGAGTTCTACTCGGTTGTTCCCAAGTATGTCATCGCATCGCACAGATGGGCGCTGGGCGAGGAGACTACGATGAAGGACATTCTACGAGGGCGCAATGCCGAAAAGTCTGGATATGCCAAGGTCGTTCAATTTGCTGCGTACGTGAAGACGCACATTCCTGCTGTGGAGTGGCTGTGGATTGATACAGCATGTATCGACTCAAGAAGTTCTCAAGAGGTGTCGGAAGCCGTGAATCGCATGTTCGCCTGGTACCGAGATGCAGATATATGTCTGGCGTACCTTCCGGACGTGCGCACTACGAATGATGAATCGTTCGTCCAATCGGAATGGTTCACACGAGGATGGACTCTGCAAGAGCTCCTGGCACCCAAGACCGTTGTCTTTCTGACACAGGAATGGGAGATCATTGGCCATAAAGGAACAGAGGGATTGCATGAGAGTCATCCTTCGTTGGACTTAGGACCCACGCTCAATACGGCCATTGCACTGAGGACCAGCATACCAGAAGATATCTTGAAAACGTATGACCTCAGCAAGACTCTCACTGTCGAGCAGAAGCTTGCGTGGATGTCAGGTAGAGAGACCACCCGCGAGGAAGATCTTTCGTATTGTCTCTACGGATTATTTGGGGTCGCTCCTGGCGCGAATTACGGCGAAGGTGGCGAAAACGCACGAAGGCGCCTTCTCAGGGACATCCAAGAGGCTGCTCATAGTGTCACTGGCTCCTTCGCGTCGCTGTCGAATCTACTTACCGCTAGGGGAGCTTCGCCACAATCTGATGGCCAGACTGTGCAGCAGAGACTCCTTGATAGTCTGTATTTCCCTGGTATCGAGACTCGTAGAGATCAAGTGCGCGTTGCTTACCAGGGGACGTACAGATGGACGCTCCTCTCGACGACATCAAGCAATGCTACGTGGGATAATTTAGTCAAGTGGCTTCAAGATCCAGCGCCAAGGCACAACATCTACTGGATCAGCTCAAAACCTGGGGCAGGGAAGTCTAGTCTAGTTCGCCTCCTTGATGAAGAGCTCAACACAAATGAGCATATGGAACCGTGGATTGAGCAGATGCCCGTGTTGAAACTTCATTTCTATTTCTGGAACCCGGGCACGGATCTGCAGAGGAGTCTAAGTGGCCTTATGAGAACTCTTTTGCATCAACTATACAATAAAATGCCCGAGCTGCTGTCTAAATCGGTCCCAGATCGCAAAGTAAGGCTCGCACAGAGTTTACAGGGCACCCTAATCACTTGGAACGATTTCGAGCTTCGTGGATGCCTTCGGGCAGCGCTCAAACTTGCGACTTGCTCCAGGAAGCTATTATTTCTATGTGATGGCCTGGATGAAATTGATGGTGACGAAGATACCAGAGATGAGCTTATTGAACTACTGAAAGAGCTCGGTCGTCATCGAAACGTCAAGCTGATTCTTGCAAGTCGTCGATGGACTGTCTTCCAGGATGCATTTGGAATGTGCCCTCAGCTACATCTAGAAGAACTTAACAGTCATGACATCGAAACATTCGTCCGAGGTGTATTTCGGAACCAATTTCGCTATCAACAGATGCTAGCGAGCCAGTCGGATGTAGCTGAGCGACTCATACGCGATGTCGTGAGAAAAGCGGAAGGTGTGTTTCTGTGGGCAAGACTTGTGGTCAAAGCGTTAGTGAGAGGTCTAAGAGACGGGGACAGCGATCAGATGCTTCAGGAAAGACTGCACAGCATGCCTGGCGATCTCAACCAATACTTCGGCTCGTTGATACATTCCATCGAGGAGCACCATCGATGGGAGTCGTGTGTGTTCTTACAGCTTGCCATGTACCAAGAACAGGAATTCGTCACACTGTCGCCACTGCGCCTTATCGATCTGATTTTCATTGAAGATGCAAAGAAAGACTTCGCGCTCGACGAGAATCTAGCAACCACCTACTTCAGTGCCTTTCGAAGTGCCGAGGACTTGCAATACAGACTCGAGTCGACTCTACGCCGACTGTCAAGCCGTTGCAAAGGATTACTAGAGTGCTATTGGCGTCCTGGCGACACTTGCAGTGAGGATTCCGACGAGGATGAGGGCTTCTTCGACGGGGATCATAATCAAGGTGCTATCATCACGTCGCCTTTCCGCACCACTGGCGCCGCTATAAGCACATTGCGTCCGGATACTGGGCAAAGATTGTTTCTGGACAAGAGATCGATTTATGGATTCCACGTCGACTTCATGCACAGATCATTGAGAGAATTCCTGCTCGAGCCTAACATCCAGCAATTCCTGTGGAGCTATACCGATGGGCAGTTTAACGCCAGAAACTATCTTCGCAATGCACGATTAGCCCAGATATTCATGAACATGTCGAATGGTGTCGCAGCCAAACACTCCATTGGTCTTGCAAGCTATCACGTCAGCACACTCTCAATCCCTGGCTACCGCGAGACGCCATACGCGGCCGCTTTTGCCAGCAAACTCGAGCTTTCGATCCCTTATCTCCTACGAGGCATGGAGAAATGGGCGTCGTACTGGTACATCTGCCGTTCCTTGGAGTCGTGGCCCAGTGAGGGTAGCAATTTCATCACACTGGCTATAGACTTTGCTCTCACGGGCTATCTCTCCTACACGCTGACCGCCGAAATCGTGCGAGCCAAGAAGGGCCGGCCATTGCTCGATTATGCTCTACGACCTCGCTTCGAATGCGCTGCGTCAGAGCATACCATCGGAAATCAATGGCCTATACCCGAGCTCGTAATCAAGATACTCAGCCTAGGAGCGGACCCAAACGAAAGGTACCAGGGCGTTTCGATATGGGCGCTCTTTCTGTCGAGTTGCACGACCATGTATGGTCTTAAGCGCGAAGGTGAAGCGCGAAAGGCATGCGTCAAATCACTGGAGATCATGATCTCGGCGGGAGCACAGCTTTCCATCAGCACATCAGACCTGTCCCAACCAGCGGACTTTGGCGTCTCGCACGGGTACGGCATCAACGCTGCTGTGGTCGGTGAACACCAGGTAGACCCAGATGCCGTGGCATCACAGACGGAGCAGCGCTTCAGGAAACGTTGGCGTTCGTTGGATACAGATTGGGTTCATGCTTTCGGGAGTCTTCGTACCGATATAGCTCTCGATGAGATATTGGAGGTGCTAAGACCACGCCTGGGCGATGGCACCGACTCCTTGAAAGCTTTGGTTGCACAAATGAGAGGCAGGACGGAGAATGAGCAGCTGTCTAATGGATGATATTGTCTTATCGACAGGAGGTTCAGATTGGCATGGACTTCCTTACCACACCTACAACCATTGGACAGCAGACAATTGCTGCTATCTACGAGGTGACATTGAGACCGCGCAGATCCAAATCGCGACACTGAAAGTAAACCGTCTGTCCTGCCGTAGCATACACCATCTCATCGACCCGGAAACACATATCCGACAGACCCGTGGTGACGAAATCTGATGTCTGGGTGTAGCAATTTCCATTGTCGAAAATCTTTGAGATGTAGCAGCCGACCGAGTATGGCATCATGAACGACAGCGGAGCCGGATTCATGGCAGTTGTACACGGTCCTTGGATGGTACCCTCGTCTTCGCGCCAGTCGCATTGATAGTCTGGATCGCCAGGCTCGCCGGCGGCGATGCAAGTATCCATACCGCTGGATTGGGAGCCTGTGCCCTGGCCGTAGTTGACGTTGTCGAAGACGGCATCCTGAGTGACTGTCAGTGGCAAGCATGGGATAAGGCTAGGGCAGGACCATGTACATTTGTACAGTGAGCGCCTGTGTAGAAGGTAATCGCCCAGGCGGGAACGAGGGGAGGAAAAGTGGTCAGGAGAAGGAGGACGAAGCAAACGGGCTTCATGGTCGGTTGAAGGTGTGTGATATACCTTATTCTGGAGGAAACGATTCAGTACTAAGAGACGGTGAAGTCACGAAGTGATGGCTCGTAGATACGCACCAGTAGCTTATATTGTCGATGGACGGATGACTTGTGAATGATTGCTGACTTGATAGACGTGAGTTCGTGTTGAGAATGGGGCGTCTGGTCGAAGACGCCTGGACTCTTATATGCTCAACATTTTGTAATATGTTCACTGATGGCAGATATTCGCGAGTGTCTTCACTGTGAAAGGCGAATGGAGAATCGTATGTGAATATGGCCAATCTGATGCCACTCGACTTGAGCTGTAGTCACCATCCAATGCTTCTGTTTGGCAGTGGTTCGATGTCATGCATCATGCCGTCCTCCTGTCCGGGAGGCGATGTTCTGTTTGATGGGTGCAACCACGAGCTTCAATGTGCACACAGCAGCATGGTGTGGTAAGTCACAGCGTATCACAACACTGTCGCTGCTACTGCTGCCGTTGCTGCTCAACTGTCGACATTCAGGGAGAGAGGTGTCATTGTCGTTGGAGGGCATAGTCATTGTCGAGTGCAGATGCACCTGCAATCACAGGCAAGCCGTGCCTTCCTACTTTCACTTCGTTTGCGCCGCTTGGCCCGATCCATCCTAGCGTGTTACGCAGTCCTTCCCCTTGTTTCTCCAGTTGCGCCGCTCTTGCTTGTCAACAAACAATTTCTTCCTCAACAATTCACACTCATTGCAGCCACCATCATCTCCTCCATCACACTCGCTGCCATCACCCACATTCGTTCCCAACTCCATCTCCTCCACCCAACCACCTCCCCGCAAACATCCAATACTCCTCACCCTCTTTCAACTACACCGCACGAGTCTTGCAAAGATGCATTTCAAGCACGCCAGCACCGTCATCGCCGCCATCTTGGCTGGCTCTGCTAATGTCGCCACTGCCGTCGCCATCAAGGAGCGTGTCGCTGGTGAGTCTTCCGTCCTTTACCTGCATCATGAGACGCGCATCGTCTTGTTCCGGCAGACACACGCTGACTTGTTCATCTTCACAGAGCCCGCCGATGCCATCGTTTACGTCCAGCACATCCCAGCTGAGTCGGTCTCAACCATCTACTCCACGAGCGAATCCACCGTCTACGGATGCCCCAGCAGCGTCACCGATTGCCCAGTCTCGGCATCTGCTTCAATCAGCATCGTCACCAATGTCGTACCGGCCACGACCACTATCTGTCCGTTGACCCTCACCTCGGTCAGCACCAGCGGCACTCCAGGCACTGCGCCGGTCCAGACGTTGACAAGCATCCTCCCATACACCGTCACAGTTACTGACAGTGCGCCTTCCACTTTGTCTGCGTCCAGCACCGGTTCGGTCTCGCCAGTCACAGGCTCGAGCAGCGCGTCTTCGGCCTGGTCTGTCTCAAGCACCGCCTTGGTCTCGCCCGTCACCGGCTCGAGCAGTGTTTCGGAATGGACTTCCGTCGTCACGCCAACTGCCTACAACAGCTTCACCAGCGGCATCGACACGACTTCCATCACCCACATCACCGTGACCTCTCGCGTCACCAGCACTGCTACCGCCTTCATCACGGTCAATGGCACCTCATCCGAGGCTGGTGCCGTCTCCGCTTCTTCCAGCAGCATGTCCTTCGTCCCAGCCGAGTCCAGCGGCATCTCCTTCGCCCCAGCTTCAAATTCGTCGAGCGTCTCGTCTAGCCTCGCTGGCGCTGTTGGAGCGACTGGCTCAGGCGGTATGCTCCCGACTGGTGCCAACGGCACTGTGGCCACTCAGACTCCAACCGCAAGCATGGTGCCCTTCACCGGTGGCGCTGGCATGCCCAAGGTACGAAAGACAAGGATACGCAAGTGAAATATTTCTAGCTAACTTCTTCACTCAGATTGCCGAGATGAGTGTCGCCGGAGCCTTGGCTGCTGCCATTGGCTTTGTCCTCATCTAAGCACAGCATCGAAGCTCGCCTACCTCTCTGGCCAACAAGGCTTTCCACGCGAAGTATCATAGCATGGACGATTTTCCATCGAAGTTCCAAAGGAGGGGGGTAATCAAGTGGAATGAGCGGCAGGAAATCAAGATGTATGATAAAGGATAGGCAGCGTCTCTGCGATGCAACAATCAAGAGTACATCCTCGCGTCCTTGCGTACATCTCAGCACGCTCCCAAAAGCGACTTTCGTGAGGTCATAGAAGACATCACCACGACCGTGACGAGGCTCAAACAGGAATATCTCTCCTTCTACATCTTCCTTCCACAACTCCTGCTTGATACATCGCGTCCGTTGGTCGTAGTCATACTCAGCCATGACAGCCCCATTTCACCGTCTCCTTTCCTTCTACTCCAATCGCAATCCTCACGACTCTCAAACCATCCGACTGCAGGACTCTCTCCGCGGCAACTTGGCTCTAGGCCTCGATTTCCCAGTCGCTCTCGGCATAGCTCTCGGCCGTCATCTCTTCCTGCGCAACACTTCTCTCTTCTCCCTCAACATCCACGTCCCCAGCGTCACCTGGAAAGAAACTCCCCTACACGGCCTGCCCATCGACGAAAAGAAAGACTACACCTGCTCTGAACTCGTAGGGATCGCGAGGCAAGCAAAAGGCTTGTTCGCCGCTGTGGATGCCGTCGGGTTCTGGAGCTTGGCTGCGGATGTCAATACTGGTAAAGTGAGTGGTAGTGATGTGGTGGGATTTCAAAGAGGTAATATCTTTGAGAGAGTCGAGATGAGAAGGAAGGGGAGAGATCAGGTTCTGCCGCTTTGGAGAGGCGGACCGATCTCCGTGGGTGGACATAGTTGGGTTGTGGGAAGGGTGTTTGGCGTGAGCGTGTATAGGACGGAGTGGGATGGGAAGGAGAGTTGAGGTGGAGGAGGGAAGGGACGTGATTCGATCGATTTGGGGAGCTTGGATCTACCGGGTGGGATGATACCTTGATGAGAATCTCACCTGCTTGTGGTGGGATGGAAGAGTTCGATGATGTTGACTCCCGATATCCTGGAGGAGGAGAAGCGCTTTCGAAAACGGAGCACGATGTAAGCTCAATCAACCATCGGGACGTGGCGACGCTCATCGGAATATCGGCGTTGAACACAACCGATCAGTATCGTCTGGACTCTGGGAACTTGACATGATCGAGCACAGTGCTCCTGAGGATGATTGATGTGGTGGTGTGCCGATGTCTCCGACAGGGTGAGAGCAATCAGGAACAAAAGGGCACGGTTAGATGCGCAAAAGAAGCAGGGGATATCTATGCTCAACAAGTGTCCTCTTCCGGAGCATGTTGTTGGTGTGATCGTCGCTGAGCTCTACCTGGGCCTGTGCGTCACGTGCGATACCAGGACTCATCGTGGACTTATCTTGACAGGGGCATTGGGGTCTTCACGAGGTAGTGAGTGCCGATGAGAGGAGCTTCGCGAGCACTTCCGGTCGGGCCAACCTCCTTCTGGGTCTCACTCTGATTCCAGACACATGAGAAAACCTGGACAAGAATGTCATAATTTCGAAAAGATTGTTGTCCTCTCAACGACTGCGCCTGACGACTCAGACGTCCAGGCTCAGACCACATCTGAACTCCATACACGAGTGTACTCGGACCGTGAATCACCAGCTCAAGAGATCACCTTGCTCTCGAGATCATCCCCATCGCTCGATCTGGAAGATGCAGAACCCTTCCTGCTCAACCCCGAATTCTTCCTGCTCGTCGAATCCGAATCTTCCCTCTGGGTTTCGCCCGGCGGACGAAGGCTCTCAAGCTCCGCGTCCTCGCTGCCGCAGGGTCCCACGCCCTGCTCGTCCAATCGCCGCATCTGAGACGTCCAGTCTGGATCCCTACGACACTCAACGCATCAGCTCTCGAGACCATGCCTTCAATTGTCCAACGGTCAGAGGATTTCTCTCTCTCTCACCAGGCTTCCCTCGTCGCGTGACTCCGAGCCCACCAGATCGCCCACCCGATCAATGTGGCCAGCACTACCACGTATCCGAGAATCCCAAACGCTATCGCGATCTTGGTCCCATGAACACCCGCATGCGGGCCTGGATCCGATGTGCCATGATCTGTGACCATGGTATCGATGGTGCGCGAGGCGATGGTGTTGGCATTGGTGTTCGTCTTGGCGGCGACGGCGAGATTGGCAGCCTCTCGATTGAGGGTGTAGTCATCGTCGCGTGCGTCGCGAAAAGTGGCCATTGGAATCGCAATGGCTTTTGGCACTACGATCCCTCGGAGGACGTACCTTCTCCCAGTCGTCGAACTTGCTCCTCTCTCCATTTACTGCGTTGGTAGCGATGAAAACGCAGGTTCCGACGAAGTACGCAGACGAGAACGGACTCGGGGTTGAGCTTTTTTTTTCCCCCTCAAGTGGCTCTTGTAGAAAGAGGTGTTTTTTTTTTCTCGGCTTGGTTAAGGATGTTCCTTGGTTGTGATTGTGGTGGACGAGGAGGAGAGCCAAAAAAAAACACAAAAAAAGAAAGAATCCACTTCTGAGAGTCCATACGGCTTGATTGATTCTGTGCTGACCGGGAAAAAGCATATTGCACCTTCTTTCTCCACATGTCATGTCATGAGAAAGGGGGGGCCACCTGACTTGTTACCTCCGAGAGGTGCTCTTGCGTGCAAAAGGAACTAAAATTCTGGGGCGCAATCGTTCAGCCGTCACAAGATGAGTTCGAATCTATGTACGTATATACGATTCAACCTTCAACTCCCATCTTGACACAAAACACGCTCGCCCATAGAGCTTTCATGCGCTTTGCCTGGGTATGTAGTGACGACGAGAGCACAATGTCCTGCCAGTGTAATTGGTGGGAAGGAGGACCCAATTTCCTCCTCCTGCTTCGATACAGTAGTCAGGATAACAAGAGCACACAGTCAAAGAAGACTCAGATGCACGCAGCGAAAAATGTCAATCAATCCTCGTGATGGCAGGTTGCTTTCTCTTCCCACACACATGCAATCAGACGAGAAAGATTTCCATATATATAAAATAAAATAAAAGGAAGAAAAGAAAAAGCAAGACAGAAACCAAGAGTATACAGGAAGTGGTGTGGAAATTTCAAGATTCTCATATGATTATTTGCTATAGAAAAGCTTGATACTACCAGCGTCTATCGCTCAATCGCGAACGCATGAGTATAGGAGCCTTTTTCTCTCTCCTTCCCTTTCTGTTCCCATATCAACCGACCAAACAATGGGTATGCAAGAGAGAGAAAGAAAGATCTGTCACAGACCACAGATCCCTCGTGGGAAAAACTCCCTCCCTCCCATCGTGATGATGCGCCGAGGACCCACCCCCGACTTGTCCCCCGACCAACGCCACGCTATTTGTTTCTGACCTGCGTTCCCATTTCCCCGGGAAAAAAAAATCTCAAGTTGGAAATTTCATCATCTTCGTCATTCCTCGTTGCGTCGCGGAATCCGTTTTGTTGTTTCAGAATACAAAGAATAGAAGGTAAAAAAAAAGGTTGTAGTATATACAATGAATCGGAGAAGCGAAGAAGAAATTCCCTTTCGCCAGTTTTTGTATTTGTATGGCGGGGTGCCCGGAGCTGGGAATGGCAATGGCAATGGTATTGGCTTGGCGGCTCGGTTTCGAGGCGAGGTGTTGTTGTTGTTGTTGTTGGTGTCGCGATTGTAATGGCGAGCAAGAACGCTCAAGCATAGCTGATTTGATGTCTTGTGGATGGTTTCCAAGGGTCCTTGCTTGATCGCCAGTGAGTTGTTCACCCAGTGGCGTCCTGGAAATTGAAGAAGTCGCCGCCATCCCAGTTGAGGTCGAATTGACCCGCTGGGGTGATTTGGCCGCTGCTGTTGTTACCGCCGAACAGGTTGAAATCGCCCATATCATCGGATCCAGTAAAGTTCTCGTTGAAGCCAAAGTCCAGATTTGGAGGCGCGCTCATCGCTGATTGTGGCTCAGACATGGGCGGCGTCGTCATTTGCGTATTGAAAGCATAGGGTGACGAGAAAGTCTGGTCCAGACCGGTGTACGACTGAGTGGGATTCACATCGGAGGACTTCTGTGACCTCCGATTTGGATTGTAGTGGTACTGAGCGTGCGATGGTAGTGGGATGCCGGCGGTGAGCTGCGAGGGCGATACGGCGTTCATGTATCGTGATGAGCCATCGATTATTTGCTGTGTCTCGACCGGGAGCTTGGTCGTCAGCGGGTAGATGGCGCTGTCACTTGCGGGAGAGTTGCCAGTCTGAGGCGGTGTGAGTGCCTGCTTGGGCGACGGTGCGAGTGATGGTCGTGATACCTGGGTCGGCATCGACAAACGTCGATCCTCCAGACCAGCGGCACTGTCGGATCTTCCAGCAGACATGTGCTGTTGCTGCTGTTGCTGCTGCTGCTGCTGCTGGTGGTTGATAACCTCCTGAGGTGTTGCAATTGATGCCGAACGATTATGCGATGGCCGCGAAGCCTGCGAGTTGTCCGCCACTGGCCAAGACGAACTGGGACTGAAGCCGCTCATGGCCTGCGGTGACATGGTTCCATTATTATTGAAGGCGCCCTGCTGGAGCATGGGGTTGTCTGAATGTGACATGAAGCCTTGGTTTTGATATCGGTGTTGATTGGCCGCGAAGATGGCCTGATGTAGGTAGTTTCTGACGCCGATCTGACCAGCGACATAGCTGTTGAAACGCTCGTTCAGGTTGTACATGGAGCCAAAGGCCGGATTGAGGGCACTGATGCGTCGGTATTGGTTGGGCAGATCGTCATCCTCCTCCTCGTACATCTCCTCGTTCATGACATCTTCCTCGCGTACCCGAAGTGATCGTCCGGTGCGTTTCTTGTGAATCTCAGAGGCCCTTCGTGCTGATTCGACACGGGCTTCGAGGCTTCGGTCGCTACGTCGAGAGGCAGCGATATAGGCGCTGACGAGACATTAGCGAGGTATTTTTCATTTGTGAGCGAGTCAATGCGACCTACCGCTCCTGGTTCTCTTCGTGCGTTCTCTCCGTCCGCAGTGGCTTAGCGGGCAGCGTTCGAAGTGGCGGCATGGTCTATGACAAGTAGTAGGAGTGTGAAGAGACGCGTCGTTGGTGAAATCGATGCCAATCGGATGGATTGGTAACTGCAAGGAAGGCATCAGCACCGTGATCGGAGTCGTTATTGACCATGGGTGGTTCCCCTGCAGTGCTGCCACAGGTACGTGCGAGACGTAAAGAGTGTTGGGAAGGTGTAAGTGAGGATGCAAGGTCCAATGAAACGTACATTGAAGATGAAGGTAATCCTTCGCCTGCTGGTGGCAGTAGAGTATACTTTGGCCGTGAACCAAGGTAGAGGGAGCTCTACGAAAGGCGTGCGGGGAGAGACAGCGGTGTCGCTGAAATGGCAGGTATATCCAAATGGGATGGTAATTGGCGTGGCAACGACGAAGTCTGACTCTGGCGGAGGTTGGCGGATAGGAAAATGCTTGGACCTCGAATTTGTCTAATAACAAATGTTGACGAGGATGGTGTGCATGAACGAAGAAGAGGGATGGGTGCCGATGGGTCGGTATGGTTCGTAGTTGGCTTATGGTACGAAGGCGAAAGAAAGAGGAGGGACGATGAGAATGGAATGGGTTCAGCGAAACGTCTCAGCTAAAGAGGAGAAGGGCATACTGCCTGCTCTTCTGCTCGTTTTCTGCTAGCCTCTGTCTCTGCCTCTCACGCTCCACGGACACTCACCACTCCCACTACGAAAGCGGAACGCAGCGTCAGTCACGACACATTATTACCCCGTCCCACTCGCGTCCATCCAACGGAGCGCAGACTCGGGGCAGACGGTTAGCTGCGCGACTAGTGCCGAAGGTAGAGCGCATGCGGGTATGAGGATGGGAATGCCTGTCCGCGCCCGCCAGAGAACCTCCCAGCACCACATACTGTACTACTAGTCTGGGGAGAATTGGAGATGAGATCGCTCTCGCAACGCAAGGCCACGCCAGGCAAGGGAGCACCTGTGAGGAGCTGCCATCGAGCTCGCGACTGACTGGCTGGCCGACGGGCATGTGGGACGCCAGACGGGACCCGCTTTTCACACGCTGCCAGCGGGTGAGTTTATCTTGGTTTGAGATCCTGCGCTCGATCGGCCTAGCTGTGCTGGGTAGCAGGCGCTGTCCATCATCCTCGCTCGCCTTCCGCATCAGGCCACGCCAGGCCAGCGACAACCGACCACCACCGGACATGCTACCGACGCTGACAATTTGCCCCGCGCCCTTGCTGCTCTGTCCCACATCGGGCACATTCCAACGAGCCCTTCGTCGAGTCGACTTGACCTCGCTGTGGTACAAGTCAGGCGTCTCACCAGCCAGTGTGTCCGCAGTCTGTGGTTGTGCTGTGACTGCTGTCTCGCCTGCATGTACTCGATGTGGCGCGCGGCGGCACTGCTGCCATGCGTTCGTCCCCGCGCACATCCCATCACTCATTCATCAACTGCGGTGTCAGGCGTGGCTTGCATCCGCTCGCTCGGCTTGTCGTAGCGGCATCAGCTCCGATGCAGCAGCTTTGGCCACGGCTGGGCCTGTTGCCCGAGTTGGCTCATGAGAGTAATCAGAAAGCTTATTATTATCATTGTTATCATTCGAGACGACGTCGGCGTGTTGCCGATGAGCAAGCAGCATGTTCGACACCTTATGGTTTGAGCTTGAAGCCAGCGGCTTCATTGTTTGTTCTGGGAAGAGAGCCATGAGTACGACGTGTGTGTGTTCCACACCCATGAGAGCGCGCAGGCATTCCAATCACAGCAGCATTTGCAACCAACACGATCTATCTCAGCATTGTCTGGGCGTCCCGCCTCTGCCATCATCGCTCCGTGCGCATCCAAATTCCCCGATCTCATCATGCACATGGCTCGAGCGCAAGCGTCGACGCCCGCCGCACGCATCGTCTGGCTCGGTAAGCTGAACTGCCCATCTCACTGGTCCAGGAGATCGTCGATTCAGATCTCTACCGTTTCTCGCCACCTCGCGTATCTCATCTGTGACTTCGCCGGACTGCCACTACTGCACACACGCCAGTCTGACGGACGACTTGTGTACCTGGCTCTCTATTCCTCCATGCCGTAAAACTGCGAACATCTGACGACAGCCATTGACTAGTTCATCAAGACTGCGATATGGAATGCTGACCCTTGATTTGCAAAGCAGTGTGGATAGCGGTCAAGCTTGATTCGCAGATCGCGAGCAACAGAAGAGGAGATTGGAGGGAGACCAACGGCTCTGACGCGTTGCCGTGTGCTTGCACCACGGCAGCACGACACTCCAACCCTGTACCTCCTTTAGAGCCGGGAATAATGAATATTTCTCCCTGAGGTGGAGAGCGATAGTACGACCTTCACAGTGCTCACGGAGTCGCGATGCATCCGGAAGAGCATTTCCAGCAATCATTGGAATTTGCTCGGCCTGCTCGTCAATTGGCCGTGATCCTTGGTCAACAAGGGGATGAGGATATAGCGCAATTGCTACCCCAATGCACTTATTCTACAATTTGTATTTGTCTTGCGGTCCCTCTGACGTGGAAGGCGGCAAGTCCCCTGTAGGCACATCATGTACTCGATCGTCTTTTGATCTCAACTCTCCTCCCCGGCGGTACATCCGAGACCCCCATGCGAATTCCTGATGTGGCAGTCAGACAAAACCATTCGCAGGGATGTTGATATGTAGCGAGTACCCTGTCCTTCGCTACGGAGCTTTTGTTTTTTGACAGGACAGCGACCCGAGATCTCCTCTCGACGGACCAAGATCTCCTCTGGCCTACCACTGGAGCGGTTCGACGGCATATTTTCCGAACGTGCAGCGTGCATGTCGCTGCCATGGGATGCCGATGAAGGGGAAATCACCCTGCAAAACTCCTACGGCGTCCACTCCTTGCGCGGAATGGGTAGCCTGGAAGCTGCTTGTCCAGAAAAGCGTCGTCGTCCCTTCGGCGTGGCGATGGGAGCACGAGACATATCGCCACACGATGGGGGTCAGAGCATAAGATCTCCAGACCGCCAGGCTTTGCTGTTCCTACTGGCACGGGACGGATGTGCTTCCGTCCTGCATCTTGCATACCTAGTCACGATATGGTTGGGTTTCACGAGCCACCGCGCTGCAATCTGTAGGGTTTAAGTACCGCGTATGGTACAAGACTAAGCGAGAGGTCAACGAGGCCCATTAACTTCCGACCGCTTGCAAGGGGTTGAAGGTGCTATATGCTCGGCTGCACGAGCTCGCGAGGTGCAAGTGTTTTGAAGAATTGTATCCCTCGGAGCGCACGTGTCGATGTCTGGGAACCGTATGTCGTTGAATTGGCTCGCCTGTCATTCGTCAGCATCTGTGGATATCTGGATCATCTCCGAAGCACGGTTGCAGGATTGTGCGGGCCCCGCGATGGGTGTGTGGTTGGGAATTGCTGCAGGGCGTTGCTGTCGGCAAGACGTGTGAGTTGACGCAAAGCAGCAGAACTAGCTTGTTCGAAATCTAAGTACAATGTACATCATTTAGCGCATAGCGCTGACTTTCCGCAGGGCAGGTTGCGAAAGCGCAGCTGCGACGACTCCAATGTAGCTGTTCGCAGTATTTATTAGTATGCAGGACAAAGCTCCCCCTGCTTTTCCCAAGGGGGATCCGAATCGGGTTTCAACTTCATTCGTCGAATTTGGTTTTAATAAATGCTGTGAGACCCCAATGCACACTCTGCCACTTGGGAAGAGGCACGTGTGAGCCCTGCATCTGTGGCTTCAAACCTTCGGCTGGGATTATATGCCTCTGGGACAAGGACACGGATTGCCTCTCTCCTCGAAGATTCGCTGTCCTTATGCCAATGTGTGCATTCGTCTCGAGCTCTTCTGCTCATACGTCGCAATTCAGCTCATTCGGCGCGCGACGCCCTTCTTGTCTGGCGGTGACGAGCGTGGTGATGGTGGGTCGTCAACTTCATCCTCGAAGTCGTCCACCACCACACGGCGACGTCTGCGATGGTGAGGATCAGTGGTGGGGAATTCCGTCGTTCTGTTCAGGCTCGTCCTGCAATGGCTGCGTCTTGTTCCGCTCGATAGCTCTTAAAGAAGCACCAAGTATCCTCCACCATAATCGAGACTTTGTGGTACTGGGCATCGGCTCGCTCTGGTTGCAGAATGTCTTCATGAGTTGTTGAGCAGTATCAACCAGGACTGATCTCTCCTGCTCTGAGCCAGTGAGATCGAATGCCTCCCAGTAAATAACGCCGTCTGCTCCCATCTCTTCACCGGACTGGATTGGAGATGCATATTGCTGAAGCCATCTGGGACTAGGAACTGCATCCCGCCAATCCCAGACTGCTCTGATCGGCTCTTTGGGCTGAGACCTTGTAGACATAACATCGTCGATAAATGCCTGAGAGACTCCGAATTTCTGCGTCATGGCCTTGGCCGCATTGCTCTCTCCTCCAGCGATACTTGGAGCTTTAGGCTTCTTTTCAGCCTTCGACTGGTTTCTGCTACTGCCCTTTGGTCCTCTCTGCTGTGGGAAGTCTTTCCTCGGTAGAGTCGTGTCCCATCCCAGCCTTTAGCATAGCAGACTTGCTTCCTTCAAGCTGAGCATTCGTCCCGTAGTTCTGGTCATCCTCGTCGGTCACTTCCAGCTCGGCGTGGAAGTTCTCGGACCACTTGTCCTCAACAGGCTCCGAACTAGGGAAGTCTTCGATCTCGTGGTCAAATCCACTCGTAGGAGAGATGAGTCTCGAGACCTGTCTTCCCTGTCTGGGACGAGCATCAACGTCCACATCGGCCTCGTCTTCGCTCATGTGAGCCGGCGCCTTCCTGGCTCGCTTCTTCTTGTTCTTCTTCTTCTTCTTCTTGGGAAGAGGACCACCGTCGGCATCGCTAAAGTTGACCTTCCGATGCTCTCGCTTCCTCTTCTTTGCAAGAGAAGCACTGTCGGCATTGCCAACGTCGACCTTCTGATCATGATCTTTATGACAGATATCAGCAGCCCATTCAGCACATGTTTCAGATTCTCATACCTTTCACCAGCAGCGCATCAGCGGCATCGAAGAGTCTCGTCTTTGCAGCGCCATAGATGGCACATGCGACGTTGACGTTTTTGAAGCCGCGTGAGTAGGCTACCTTCTCCCAGTCAATCCAATTCTTTTGCCCCTTTCCACGGATGATGGGGTCTCGCAAGACTTCAGTCAGGACGATAATGCCGCCGTCTCTGAGGCGGGCCATTGTTGTAGATGGTCTGTTCTTGTTTGACTCGTACGGAAGTCAGCGGTTGTGCTTGGAGTGTTTGCATGGAATTGTTACCTCGTCGTAGTGATGATATTGTTGCCTTGAGCGGTGTTATAGCAGAAACTGGAGTTGTTGTAGTGGGTCAGCGTTATATGCTTGAGAGTGCAGCCTCATATACATTCATGAGCATTATGGCACGCGACTAGATCAATGCGAGTGAGGGTTAGAGGTCACTATTAGCCAGTAAAGCGATACATATGCCTCCCCCCTTCACATGTATCCTCGCTTCTGTCCTGTGAAGGTCATCGACTCTCCAATGTCAACATAGCAAGTAGAGTGTTATGGAATTCGCTCACTAAGTGCCCAAGGGCTTCATGCGATCATGCACATGGCTGGAGCGAGCATTAAAGAAACAGGCGGAGTAGCATGTCGACTTGTGCTTTTGCATACCACTAACCTCGAGTTTTCCGATACAGCCCTTGCGCCAGAATCCAGCACCTTTTTGCGCCTAGAGATCCGCAGTCCTTGCGAGTGCAGCTCGTAGTAATTCCATGCTCACGCCTTAAAACCCTCGTCCACCGCCCCGACCTCTTCCTCTGCCACGCCCTCTACCACCTCCTCTGCCACCACGTCCACCTCTCATCCCACCAGGCGCACCAGCGCTCTTGTCCTGCTCCTTTCGCGCCTTGTTCTTTGGCTTGGGCGCATCGTCCATCAATAGCGTATCGAGCGGTAAGGAGTCCGGCAGAATGTAATATCGAATCTCGCTGCCACGAATGCTGATCTGGTCGAGCGAGATTTGAGAGCCTCCTTTGGGTGTCATCTTGGCATTTCGAAGGTTGGTGTTCATTTGTGGAGAGACGGAGGCGATGGTGCCTTGGACGATGGTGCCTGCGGAAAATTGAATGAGAAGGAGGCTGAGGATCCGCGATTAGGGGAATTCTTACCGGTCTTAAGCTCGATGGTGACCGTCTCGTTTGTGCACTTCATCAGAAACCTACCACATGCCTGGTCAGCCAGGCTCGGACGATTGAGGCCTTGGGGGTATCTCGTTCAGCATGCGCCAGGCTTGCGATGCGCGATGGAGGGCAGTCTTACCTGACGAGCTTCATGATGGCGGGTGTACGCGTACGAGCGCGTGAGATGTAGGTATGCGATTGGCCTCGAAGGTCGTGGATCGGACGCGCAAGTGTATTGTTGTTGGTGGAGTGCGAATGTCGTCGAGAATGCTATGAATGAATTGAACTTTGACGAAGTTCAGAGCTGGAGCGTCTCCAGCCAGCGCTAGTGAAACTCTGGTCACGTGCTAGGTCATGAGAGCAGATGGAAGAGCACAAGTGAGAGGCGTACGTAGGAGGTCTTCCCAAGAGTGAGAAGAAGTAATGAGATCAGACATATAATCACATATAGATCAGAACGCAATGTCGCCCACCAGCAGAACCTGTATGGTTGATTCAAATGCATCGTGTAGATGTCGCGTGATGGACTATATCTCAGTGTCTTCGACCTCTTCTCCGATCCTGATGCATCATATCATCTTGCCTCGTCCACTTTCTCCCACTCGCTATCTGTGCTTATCTCACTTGCACTCGTATCGCCTCCGTCCAGCTTCCTCTGCCTGGCCCCTCCTCCGACATTCAACCCGGATGAAGCAGCTCCCACATTATCCTGCTCTGGAGGAGGCGGCACACTCATCCCCTCCAAGACCTTCTTCCTCGTCTTCCCATCCTTCGCCTCCAACTCCGCCACACTCGCATAGCTATCCTTCATCCCTCCTTCAACTTCAGTATCCTCGCCTTCATCGTCCGCCTCATCGACCTTCCCACTCCGACGTCGCAGACGTTCTGCTTCAGCTTCTTTCGCTTGCGCCTGGGCAAGTTCGCTTGCAAACCAGTTAATGCTCCACCAAAGGCCGCCACAGAGCACACTCAGAACGACAAAGTGGATACTGTAGGTCGCGATGAGGAGAGCGAGGAGAAGGAGTTGTAAAGACGCGAACGTGACATTAGTTGCGACGATGAGTGTGGGCGTTGGGCCGGCTGTAAAGACAGACTCCCACAGGTTGGACATGAAATCCGCCATGATGGCGCCGGTCGGGGACTTTGAAGTATGAGGGTGCGACTTCCCGTCTGTAGTGATTCGTGTCTACTTCTTGCAATCCGTGCTGCAGTCTCGTTTGCCTTGCAGTGTATCTCAAGGTGTGTCTTTAAGTTGTACGTTGTCGTCACGCGCCGAGATAGGCGATGCACAATACGTCGTACGGCGATCTTAGCGGCGACGGACGTGGAAGTTGCGGAAGGTGCGCTCTTGTTGCGTTTCGACTTCCCTTTCTCAACGAAACAACCAACACGATTTTCAATATGAGCAGTACTGAGTGTCGTAGTATTATGCTGAGTGTGGTAGTGCAAGTCAGACAAGATAAGATATGGAATATCGAATCAGAATGATGAGGGACAAACAAGACGCCAGACAACGCGCGACCGTTGCAGCGTCATCTTATGCATGCCAACCCGATCCTGCTGCCAACACTCACGTGGTCACCATATTAGCCAATCCAAAGACGCTAGAGCGTCCATACGAGAGACGAAGTTTGCTCTTGTGCTGCTTGTCCGAAGGTCAGCCGTCGGATCGGGTGAATGAGGCGAAATTCCGATTTGGTAATGCATCCAGTTCTTCCCGGTCCGGGGTGTTCGAACGTGTTACGATAGTTATTCGATCGAATCGATGGGTGTCTTTTGAGTCTGCTTCAGCAACAATGTGTTCAGTAAAGAATTGATCGATGTGAGTGATGTCCAAGCTTTTTCCAGTCTCCAGGAACCTACTGTGGTACCATTGTCTTACCCAACCAAGTTCCCATAGCTATGCCGTTCCCCGCACATCTAGCAGGACCTCTTGCCATTCCACATTAGACTTTCTTTATATACAATCATTTGTGCTCGTGATGAGAAATACACACACGGCTGTGGTGTCGGAGTGGTTAACGAGTCAGACTTGAATCATCTTCGAGATATCTGATGCCTTCGGGCGCGCAGGTGTCCGTCTCCCTATTGATCTGCATTGTCGAATGATATCTGACCTGTATATAGTCGAATCCTGTCCGCAGCGACATTTCCTTTTGCTGTTTTGTCGGATCGATGAAAATCCATTCTTGTATCGTTCAGGCCTACGACAACGTTTGCCTAGTTGCTCTGACCTACAACAGACTCGCCAAAGCATCAGTAGAAGCTGTACTGATCATGTATCGTTGTGGCGTAGTGTTGTGGTGCTGTATTGTCCAAATTGGTGATATTTTGGTGTTGAAGCCTGAGGCATCAATCAGCCATCGGTGAGTGGATGAACCAAAAGCCGAAGTCCCCGTTTGTACAGAATTAGGCACTTTATCAACAGCTCTCCAAGCATATCGTTCTCTACACTTGCGCAATAGATCGCCAAGTGGTGTCTTCATCTTGCCTGCGCAATGCGTGCTTTTTCGTGTCCGAGGATGGCGCGACGATCGTCCAGCAAGAGCTCCTTGACACACTGGCAGCTTCACCTTTCACCCCATACCCCACGTCACATCAACAACGCCGCGTTTCTTTGCTCTTTCTTCACACATCCATGACTCCCGCACTCGATGCCCGTCTGGTGATCAGAGCACATGGCAGGTAGTTCTGCGCCCTCGACGCCGCCACTCGGGCGGCAGACGACATTCTTCGACGACGATCCACAGCGACGGTACAGCGATCCCGTGGAAGAGTCCGAATCGCGTCCCCATGCCACAGAGATTGAATCGCAGGCAGCTGCCAGCGATAATGGCTCCTCTCATCATATTCGCATGGAATCGCCGGTGAGACCACGGCTGTCGAAGCGAAATACGGCACGAGGCATAAGCTCCAAAGACATCAACGAGGCATTGCGCCTGGCCAGGACGCGAGAAGAGCAGGAGACATTATTAGGCGAGAACGAAGAGGCAGATGACGATGGCTGCTATCCCCCGCGAAGGAACTCGGATCCGAGAGCGCCGAATCCGCATCTCGCGCTTCCCGTATACACGACTATACACAAGATCAGACGTTTGATCATTGCTAGTATAGGTAGGCACATGGAGAAATATATACCCATTAGCGCATTTAGCAATGCAGACTTGCTGATGCTTGTATGTTAAGACGATCCATACAGTCTCGACCAGTTGAAGAGTCCGCGCATGAACCACGCCGTTGTCAGACCACTCGTGGACCATTTATACGATCCAGATGATGTGTCGACCGTCTTCTGCTTGTTGGCGAACAGGGTGCAATTTCTTCGCGAGCAGTCGTACCAAGCACATCACCAAACGGTCAACATCACGCGAGCTTCGCTGTGTGAGATCTTGGCCAGTCGGATACTACGCAAGTTCGACGAGGATAATGAAGGCCGAATTGGGCTCCTCACTCTCGCGAACGTTCTGGTCGCCGGGTTTGAGCCATTCCAAAATGCTCCTGCGGATATTGAAAAGGAGAACAAGACGACTCTTCATTGGACTATTCGATGGAAGCTGGCTAGACCCGAGTATCAGCGCATGCTGACGGCTCTTGAAGTCGCCATTGTGTCAGAGGCGAAGACTTTCCTGAGCACATCAGCCTGCCAGAAGATTGTGGAGAACGTCTATCGAGGACGAATTATCTACACGCCTACATCCTTCATCGACATTCTCCCAGATCACTACAAGAACCGTGGCATCACTCTCTACGACCCCAGAAAGGCACCTATTCTCAACCAATACCGACTCATCGTCCCCCGTACCAGAAACATCATCGAAGCCATCCAATTCGTCATCCTACTCGTGCTATACATCGTCTGCATGGTTCGCAAAGCGCGGACAACAGGACCCGAGCACCTCAATTTCAACGTTTCCGAACTCGTCTTTATCATCTACGCAGTGGGCTGGAACCTGGACGAGATCGCGTCCATCCTGGAACACGGCTGGACAGTGCATACTGAGAACTTGTGGTCCTTCTTGGACATCGCCTTTGTCATGATCTTCTGGGTGTACTTTGGCATCCGAGTGCACGGTATCAACACCAACAATATCGAGACTAGCGCTCTCGCTGAACAGGTCCTGGCCATGGCCGCACCTGTGCTTTTACCCCGACTCGCCTTCTGTCTCATGTCGGAGAATATGCTGTTCATCTCCCTTCGAGCCATGATGGCGGACTTCACCTTCCTGACCCTTCTCGCCTGCTGGTGCTTTGGTGGCTTCATCCTCGCAATGGCCTGGCTCAGCGAGGGCCAGGAAGGATATCTGAAGAACACGGTCATCACGATCAGTAAATGGATGCTCTGGATCTGGTTCGGTCTCGACGGCGAGGGCATTCAGCGCTCCGTCGAACTGCACTGGTTCCTCGGCCCTCTCCTCATGATCGCCTTCGCCTTCCTCGGCAACACCCTCTTCCTGACCATCCTCGTCGCCATGCTCTCCAACACCTACAACAACCTCTCGAAAAACGCCACGGCCGAGATCGAATTTCGGCGCGCCGTGCTCACCTTCGAAGGCGTCAAATCCGACGCCATCTTCGCCTACCGCCCGCCCTTCAACGTCGCCGCTCTCGCTCTCCTGCTCCCGCTGAAATTCCTCCTCTCCGCCCGCTGGTTCCACAAAGTCAACATCACCGCCATCCGCGTGCTCAACGCCCCCATCCTCCTCCTCATCGCCTGGCACGAACGCCGCTACCTCTGGCGTCGCACCCGCTTCCTCACGCCCCCGCGCAAACACACCTGGCTGTCCATGTGGGAGCGCTTCGGCGCCCACGGCGATCTGCAGGCCGTCTTCGACGCCGATCCACCGCAGTCCGTGTTGGACGAGATGGACGATGTCGACGATGTGCTCTCGGCCGCCGGCGGCTTCGAGAATGATGCGAGGCAGGACTATCTGAATGGCTTGAGGGCGGCGAGGAGAGGCAGTGCCAGTATCAGTGGAGCCAGTGGCGTCTTCGGCGGCGGCGGTGGCGGTGCCGGTAGATGGGCTGGGAGTGGTGCGGGTAACGGCTATGCGGGCGTCTCGAGAAGTCGCAGTCGTATGAATGGTTTCAGGAGGCGGGAGACGAGGGATCTGGATCTCCTGGATCGCGAGGGTGATGCAGCGGGTGATGCATGAGCGTGTATAAGCCAGGCGGGCCAACATCGACTTTCGAGTGTGTGTTGAGTTTAAATTCCTAGAAAGAGATATCACTACAACTTCCCATGACGATGCTCCATCATTCGTGTATTGCGTTCACGAGTCTTGCGATTCCTGCACCGAAGACGAACTCCATTGGAAAAAAATAGTACGTATTTGGAGGTGGTGATACAGAGAGATACGACCCGACTTTCCATAAATCTCCATCATATATAACATACATACATCCTCTTCATTATTGAACAGGTGAAAAACAGGCTATTTTGTCGTGCAGAGAACATCCACATAGGTGTGCCTCGTTCCGTTGTCCCTTGGGCACAAAGAGTCGTGAACGGTCATTAAAATCCTCTCATGATTATTAGTTACTCCTCTCGAAATTTCAAACCAAGAACTAGGCAGTGACGCTCCTGCTCTCCGTCTTTCTGTGAAAGAGCCGGGCCACGCTGAACGTCCTGCTCGCCTTTGCTGCATGCGTCTTCCTCTTTGCGGGCACATTTTCATTGAACGCCGCACCCCACGCTTCCACCACTTTGGGCGAAGGGGTTCTCGGTGCTGGCTCGCTGACTTTGGGAAAGAGAGCCAGTCGAGACCCATCTCTGACCAGGCTAAATTTGTGATGCTCGGATTCCTTTTCAGGGTCGAGAGCTTGGTTGGATGTCTTTTGGGGGTCTTGGATCGGGATGGGTTTCTTTTCTGGGTCGGTAGTGATGGATGCTTCAACTGGCTCGGTCTGTTCGGTATCAGAGGTGAAGTTGGTGGGAGAGGAGGTGCTGCGCTTGCGGTCCGAGGAGTAAGCAGAGTCGATGAGCTTGGCTTCCGTTTGAACTGATGGTTCAATCACTTTTGGCACGTTCTTGCCTTGTTTGAGTTTGAGAGAGAGACGGCGGGAGAAGCCCGTGCTGTATGAAAATGTCAGAAATATGCACATCAAAGTCATGTGGCGACGCGGCATACCGTGTTGAGGGCATGGCTTCTATCCGAGTCTCCCTTTGTGGCACAAGATTGATCCTCGTCGACCTCGAAGTCTGCTCAAAGCCTACAGTCTTCCTTGAAGTAGGAGTGGAAGGCGCAGTCGAGACTGGAACTGCGATGTTGCCAGAACTTTTCGAGCGTTTGGCCAGTGGCGACGATCTCATCGTGCCCATGTTGAGCGCGTTGCCGGCGCTTTTACTTGGAGCATGTCCTGATTGCCTGCTTGATGACGGCCTTTGAAGGACGGCAATGGGGTCATCATCTGGGGGATGGCTGCGTAACGGATTGGAATGCTTTTGAAGATCAGACTGAAAGTCTGGCCGCATCGTTCTGGGTTCAATGGAGCCAGAAGTTCGTGGCCGTTGAGGTGCTGGACTCCTGCTCATGGGACCTGATGTACTTCGTGGTGTCGGCGCTCTTTCTCGAGGTCGCTCAAATCGCGTTGCGTATGGTACAGGGTGGGGCTTTACCATGGCTATATCCACCACGTTATCAGACCTACTTGGCTCTCTGGGCAATGGCTTGTCCAGCCAGGCACCAGGTTTTTGGTACACGGTATAGCTCTTGGTGAATTTCGAATGCACGCTTGGGGAACGAGTGCCCGGTTGATGTACCGCTGACGGCATCCTCGGTTGAGGATTGGGTTTGTTCCGCCGACTTGCCTCTCCAGCTAGACGTGCGATCTGAGCGACAACATTGCCTAAAGTGACGAGCTCGTTGGCGAGGTTTGCGCCCTTGGTCTGCAGAGCGGAGAGAAACTTGGTCCAGCCTTGTTGGTTTCCACGCATGGCACTGAAGACCTCGGCTATGTCTTTATTATCGATGGATCCACTCTTCTCAATGGTCGTCAGGTAGTCGTCCAGTTCGAGTATGCACTTGAGGCCAGACTCAATGTCAAGCATGCTATCCTTCATAGCCTCGCCCGTCCTCCCGACGATCTGTTCGATCTTCTCATTGCCGTGCAACAAATCGGACCTGAACTTTTTCTCGTCCAACATGACTTGAAAGATATCCATGTGCTGCATAGGCAATTGCAAGTATCGTATGCGCTCCTCCACGTCTGTGATTGCCAAGTCGAAGTCGTCAGAGGTCCTTTCCAGAAAGTTGTCGACGTCGTTGACATGGTTCTGCAAGATCTTGACGACAGCCTCGTTGCTCTTGGCCTGCTCCTGATGCAAGAGGTGCATGCCAAACACAATCTGCGCCATGAGTTTGAGAAATGGATGGTACTTGGCACCTGGCCTCTGCTTCCATCGTGTGACACGGACGTGCTCGTAACGCTCGGCCTCGAGCAGCTTGCGGCGTCTCATCTCTGCGTCGTCGGTGTCGGCGGAATCGGCGGAATCGGCGTGGGGTGGGGCAGAAGGCTCGTCCAATGCCGCGTCAACGATGGACTCCTCGAAGGCATGTTGGAAGGAGGAGATTGGGTGTATGGGAGGAGGCATATCGACGATTGAGTCAGCGTCCTGTTCGCGTTCCTGCTCCCGTTCCCGGACCCGTTTCTGTTGCACCTGCCGTTCCTGAAGCTCGGCGGGAGAAGGTGCGCCTTGCTGAGACAAGGAGTGGAAATCATCATCATCATCGTCGCTGTCGCTGCTGAGCTGCTGCGCCATGTCGCCGAAGCTGCCAAATTTGCGGCGCAGGTGGAGTCGGCACCGGAAGAGGGGAGGAAGGGACCCCCAGCAGTTATAGGCGCTGAAACAGAAGGCGTGACTCGCTGAAACACACAAGGCAGGCAGGCAGGCAGGTAGGCACAGGAGGGAGCGCACCGTGCCGCAACATCAAGCAGGAACAGGAACGGGAGCAGGAGTAGGAGCAGGAGTAGAAGCTGGAGCTGTAGTAGGAGCTGGAGCGACCACGAGGAATGGCGGCCGTTGGAAAGTGTGTTCCTTTAGTGAGGAGGCACTGGCACTGGCCCGTGAGGCTGTGGCTGTTGCGCCAGACACATGGCGGAAAGCGAGCGCGGAGAGAAGGGGGTGGACGAGGGGGGAGGGGGGAGGGTGGAGTGCAGTGAAGGGTGGAGATGGATGAATGGATGGATGGAAGGATGCAGAGGCGGAGTACAGAGGAGAGGGAGGCGGGAGTGAGGAATTGCTTGCTTACTGTGATGCTCATGCTAATGCTCATGCTGTGATGCTGACGGCTGACGATGGTGATGATGATGCTGATGGCGGAGAATGATGCTGGCGTACTGCAGTGTCTCCCTCTGCTCCTGCTGGGGTCCGATGCAATGCAATGCACGCAATTCGTGCCATATCTCATCAATGTAGCACCCAGCAGGAGAGACGAAGACGCAGCTGGACAAGCGAATGACGACGGGTGGAGAGGTGGTGAAACACAGCGTGCCTCGTGTTCGCCCCCGAAGCGCAGACCGACGTCCGCGGGGGTCTACAGGTACCTTCTGATTTGGTACAGTGGCGGCACAACGGCCCGGCATTGCAGCTCCCGATCCGAACCCTCATCGTCACGAGATCTGCTGTTCCGGAGTCACGTTGCCTGTCTATACAGAGCTTAGGTGTTCGCGACGGAAAGATCCTCTGCGCGCCACTCACGCGCCACACTTCCGCCCACGCGCATCGCCTCTCACATCACACTTCCATCCAGGCGTATAGCTTCATTCCTGGGTTGCAGACGGCGTGGCACGGGTGAGTCATGCGCCATGGCTGCTCGTGTTGTAATGGCGACGGCAAACTCCTCAATGCCACTCTAGATCGACGCACTGAACTGCAAAAGACTCTTGCCGCGCTGCACGCCGAGCTGTCCCGCATCGAAGGTGTCCCTGTCCAGATCTCAGCCCAAGTCACTTTCAATGTTGCTGGCCCTCGACCGAGAGAACACAGATACATCGTCTCCTGTACAGATCCTACCTTTGATCCGGCTGCTTTTGCGCGCCATAAAGTCCCTGCTGGACGTGGGAATATCAATGAATCTGCGAGCTCGCCACCTGCATTGGTTCATGGAGATCGGAGACCATCGTCGTCGCGCGTGGAGGAAATGCAGAACGACGATGATGTGATCCAAGAACGTCCGTCAAAGAGAATACGTACCCATGGCCTTGACGCCTTACACACCCTTTCTCGAAGCCGTGTCACGGGCAGTCTTTATGAAGATCCCACCTTGCAGCGCATAGACGAAGTTCTCAAGTTCGTCCAGGGCTGGCACGACGAATGGGCTCGACAAGGTGGCTGGCTCTTTGATATCCTGACTTCTCAGAACATGGCAGCCGACCAGGCTCAGGCCTGGAAAAGAAACTTGAATCGGTCCAGGAAATCCTCGGCCAGAGCATCAATGCAGCCTCCTCCTCCACACTGTCGGAGCTCGCAAATGTGAACAAACTCCTGCCCTGGCTGGAGCACTGTAGAAAGACGAATGCCGATAAAGTGCAAGCCCGAGAAGAGAAGTGGCGATCAAGCAGCGCTTCCTTCCACGATCAGTCCCGCAAGGATAGAGAGATCGCGGAGAAGCGCATAGATGAGAAGCTGGAAGCGCAAAGTCAACTCCTCATCAAGATCGCGGAGGTCAATGGTGTTGATGTGGACGAATTGGAGGACAGCAGTTCTCGCGAGGGAAGTCTTGGTGCACAGCTGACTGCTGAGCTGAATCTCGAGGCGACACGTGCGGCGAGTCATCGCAACGCTATCGAGATAAATGACTGATCGAAGAATACGTTGGCGAAATTGCAGCCATTACTTTCGAGACGGTATCGACAACAATACTTCACCACCCACGACACCGAATCCACACATCCTCGATCTTGTCTGGGTCAGGCTTGTCAGAGTCTACGACTAAATACCAGCCGAAGTTGACGCTGGCTATACAGGCATGATTCGGCCAAACGAGCACTTTGTCGCCAATTGCCAACCGACGAACATTGTTCTGTGGACCCTCCCAGGTCAAGATGCCATGCTCCTGAGCGATACGCCCGACAATCCACCCGGTCCTGGAGCCTTCTGGATCATAGAATTCACCATCGTTCGCCGGCCAGGGCGTGACAACTCCCCACCCAGGATAGCTCTTGCACGGCTCTCGACCGAACACAATACCACCTCCAGCGATCAAGACTTCTGGCTGTTCGCCGCGATCTGGATACACGCTGGCAACTTCAGCGAGAATTCGCATGGCAATGTCCTTGAAGGATAGCAAGCTTTGCTCCGGATTGTTGGCCGAGTGTAGAGGGCGCGCCCGGGTGGCCAGTTGTTGCATGTCCTGTACTGGGTAGACCCCGGCATGGAATTCAACTTTGAAGGACTGTTTGATCCTCTCGATCATGGAGAGGTACTCTTTCCCAGCCTTCGTCTCGTGCATCAGGTTCTGGAGGGATGTGGCAGTCGGACTAGCTCCCAGAGACAGTGTCACCTTTCCGTCATCCTTGATTTCCACCCCAGTACACTCCAAGAATGCGACAGCGCCTTCCTCCAGGCCCAGCAGCTCATCCGCCATGAATTTCAACGCCTCTTCCGGCGAGCTACTTCCATAAGAAGACCCAAGATGCGTATACAATCCCGCCAGGGACACCCTCTTCGAAGCCTTCAGCGCATACGCAGTATCAGCCAACTGCTTCGAGTCTGCGGGCACGCCCTCTCGATGGTACCCAACATCGATGTTCGCCCAGACGGGAATCTTTCCTGGCCAACTACTCTCATCGATCTGGTCCAGAAACTTGATATGATCAGGATGATCAACGAAAAGCCCCACAGAGCCCGAGCCGAGGACTGTGTTGATGGCCGCTAGACGCGGGACCGCAGAGGGAGACAGTGGCAGGCCGTATATAATATTGACCTCTTTCCCCTGCGCTGTACACTGCAACAGCCAGGGAAGCAAATGCTCAATCTCCGCGACCGTCGATGCCACCAACTTGACACTTCTACTCTCTCGCCCCACCTGTAGCTCCGTCATCTCCACCGCCTTGTGTGTCTTGACATGTGCGCGGAAACTGACGCCTATTTCCTGCGTCGCTGCGAGCATGAGATTGCAGTTCCGTCGCACTACTGCTGCGTCGATGATTGCCGCGGGAGCTTGAATCTCTCTGATCGATCGCCCGATGTATTCTAATTGTAAGGAGGCCGGTGAGGGACTCGGGTAGAATGCCGATGCTGTGAAAGCCATTTTTGGGAATATATGTTCGTTTGTTTCTTCTCTGAGTTTTCGAGAGTCTTGTGTCTGTATGACTGACTCCTGGGTTTTGATGAGAATTTAAAGGTGGGGTTTTTTTTATGTCCGAAGATCCCAAGGGAAACGCAGGAATGGTTCTGATGAGAGAGGTGGCTTCGAGGCGAATGGGATGGGATGGGAATCCTCCAGTATTTCTGATTTTCTCTTCTTGCCCGAAGAACTTTGTACGGCTTAGCTGTCACGCCCTTTCGGCGACACGTCGCTGGCTGCTGCCCACAGGTCGACCCCGCGAGAGGACAAGCTGTTGACTGTGACGCTATTCACGCCCTATGGATTTGCTGGAGAGCCAATGGATCTTGTTATGCAGTTATTCTAATGTTTTTTTTGGGGCTAGACAATACGAAGAAAATTTTCTTCTCTTTCTGTTGTTTGAGCACTACGGTCCTGGATCTCTCTTTGCCCCTCCCCTCATCCAGAGCTGATTTTCTTTTCTGGTGTGAGGGGTCGGTGGATTAATTGAATTTAGGCAGAAGGTTGAGCCGGGAGGAGGTGCGAGTCATTGTATGCGGTTCTTGAGCTCGAGTTGTCTTGGAGCATTGCGCCAGTTCAAAGATGTTGTCGAGTGAGGCTGAAGTCGAGAGAGAGGGACGAGTGATGGAAGTGAGTAGGAAAGAGGGAACGTGGGAGTTAGGGTGACCACGAACGATGGAATGACGTATCAACGAAAGGATCAATGTGATGGACCGACGAGGAATCAACCAGGGAACAAGAGACAGCGCGAGACAAACGATAACGCACCTAGAACGTGTACATGAACGGTTGAGCATTATATGTATAGAGACATCTGGCCACGTGAGAGCAACGGCCGAAGTCGCAGCCTGAGGCAGACCAGAGGAAAGGTCTGTGCTCGCTCGTGTTCGCCTTTCTCGATTCCACCTTCGACAGAAAATATCACTTCTACATTCACGTGGCCTTTGTGCTTGACATTGCAAGATGGAGCAGAGCGGCAAAAGAAAAGCAGAAGATAGTCACGGGAATGAAGAGAAACGTACCAAGGTGAGGGCTGAAGCACTCTGAACGCCACTTCCACATCTCAAATGAGAGAGCTCGATTCCCTTTCACTAACATCTTCCGAAGACAAAGAGACAATGGAAGGTGCCGCGGAAGAATGAACATGGCGGTCCATCTCAGCCTAAGGTCGTCCAGCCAGGCGACAGTGGCATTTGGGTGACCTGCAATCGGGGCAAAGAAGGAAAGTGTATTGGTGAGATGCGGGATCTTCTCGCTGAATATGCAGAGAAGCTGTATCCTCAAGCCATGGAAGCCCAACAACCTGCCAAGGAGGAAGATGAGCTCGAGCAAGATGGAGATGAAGTCGACATCGAGCAGGCCATAAAGGCCGAAGTCAGTGACATTCGCAAGCCAGCCGGCGGCCAGCTATTCACGCCAGTCAAGATTGACGTTCAATGCGGTGAGGGTGTGCCCTATTCCCAGAGAGGGTCGATGGATTTGCTGATGATGTACTCAAGTCATCTTTTTTAGGACATTGTCACCTGTTGAGCCTGTGTCATTGGTGAAGACGATTTGCGAAGAAGCAATGCAGAACAGCCAACGCAAGCGCACTAGACATGCAAAGCGCCTCTCCCCGATGGCGCTCATGGGTCGAGCTTCCACGGAAGGTCTCGAAAAGGTAGCTCAGGAAGTGCTCGCACCACACTTCCACCAAGAGCCCTTCCAAAAGAGGAAGGTACGTATTGTTTGTGTTCGAAGTACACTGAGAAGGTTATACATGACCGAAAAGATTCCTGACAGCTATTGGTTCGAACAGTTCGCAATTCGCCCTACACTCCGTAACCACAACATCTTGACCCGAGACAGTATCATCAAGCAGGTAGCATCAATTGTCGGACCAGGTCACGAAGTCGATCTGAAGAATTACGACCTGCTCATCGTTGTCGAAGTCTATCAGGTCAGTGGCTTGCATATACTTTGTAGCCGGCGGAGATCTCCCACGTGCCAAAAAAAAAACTCGTTGAGACCCCACTGACATTTGCTAGAATATCTGCGGCGTGAGCGTTGTTGACAACACTTTCGAAAGGTTGAAGCGCTACAATCTTGCGGAAATCTTTGAGCCCACTCCGAGAGAAGATGCGACAAAGTGATTCTTGCTACCAGGATTCGGCGCATTTCAAGGCGTCTCGCAGCTACGCAGAGTTCACCACCGGAGGATGCGATCACTTGATTGCGTCAGAGGCGCAGCGGCGTGGTCCAGCCGAAAATGAATGATGCAGCTTACTAGCATTCCAAGACGGAAATACAGCATAAAGCAGTTATATGAAGCGAGAGAAGGATCATGGGCATTCGGCTTCGCCAGAAGCCGCTTACCAGGTTCTCGGAAATCGATTCGCCGGAACGAAACGAGGCGTTTGACTCCATAACCCTACCTCGACCTCTCTATGGCGCGCGGAAATCCGGAACAGCGCCAAGCGCTCTTCATTGGCAATGGCTTCAAGGGATGTTACATTCTTCGAAGGAGAGGCTTCAGATGAGCGTCGTCTAGGTGCAGATGCACACAATAGAATCCCTGTCACATCCCGGCGACGCGTGTGTATGCAGATGCGAGTTCCAAGATCTGTATTTGGCGCCAGACCACTCGATCGCCATTGGATGCGACCTCGTCTATCCTCGTACATCCACGCATCCAAGAGATGGTCGGCCGCCATATGCGCAAGATCTCCCCGCCTAGCTCCGTGTGCTCAATATGTGGCCGCGGGCAACTGTCCGCTACCCATCTGATGGGACCACGAGTTGTTGTTCGGCCTATATTCTCCACGATACTGTAATTAATATAGGGCGGACGAGGGTCGTCTCAAGATTGTTTGCATCTTTTGACACGCATCTGCTTGCCGAAATGCTGCCCTTAGGATTTCAGCCCCACCCCAGCAATTGAAGGGCTGTCTCATTGGGTCATTTGGATCGACGCTAAGCCTCGACCGGCACAGGTAGACGAGCGAGTGTCGGAGGCGCTGACGACTGCGTACGCTTGCTGGCCGCCAAAATGGCCACACCACAGCATGCAAAAATGCGACAAATCGATGTATCATGTGTGGTGCATATGCGGGAACCTCGGTCTCCACTATGCGACATACATCACCACCAGGCCTAATTTCGCAACCTCGATTCAGCGCCACATGGCCGTGTTCTCTCCGATATGCTACATCTGGGCTCCGGCCGCACGGCGTTGTCAACGAACGGACGGCCGACCCGTGAAGGAATTGGGCTAAGGTCTTGTAGTGTTGTCCTCGAAGTCTAAAATGTCTTTGGAATACCTTGCCGCACACTATGTCCGCGCGCGCCAGCAGACGGTCTTCTTCGGTATCCCTGCGGCAGCCGCCTGACCACACATTCACAGCCATATCATCGTCCGTCTGTCCCAGGGGTCTTGGAGGTCTGGGAGATGGTCGGCACGTTCCAATCCAAGGCTCTGTCAACATTGCCGGGATCAGGTGTCAAGCAGAGGACGGACTACAAAATGACTGTCTCTGTTCTGGATCCGCCAATCACTCTCGCCGCAAAAATGTCTTCTTCCTCACGCTCTCCAGAGCGGACATGCATTCAAGAGACTGCGGCAAAGGCGCTTCAGACCAAGTCAATCAACATCACGAGACTCGATGGGAGTCCATTTCGTATGTTTCGTTTGCAACCGGCCTCAGACTACTTCTATGTGTTACGCTGTCGACCATCTTCCCATGTCAGAATGCTCCGTCACGAGGAGGAGAGACTGCATGCGGAAGCTTCGTCGCTCTCCGCACTCCGAGGAAGAACGGATCTCTTGGTCCCCAGGCTCATCGAATACACCACAACGAGCACGGCGATCGGCTGCTCTTACCTGATAAGTGGTCCGTTCCGAGGAGAGATCCTGTCGGATATTGAACCTTCACTTTCACCGCAAGCGCTTCAGCAGATTGATAGGAGTCGAGGTCAGTATGTTCAGCAACTAGCTCGCGTGACTGGTCCAGCTTTCGGTCCCGTCCGACAAGCCACCTCTTCCGCAAGTTCTCCATCTTGGTCCCGCTGCTTCGCCCTTCTACTCGAAGCTGTGCTTCAAGACGCCGAAAATGCCCTCGTCAGTATACCTTATGACTTTGTCAGAGATCAGGTCCGCCGCCATCGAGCGATCCTCGATCAGATCACAACACCACGCTTGACTCTCTTGGAAATGTACGCCGATAAGAATGCTGTTATCGACACCAGCACATGGACGATCTCAGGCGTACTGGACTGGTCCACGGCGATATATGGAGATCCGCATTTGAGCGATTGCTTCTACCAGCCGGCATCGAGTTTCTTGCAAGGTTATGGCAGAACTCCAAACCGGACGGCGGAAGAGCGTGTGAGACAATATCTGTGAGTGACCCAATGTTTCTTGCCCCAGGAAGATCTCTACTTATTCGCGTCAGATATATTCTTTACCATTCGTTACTGGCTGTTGTCAGGCATTGCTACAGATTGAACGATGGTGGCGATGAGATGGCTGCGAGAAGAGACCTGACCACTGCGTTGGGTCAGTTGAGAGCTATTGCCAAGGCTTGAAGGTTTTCGCCCTCGGGCGAGAAATGACGATGACAAAAGACAACGACGACGACGATGACGAAGAAGCAGACAGCACATCCACTTTGAACGACCCACCAGCAGATCGTGTAATGTCTAATTACGATTGCTCGATACACAGTGCTCTGGACGAGACGGCACGCACTCTATACCTACGCGGATGTTATTGGGAGGTGGGGTGTACATCATCACAATCGAGTCGCGGTACAGGCAAGACTTCGAAGATAGTCTGGGAGGCAGAAGGTCGACGTCTGTACACGACGAAGCCAATGTTGAGGTAGCAATATGACGCAAGCGTTCTCGAGCCCGCCTATGCTCGTAATTGAGAATCAATGCAACCATATTCAGACTATGCTGTGTGGTATTGTCTTTCCCTTGATCACTTCACGCATAGGTATATGTCCAGATTCAGCATATCGTGAATGCCAACGAGTCAAACATTTAAGTTCTTTTTCCCATGTCGATGTTCATGGTTAGTGTCAGTGATGACTTGTCAGCGATATATATAGGATTTGAGGCGGCACGGCACAGCACGCCGTCGACGGTCCTTGGGGACTTGAATGAGCGAGGCCGAAAGCTGGATCCAGCCACGTTGTCCTTAGCGCTAAGAGGCAGCTGAGACGCACGTGCCATCGTGTGGAGACTATTTCGAAATAGATCGTACCCTTGAAGATTGGGATGAGGAGCGCAACAAATCCCATAAGGTATATAACGTCTGTCAGTAGTTGGCTCAGCAATATGAAAGGTATATAGGTTCAGCGCGTAAAATTGGCATGCGTTTTCTGGGAAGGGGAACTGAGCTGAGCCATCAAGCGAAGAAGCGCGCCAGTGATGCAAGGAAGCGCTCGGTAAGGGTCCAGCGCGGAGGCATTGCCACAGCTGTCCTTTTGAGCTTGTATAACAAATCAACCCTCCAACCCTCGCCTTCACCACCACCACCACCACCACCGCCACCACAAAACACCACCACAATAGTTTCCTAAACCTCACTGAGACACGATCTGACACATCAACACATAATGCGGTACTCACACTCACTGCTGGGCCTCGCCGCCCTAGCGACCGCCAGCGATGTCCTCGATTTGACCAAGGACACCTTTGGCCCGTTTGTTGCTGATCACGATCTCGGCCTTGTAGAATGTAAGCACTTCATCAGCACACATGGTCGGCGTCGAATACCTCGAGTACTGACTGACATGTGTCTTACAAAGTCTTCGCTCCGTGGTGTGGCCACTGCAAAGCCCTTGCTCCGGAGTACGAGGAGGCCGCGACAGCACTGAAGGACAAGGACATCCCGTTGGCCAAGGTCGACTGCACCGCCGAGCAAGAGCTATGCCAGGAATATGGCGTCGAAGGATACCCAACCCTCAAGGTCTTCCGAGGCTCCGCCAACGTCTCGCCCTACTCAGGCCAGCGTAAGGCACCGGCAATCATCTCATACATGACCAAGCAGTCTATGCCAGCCGTCACCGAGCTCACCGCCGAGCAACTCGACGAGTTCAAGACTGCGGATAAGGTCGTCCTGATTGGCTATTTTGCCGCCGACGACAAGGCTTCCAACCAGACCTTCAAGCAAGTTGCGGACGAGCAACGGGACAACTACCTCTTTGGCGCGACGAACGACGCGGAGCTGGCGAAGGCTGCCGGCGTCAAGCAACCGGCCATCGTTCTCTACAAGGATTTCGATGAGAAGAAGAACGAATACACCGATAAGTTCGACAAGGACGCCATTCTCGACTTCGCGAAGACCTCTGCCACTCCTCTGATTGGCGAGGTCGGTCCAGACACCTATGCTGGCTACATGGCGGTATGTTTACTCAAGACTGTTTCTCTAGAATGCTTGGTGGAGCTGACTGATCTTGCAGGCTGGCATCCCTCTCGCCTACATCTTCTCCGAATCCGCCGATGAGCGCAAGTCTCTCGCCGAGACTCTCAAGCCTGTAGCTGAGAAGTACAAGGGTAAGGTCAATTTCGCCACCATCGACGCTACAGCATTTGGTCAGCACGGTGGCAATCTCAACCTCGAGGTTGGCAAGTGGCCTGCTTTCGCGATTCAGGACATTTCCAAGAACTCCAAGTTCCCATACACCGAGGCTGGCGATGTCAAGGCACTGAGCGAGAAGAAGATTGGCAAGTTCGTCAAGGACTTTGTCGACGGCAAGGTCGAGCCGAGTATCAAGAGCGAGCCTGTCCCCGAGAAGCAGGACGGACCAGTCACCATTGTCGTGGCCAAGAACTACCAAGAGCTTGTAATTGACAGCGACAAGGATGTGCTCCTCGAGTTCTACGCTCCATGGTGCGGACACTGCAAGGCTCTTGCGCCTAAGTACGACGAGCTCGCTGCCATGTACAAGGACCATGCCGACAAAGTCATCGTCGCCAAGGTTGACGCCACTCTGAACGATGTTCCAGATGAGATTCAGGGCTTTCCCACCATCAAGCTCTTTAAGGCGGGCTCGAAGGACGCACCGATCGATTACAACGGCTCCCGAACTGTCGAGGATCTGGCCAACTTCATCCGCGACAGTGGCTCCCACGGCATTGACGCCTTCTCTGAGGCTGCCGACGCCACCGAAGCCGTTGACACCTCCGGAATGCCTGAGCAGGCTGCTGCAGCTACCGAAGGTGCCAAGGACACGATCATCGACAAGGTCAAGGAGGCTGCTGGCGCGGTCAAAGAGGCCATTATGGAGGATGACGACGTCGTTGCTGGCCACGATGAGCTCTAGACGAATTTCTTTCTCATATTTATGACATCGTGGCAACGCCTCTGACTGCTGGTGAAGTCGGAACTCATGCATGAGGGGAGAAACGGTGGGAATGTTCTGTTACGCTGTATCTTGCTCCTTTGGAAACTGCGTGGGGAGTTTGCCGTGCCGCAGTCCAATGTAGTTTTAGCTAGACCGGAAGCATGGCGTTTTGACTGTCTTCAACACAAGTGTCTCTATTCCCATCTGTCTCTCAATCATTTTTCATCTCAGCGATCAGGCTGAAACTTGAATGATGATAAGTGTCCCTAAAACTCGGCAGGTTACCCGTGAGCTTTTTTGAGTTTTTGACACTAAACGGGCAGGAACGGTTGAACTTTGAACCTTTTTTGGACCTCCTTCTTTCGTTTCTGCTTCCGCTTCTGTTAGAATTACAACCCAACGACGATACCATGGCTCCGAAGCAGACAGAGGAGAAGAAGAAGCGCCGGAATAAGCGAAAGTCGAGGACGGAAGGTACTGCGCCAGCGCCTTTTCCGGCAATTCGGTGTATACGACGGTAGAATTTTTGACTGATTGGTTCAAAAATTGCAGTGTCTGATGCCTTGTCGTCGGACTCTTCCTCCACAGAGGACGAGCAGTCGCAGAAAGAGTCAAAACCTGCGACGACAAAGATAGCGACTTCGGGCGCTGTTGATGATGATATTGTCGATGGTGAAGCAATTGAGAATTCTGCGATTTCCAGATTTCAATCCAATCAGCCACAGCAGAGTTCGAAGGTAGACTCGGAGCGGGCATTTGAAGATTTCTTTCTGAGGCAGGCGACGAGGGAGTTTGCGGAGGATCTGGAGAGGTTGAGGAAGGCGGGGGATTGGAAGGGAGAGGAGAGTGTGGGGTTGTTGATTCGGAGTCTGAAGGGTGGGAGTGCGAGGGTGGAGGGGTGGGAGGAGGGGGCGGTTGGGAGAGTTGTTGGGGAGTGAAGGAAGAAATCAAATGAAAATTGGAGTCTTGTGTCGGCGAATAGATGGGATAGATGCAGGAGGTGAGTCCACGGTGCTGGGATTTGCGGAGTGGTAAGCAGAAAAGCTCATCGACTTGATAGCCAGTATGCTTGTCAATCTGGGAGCTGACTCACTGTAAGTAGACACGCAATTTGGAAAGGCTTTGATATCCACGAAGCTGAAAATATGGTGTGCAGAGAGTACTATAAATATAGCGGGATATGCTGTGCAGTGTCGACATATATTGTCCCATTGGCATCTCGCTCTCATACACAAAGACAGCTCGGTTCTTACTGCAAGTTGTTCAACATACTGCAGTTCTTTCTAGTTCTCGGTGTGCCCACCGATGTTGAGCCCGAGCACCCGGACGATCTCGCCAGGCCTCTCATTTAGCCACCATGGACACATCCAGAGCCTGGACTTGTCCGCGAGACTGAATCGCTGCTCGAACAAGATATCTTCCAAAATGTTCCCCCACAAGAAAGCAATCTGGCAGCGCAGGATGATATAGCTAGTCCCGAAATGCCACCCCTCACTCGTGTGCGCTCGCGAGACACTGTTAGATTACAGGACGCTGAGGCGGGCATGGACGATGATCCTGATTTTTCGTCGGGGAATGCACATTCAGGACAGGTAGCGTAAGTGTCACCACTCAGGGACTGAGCTATCCTCCGAATGTGTCTTGGAGGCAACCGCTGTCACTCCAGCACTTAGAGGTGCCCATCAGAGGTGAACTCATACTTCCGCGCATCGACCGTACCCACGACATCGCTTGGGGAAGTGAAAGCTCTGGGCTAACATACAGCCCATCTGGGCCTCCCGGAAGCACCATCAGTCTCCAGGGAACGCAAGCGCTGTCGAAGTGGCTTGACGACCACCTTCCACATGGGTGGCATTCTGTGGCGAGGTCGTGGGCTCAAGATCCACACGCGAGCGACGACGACGAAGAAGCAGGACAATTGCGCTTGGCGTCGACTCATCAATGCTATCGTTGTACGTCTGGGTTCAGAATGCATATATGGGGGCGAAGGAGAGAGCAGAGAGAGGCAAGTCGATTTCCCCCACATTGGCGGGAGAGAGATCTCTACTGCATGCTAAGCTATTCTGGGTAGTCCTCCACTCTGTTTCGCCCTGATCACTACATCTCTAATACATCGAGGCATGATCTCGAGAATAATAATCGACACCGATTGATCGTGTGGGAAATGATCAGACTGTGTGCGGATCGGAGATGCGGAAGGAGCATGTATCATGTTGGCGGATAGTCGAGTTCTTCTCAGAGAGATCGATGAGAGGAGGTAAGGCGCGTGGAGTTTCAACCTAGAGGCGCGTTAAGAAGCTCAACGCCATGGAGGAGTCATGATCGGGAACAAGTCATGGGCTCTCTCTCCTGGGTTCCAATTCCAATTCTGATTATTGAAAAGGCCGCGGATCTGCAGCTGGTAGTGAGCGCGTCAAAGCGCTTGCAGGCCGCGAGAGCTTATGTGATGCTGAAGATGTGGACGCGGCATTCGTGACATGACTTGAGATTTATCACGCCAGGCCTCGAAACCGTGTGCGATCTGTTCTTCCTATACATCAAATCATGTCCTGGTCGATCTAAAGACCCGTGCCGGTGAGGTCGCATTACCCCCTGCCCTAATCGTGCGCCTCCTTATTTGCTTATGTCAGCAGACTTACCCAACTCGGTAAAGATCAGAGTGTAAGTGAATGTCAAACGAAGGGGGCGTCTACATCGCTGGTCCGCATCGCAATGCCACGACCTGTGCATGAGTAGTGTCAGTGACCAGTGGAATTAAGCTCCTCGTATCAACGAAACGAGCGCATCTGTAAGGACTGACATTGGCATTCTTTATCCTCTACACTTCTTGGTCTTCTTCTCAATGCCAGCGAACAGCTTCGACGGCGCGTGACTGGTCTATGCGGTCAAATACTATGACAGCATACGTTTGAACCGTACCATCAAGGGCCGTAAAGCAGTACGACCGCGCGCCCAAGATCGTAGCTCAATCGTGCCAACAATGCGCCCCAGACCGTTGCCCTGGTCCTTTCACTTTCTCTACGTGACTTTTAATGGTGCATCTCCGACGCCCCATAACGCCTGAACCCTGTCAGGCAATAATGGTTAATTGCTCGCGGATGACGTGAAAATGACGCGAAGTCTGGCCAATCATCGCTTCAGCGTTGCTCGCGAGCCACATCGTGGGTAAATCATGTAGAAGGTGATTTTTCGACATCGAGGATGTCGCTGCCTCAGATAGACTTCGTTCAAATGGCCTATCGTCGTCGTTTATTGCGCGGAACATCGCCAGTACGTGTATATCGTAATTGCATGTAAAATGCGCGCTCGCGACACACATTTGTCCTGTATTCCGAGGTAATGAAGGAAGCAATACTGATCAGAGGGCAGAAGCATCGCGACCGGCACGTGTGTGGATCGGTAGTTTCGAGCACATCGGGGTCCACTTTGACGGAGACGTGACCGTCTCCGCGCTCAGTCCGCCTCCGTTGCACAAGTTGGGACAGAAGTAGAGGCGCGTTGGCGAAAGTCATTAGTGGTTGACAATCTCAGATTTCTGAATGTGTATCTCTCCGGCTTTCGGCTCGCAGCAATCAATGTTTTCTATCTGATTGGCAATGCGAGCTTCTGGCAGCAGGGTCTGGAGATCGGTGACAGGTCATTCACCTACATCAGGGTTCAATGCAGGGATTGGCCTACTACTGGTCAGCGACTATCGGACTGCCAACATCGGGATTCGCGGTTCATTCTTTCTGGTATGGAGGAGATGTTTACTTCGTGAGCGGCAGCAATATCTCATGTCGACGTCAGAGAACAGTCACTCACACCTCTACCGTGTGTCGATTTGAGCCGCAAGGGCGATGCGAGGGAATTTGATACCATGGATCCGAATCAGCCCTCCGGTACCGCGGCAGGTAAGTGACCTATCAAAATCGGTTGTCACGACGGGACGCTATCGGGTGGCCGCAGTCTCTTGCTGCGAAACAACCAGAGCAAAGACCGGGTCCCAGATACCGATGCCTAGTGCCATGGAGCCGGCGATTTTGAGGCTCCCATTCGACGCTTCTGCTGGGCGACTAGAGCATGTTCGTATGCAACGGTGCTGAGGCCGGCCGGGGTGTTCTATCTGGCTATCAGAGGAATAGCCGCATTTAGGCAATCGCGGTATTGAGAGCCTCTTTCAGCAATTCTGCCATGTCTTGCGCCGGCATGTCTCAGCATCTGAGCACATCGACATGAGCCTTATGGACTGCTCTGATAGTCTCTCTATACGATGGGTCTCTCGGTATCTGCAGATCAGTTCCAGGTAGTCTACGAACCCCGAGTGGCGAATAGTCACGGCTGCAGTTCGCAGATTGCTGGGATTGCAGTGAGTGAGATGTCATTATAGACACAAGTGGTGTTTACAGGCGAAATTGACAGAAGTGGTGGACTATCACTCAGGGGGTCCAGAATGACCAAAGTCGCGCCCGAGCGACGTGGTCTTTACATCACCGGGAAGGTGTATCCCTATAATTTCAGGCTTTCGCTCCGCTTGGGACCTGGCTGATTTCTTCACACACTCACGACTTGGGACCGAACCTCCGTATGACCTAAAAGTTGGACAGGGAGACACGGTGATCGTGACGGCCGTGCCTCACGTGAGAAAGTCAGTGGGTCGGACATGGACATACTCGGAAGAGAACTCGAATGGATTCAGTCCTGTGTCAAGTGCGTGGCTTGCCATGGCCAAGAGGCTTGAAGCAAGACCAGCTGGAATGGCCGAAGCGAGCATTCTGCGTTGTGGCATACACTCGATGATCAGTCTCCAAGGCTGGGGGGCATATTTCATCTCTACATTCCACCCTAAACATCGCCGGGCTGTTCGCTTGCTCGTGATTTGGGACAGTATTGTGCTTGGTGAATGCTGCTCTTGCGCATCGCGCCGCATCGAAGCCAGCTCGCTCCTTGTAAGCATGATACCGGAGTTGCTTTCCACTTCTATCTAGCCTAAGCTGGTCTTCGTTCATCATGAAAACATAAGAAAGTTGGCATACATATGGTGCTGAAGCTTCCGATGCTGTCGTTCTGATTATAGACCCTCAGGGGCTCCTGCGGTCTTGAAAAGACTTACAGTTGCAGGAGGGCTGTGCAAGACACATTCATACCCTAGAAGAGAGGTATCTCAACCATACCGTCTGAGCGTAAGCCGCGTCACCGTGTGGGTGTTGGACTCATTAACAGAGAGGCAACACCTGGGCAAGATGAAGGTCTCTGCTGCATGTTGTTTGGACGTGTAGTACACTGGCCTGCACTCACGATCTCTGTGTATGTCGCCCTAGACCTGGCATCGTCCGGCCGCATCTTCGTCAACGATGCTATGCGCTCCCGTGCGTCCTGTCGCTGACCATGATCAGGATCCGCCTCAATATGTCTGCTACCAGGGCTATACGTCAGAGATGTTCGGCAAGTGCATTGGAGTTCCTGCGCGAGGAGATCACAGGAGTTGCTTCCGTCTTCTTCCAGCCTTATCTTCCCTCTACTTGGACATGATTCCAGTTCATCCATATGGCTTTGCACTCGGGTGAACCCCATGGCACCGGGTGTTCTGTTGGAGAGGGTCCGGCTCGTGCAAGGTGAAGTGATGGACGTGTTGTATAGGTTGATCGCGATCGTTACAGGCCTTCGCTCTGCAGGATGAGGATGCTACTGCGAGGGAGGTCAATGAGATGCCCACGATCGCGTCTCTACGGGTCCATAGGCCATCTTTATGACTTCTTTCTCTCATACTACGACAGACATCGGCGCCGCACATTCGCTCTGAGCACTGTGCAGCCCAACTGTCTGCTCGTGAGTGCCTCGAAAGACAGAACTGGAAGTGCCCGTATCCTAAGGGGGTAAGGACTGGGCGTTATTATTGTGGCTCTTCCGAGTTCCATGCAAATGCCCTCCTCTAGGTTCTCACTACTATCTTTCCCGTCGATAGTACCCTCTCTACCCTTCAGTCATGATAGCACACTCTTGCATTCCAGACACGGTCCTCCGTCGGTTCGCAATGGCTGTCCAAACATGCTCGCGACAAGCAGCTAAATGGACAAAGTGCAACTGCTGACATATAACAGCCATGACTCCATTTATGGAACATGAGAAATTTTAATTCGTAGAATCGTCTCGTCGTCACCACCAACCCGCTAATCTCGGATACAGCGATCACGAACTCCTGCGAACCTCGCATGCCTCTTCAACCCGCACATCGCAACGAATCATCCCTCAGCCTTCCACCCTCGAATCCTTCCGACTATTGCGGCGGCAGCGCCTCGTCAAATGGCATGCCAGATTGCGACAAACTCAAACGTTGTGTAGAGCCGATCAGGCGCTCCAGATGGCTTCCTTCCGCCGCTGTTGTTCGCTCACGAGCGCCTGGATACGAGCTGTTCAATGGCAAAGTAGCCGATCTACCCTTCCGAAGTTCCTGCGCTATAATCTGGGAGGCCTTGGGTAGGTCGACAGCTTGTCGTTCGGCAACGTCCGCAATGTCCAGTATGAGGAAGCGCATAAGCGGATAAACGTCTTGCATTCTGTCCATCAGCCGGATGCATAAATCGAAGAGCAAGGCTTCGTCTGAAGCAGCTCCTTGCCTCGACAATTGCGGCAGCGTCTCATTGATCACGTAGAGCAATGGATTCAGCAGCATCTTGATGGGAATAGGCGACCCGGGAAATTCTGTATCATACTGGTGGACAAGCGACCGCAACTGCAGATGAGATTCGTTTGACAATCTGCGCGCTGCCGTGGAGTGTTCCGTACTGCCTGGAGCGGTCAGAGGGCGGACGAATGGTTGCAAGAGGTCTATTATGCAGCGGTGATATTCAGAACTAAGAATTTAATTAGTCTCATCGTGCCGGCCCACGTCAGAACATAGGAGACATACTGCAGTGTGAATATGTGCGGCGCAGCGCTTCCGTTGAGTGAGTTCAACCGTGAACTGAGGCCATGGCGCCAGTCACTGAGTCGGTTGTATATCTGCATTGCCGTTTTCCAATGATTGTCATGGCCAGATTTCTGCTCATACTCCCTGTGCAATAATCGAATTTGGCTTCCTATCTGCCACAGCCTCGCCCGCGCTCGTGAAAAGCTGCTTGCGAGATGCGGTCGAGATGTGCCTTGCATAGGAAATGGTGTCCATTCCTTGATGTCTTCTTCAGGGTCGATGTCCGGTGCACGAATCGGTGGAGGCTCGGACAGCAGAAAAGACTCATTGAACGTCAAAGTGTAATAGCTGTCTCGTCAGTTGCTGCTTGATGGGTACAATATAGGAACAGCGCTCACCCATGATAGGCATATGTGTTCCATGCCCAGGCCGCTCGTTCTCTCGACAGCTTCGAATTGGAATCGGGGTACGCTGTCGCGACTCTGTCCTTGGAAAAGAGTTGGGACTGTGTCGCAAGGTTCATCGCACCGGCAATGTAGGGCGAGCCGTCTTTCTCTTGCCCGTTCGATGTCATGATCGCATGTATCAACAAGCCCGTCGAGGCGTTCGCCGGAACTGTCGCATCTGTGTCCCAGTCCCACAGCCTCGTGACTTCCACCAGCGCAAAGTGAGTTGCAGACGCAGCTCGAGTAGGATCGAACATGCTGTATATCTTCTGTGCTGCCTGTTAGCTCTTTATCGCACGCCAATTTTTTCATGTTCCTGCGTACCGAACCGAAAGCCAGAACACTGTGCACGAGCGGTTGATTGCAGAACTCAGAGCCACCCTTTTTCAATCCTTCCCAAAATGCGGCCTCGTTCACAAAACCGAGCGATGGGTTCTCCCATGTGAAATAACATCTCAGGATCTCGAGGAAGGTCTCGTCGTCGGCGTAGTAGACGTCCCAGTCGGCTGCTTTCACACTATCCAGCTCTTCTTTCCAGGTCCTGTCTTGCGTGTGGGGTCGTCTGATCAGTGCTCTCGCAGCGCTACTATGTCCAGAAGTGTGTACAGAAGGTGCTGAAAACGTGTGTCCGTGTATCGAGGGGCGTGGTTGCTCGGAGACGCGCTTGCGCTTGTCTGGTGGTGCCAGAGTGCTCTGCGGTAGATCTCGATCGTCGTGCGACTTACTGTCGTCCCTGAGAGGCTGCGATACTTCGTCGGGGGAGACTGGCGCTGTGGGCAGCTGTGCGCTCTTTTGCGCCCCTATCATGAACGCAATCGATTGCTTATGCACCAGCGCCCGTGGCGCCGCCTGTTGTGTTGGCGAGCCCTCCTCCTCCTCGCCAACCTGACTTTGCGACGTGGTCGGTCGACTCTCAGCCGGGTCAGAACTACTCGTGCTCGCTGCCTCTACTGCCGCCATCAAGTTCTTCTCGGCTTGCTTCTCCGGGCCAGGGGAGAATTGGTGCAGGATGGACTCGACCGTGTCGTTTGCACGAAGCCGCGCCACAATCTCATCAACTTCGTGCTGCCCTTTCTCCCGAATAAGTCGAATGAGAGTCTCGTGGTGCGAGGCAGACTGAGCAAGTTCGGTGTACCTTCGTTTCAGTGCCGTCATCCTGAACTCGTCTGGTTCTGTCTCGAAGACACAGACTCTGCCTTTCGACTTGCAACGACCACAGGTGGGTCGAGCGCCATCGCACTGGTGGTGCGACTTAGTTGCCAATCTATCAATCGCAATAGCGATCAGCTACTAAACGCACCTTTGTCTTCCGCGTACGACATTCTTCGCATGCTGCTTTCACCTTCGACGATCCTTCTGCAGATCCGGTGACTGAGGAACGCTTGGTGGACATGGCAGGAATATGTTGATGTCAGGGCCGGGGTGTGGCTGATCCAAGGACATATTACAAGAGACTGTCCGGCGTACCATAGGGAATACGGAAGGCGAAAGCCGCCGCTCCAGCCTTCCGTAAGCTGGCATGGTGTATGGACGGAGCTGAGTCCTGCGCCGATTCACATGCTCGTGCTCGTGGCGTCTCTCTACTATCCACGCATCTTCTCCGTGCCACCCATCAAAACGCCCCTGCTATAAGTTGGTGTCATGTTACCATCAAAGTATGTCTATTGCAAGGTCGAGACCGTAACGGCTACCGTGAACCTTGCTGTGCGTGCGTGCAATCCACTCTCTTCACGGGCAAGAGGGGTCGGGTAGTGCATCCACATTGGCGCCGGGTTGCATTCATTGGTACAGCTCTAATGTTAGATCGGCAACGTCCCCCAAAAAAAAGGCGTCTAGCGTGCGGGCCGTCGCCAAATTGCGTTGGGTGAGTACGCTGGATGCCCAAACATGATGGTGTCAAGGCTCAGGCGCAGAGAAGGAGCATGGGCGGCTGAATAGCTTTGTCTTGAAAATTGTATCAGTTTGTAGCCTGTCATGAGGCCTTGCTCACTACTCATAAAAGACCAGACACCGCACCTCAATGCTCTGGCGTCCAGGGGCGTCCACCGGCGTCTGAGGGTCAATGAAAGCAGTGTGAGGAGTCCTGACAGCCAGACCCTGGCGTCCCATTGGCTGACTATCCCCAAAAGAATCGTAGCACTTCAACATCATGACCTCGTCGGGAGTCATATCCTTCAGATAAAAGAATTTGTGCTGTTCATTGGGAGTGACAGCTAATGTCTCTCCCCGAGCTTCATATCCTTCTGTTGAGAAATACTGCGATGCATCTGGTACTTTCTCCTTCCCTCGATCGTCGTCTTCGTCGATGGCGGAATCAGGACGTTTGGGATACATAAGATCGAGTGGGATGAAATCCGCGGGAGACGTGCTTCTCCAATCGATGACCGCCAAAGGAAAGTCCGTGGCCGGATTTGCGATTGGTCGCCAGACATTTATAATTTGGAACCTGCCCTTCAGGAGTTCTTCAGCTTCTTCAGCCGGCAAATGACGGCGCACGCGCACGGCGGTGGCGTCTGGAGTTTGATCGACGTGAACTTGCTGGACTGGCTGCCTGGGCGAGTCCTTGTCTCGCCTGCGAATCGTGTGGTCAAAGATGACTACTTTCTTCACCCCTGCATGGGTTTTCTTCAGTAGTTCTTCGACTTCCTGGTAGTATCCATCGCGGACAGCCTGCTCGTCCACAAATGCCTTCTCCTTGGCTGGCCATTGGTAGACGGCAAAGCCTGAGTTATCGGTCGTGAACTCCTTTTCTTGACCCCGAATATTATCAATCGATCTCTCAACATCCATCAATTTGAATGACTGGCCCGGGCCATCCACTTTCGACCATGGCTTCGACTCGCCGATGGTGCTCGGATCGATATGTTTGAAGATTGCGGTCGTCATGCTGACTCGAAATCTGTCGAAGCGTCGGGTAGCAGACGGATTTCTGAGCGTTTGTTGGTATGTCGAAGAGAGAAGTGGATGGTTGGCAATAATCGTGAGGTTGTGTCTTGGAGCAATATGAGTGGTCCGATCATGCTCGATGTCTCACACCTTGGAGAGGGGCTACGACACATTTTATACAGCCACTATGACGTATGTTCAACGCAGATCCGACATCTCGAACAACACCGCAAGATGCGGCTCACAGATATGTCATCATGTGAGGCTGATGATTGCCACATGTGAAATATTGGTAAATGCTTGAGGGCTTGCAGGCTCGTGAGTGCATATGGATCTGATGTTTTGAGTTTGTGGCATTACTAAGCTGCAGTCGCCGTCGCAATGAAGAGACTCCACCTCAGCACGGACCATCATGATCTCGGTCTGATGTCACCCCCCTTGTAACTCATCAATCGGGCCTTCTTATCCTTAACTTCATGTTCATCTCTTCACAGACTGACCACGCTCAACTCGACCATCCCGCTTAGCATATCCTGCTGCCTACATAAGGACTGTTCAGATGCCAATGCATCACCTGGACTCAACAATGCAGCTGTTTAGAAAGATCGCCCATCCACTCAGCGATGGTATCTTGTTAACCCCGCGCAGAAGCTCATATACGGCGAGCCCAGGCGCGAGCAAATTCCATTGAGTATTACTGCTGTTTGGTCTTGCTATTGGTAAAAAGAATTCCATCGAAGAAAAGGAAATACCGTGTGATGTACCTTCCACAGACTGACCATTGCGCCCTACAAATGACATAAGCCTTCGAGACCGGTGTCCGGCAAAACATCTCGCAGGCAGCCAAATTCTTGATAAGGAGCTCTTGTACGTCTTTACAATCCTACATTTGGCTTTGCTACGAGTCTATCACCAGGTAAGACAGACAAGGCGTGTGAAGTAATATGAGCGAACCAGCAACCTCGAAAATACTGCCATTGGCAAACAAGAAGGACATCCACTACGTTAACAATTTCCGCTCTTCCCTGACGGCACTTGTGATACTGCATCATGCAGCAACAGCCTATGGTGGCGAGGGACTAGGCATTTACCAATCGAGCCACCATCCACTGAGCTCTACGCCGGCCTTGGTGGGCTTCAATGCCACCAACCAAAGTTACTTTATGGGGTCATTCATGTTCCTTGCTGGGCACTTCTCGCGCAAAGCTTTGGAGCGTAAATCCGAGATGCAATTTGTCAAGGATAGACTGTATCGGCTGGCTTTGCCGAGCATTGCATATACGTTGATGGGAGCACCGACATGCATCGCCATCCACAGGGTCTGGAAGGGACAGCCTGTCGGCTGGCGATTCCTGACCGATTTCTGGTTGGACCTGAGAGGTCTTAGAGGTCCGATCTGGTTCACCGGCACGTTGTTCTGCTTTGACATGTGCTTGGTCGGATGCCAAAAAGCCAAAAAGTTCTTTGGAGTTCCCTCAGCCAGGAGGGACGACCAACATGCTACGAGATCTCGCAAGAATGAACAGCAAGGTCTCTATGGAGTGTCGCTATATGGTCCACTTGCTTTGTGTACTGCTTTCGACTTTTTCGTCCGCATGGTGTTCCCTTGCGGTGAAACAGTTGATCCACTGCGTGTTCAGCCGGCATACATCTCCCAATACGTCGCTGCTTATGCGTTTGGTGTTGGCGTCAACGATGTTCTAGACGCACTTCCATCATCTCCCGGAACCCTCTGGAGTCTGCGACTTGTCAGCGGTATCAGTACTTACCTCATGGTGCGTGGACTCCTTACTGATTCTACAAACAACATTGCCAGAATGAAAGGCGGATGGAATCTCTTGGCAGGCACTTACGCCATTTGGAATAATGCGCTAGGCTTCCTGCTCGGTACCAAACTTCTTCAAATGTTCGCCCGACACTCGACTGCCTCCTGGGGATGGATCAATGATGCTGCTTTTCCAGCGTTCTTACTTCATATGCCTATTCTCACCTTAATTGGTGTGGCGACAGACAATTGCAAAGCTGGTCCCATCCTCAAAACTGCAGTGGTCGGCAGTGCCGCTGTCGTGGTCAGCTGGCTTGCCGGCTATATGTCTATTGTCTGCTGGAATTGGGTGGCAGGACCAAAACGTGATATGGGAAAGAAGCAGCGCTGAGTATGATATCTTCGCCGATATGCTTATTCTTTCTTAACGGGTCCCGTTATCTTGCCATCTTATCGAACAATATACGGTGGTACCACAGCCAACACGAAGCACCAGCGGAGAGGTGCAGTGTTATCGCTTTCAAAGGGTTAATAAGTCTTCCATTCAGCTTCGCCCCCAACCTTGTAGCTTCTCCGATGCTTCCATCTCCGCTGGGGAGCCAGATTCAAGCAAGCGCAACCTCTTATCGAAATCATCGACCATCGCTACCAACCGGCTGATGGCTCTCTCATTGGCCTGTGCCACTTCCAGGACTCTCTGCATACCTCTTTCCATCCTTCAATTTCATCAGCACAAATGGCACTCGACAGATGTTGTCCTTCGCTCACTCCGCTTTTTTGGTTCTTTCGCAGCACGTAGCCAGAGAGTAGTTGTCGCGACTATTCGCTGCTCGACTCTGAATTCTGGCGCCCTCCCGGACATCTTGACTTATCGCACGCCGAATTGCCTTCTTTGAGCTCGGTGTGGGCGTCTTATCCCTGCACGTAGCTTTCAGCTGATTCTTCGACCGCTTTCTTTGCGCTTGCTGGATGCCGAGCTGTTCGTTTCCGTGGAAATCCTCATCTCCCATATTAGTGTCGCTCTGGCGAAGTCTCAAGCACTGGTAAGGCCAAGCTGAATGGGTGCGAGCCTCCATTAAAGTCAGCGCTGGGCGCAATGCCGGGTCGGCATGCACTCAGACGAGAGCATCGTCTGCAGATCCACAACTGCACGTCAGACGGGACGCGCCTTGCGGTCTTGCTCCAATGGTGGTGTCCATTTCTGCATTTGACCTCGCAAGAGAGCTGCGAAGAAGCGCTGGGCTAGTCGACGCCCCTCTTGCTACTGGACTCTACTGTAACCCATTCTGGGTCTGCGTGTTGTATTACGAAGCCTGCTCGAGGAGGTTGCATGTGCGGTCAGGCGGCACGAGCTCTTCGAACGACGAACATCGCCTTGAACTTGTCCCTTTCAGAGGCTAACAATCTGGCGGTCGAGGTGACTTCCCGTCTACCGCCGCTAGATTCTCATCGTTGATACCAAATCGGGAATGGTTTGGCTTGGGCCTCTTCGCAATCCCCCCAGGCTTTCATCCTTCCAACGCGACAATAGGCAGCGATTAGAGCCTTGCGACCTCTCGTATATATCGCAAAGCTATGTCAGAACGCGTGTCACCTGACCGAGGCGAGCTGTGTGTGGTATGCGAACGTACAGCTTGTCGCGGCTGGTGGAAGGCAGCCGCGACAAGCGGGCGTTTTGCGGTGAGAAAGTCAAAGCTTATCAGATCCCATTTCAGGTTTCCTGCAGCAATGCCAATCACAGGAATCACAGTCTCATTGCTTACCAATGCGCGGAGGGTCATCCGGCTTGATTGGTCGACGGAATACTCTCAGAGTATGTTTCACGACCGCTTGACTGAGCCTTATCAGGCAGGTCATGTAAGTAGCTTGAGAACGAAATCGAAGCGCGCAGATCAGCTAGGTCTGCCGCAGCATTTCTCCATATATTCGATATATGGACCACTCACACAGCAGGGACACTTCGCAGTTGTTGCGATGTCTGACCAATAGCAAAATCTCGATTCCCGCGAATTGAAATTGTTCGACTGGACCACCATGAATGATGGAACGTCTGGCTGGACGTTAATCGTTGCGCCACGGAAGTCGAGTCCACTGTCAACCATTCAAGATGTAGAAGTACCACATTCATGGTATGATATTGTTGTCCGCCCACAGCCAAAGGGCTGGGTTGGGCTTGCTCACGACTGAATGACTGCGAGACCTAGTATTCTTTCATCATGGAGTACTGTGCGGTGGCAACGCTTGCGTCGTATGGCACTGGCGAGGGACGTTTCATGGCTTGTACAGGCATAATCAGACTATCGAGATTGCCAAAATTCAGACGAGATAGAACTCGTCCAGCTTGGGTCCACGAGAATCTGCATCGAGTCGAGGGCCCGCAGTGTATTTCAGCAAATCTCCAGTACGATCGTTCTTGCAGCGGAACGGTGAATCGGGATGCTCCGAGACCCTGATCCACTCTGGAAGCAGCGGTGACAGCCTTGGAATCCTCGTACACCACCTCACCGGACGATTTGTAACGAAACCCATGATTATAAACATTCTTTCCCGCACGTAAGACGTTAAGCCTCTCGTATTGCTCGACAAGTGGCCCTAGAAGTCCTTTGCGTCTCAACAAGTTTGTGCGTTAAGCACTCCCAGTCACGCGGTACACAGGCCTGTTCCCTGAGTCTACACGGCAGAGCACTGTCAGTACAGGACACCTCAGCAGCGATACGACCTCATACCCTGCTCCCGTGAGTTGCGGGCCAAGACCAACTCCTCCGGTCTTGGGCAACTGAAGATGGTTCATCTCTCGTGCGTTTCCGCCTCGAAGATCTTGCTCATCACCTAAACATAGTACATGGTGCTCCAAGTACTGAACTCTTCCGTGACGCTCAGAAGATGTCTGATCACCTCCATTCATTGCACAAATTTTGGGAGGTCTTCCCGCCTCGGCACGTAGAAGTCAGCAAGGTTATCCTGCTCCAGCACGGGTATGAATGAGCGCCAATCCGCTCATGCACCATGCGTACAGATCTTCACCAATGTCCTGTAGAAGTCGAGTTGAAGGCCCATGACGGTTCTGAATGTTGCGGCTTTCTGTACTTCGCCAACACTCACGCCATATACGCAGGTCATAAAGTGCAATCTCTTGGCTCACGGTGTCTTTCCATTCCATAGCCAAATTGCTGTTCTGCTGAGTCGAAGCTGGGCCAAGCCACACAACCACACATGAGGCTTTCGTGTAGATGTACTCCATGATGGTGAGTTGTCTGGCTCGTTCGGCCAAGTCACACTGCATAATGCAAATGGCATTCACCCACAGAATCCGTTGGCTTTCTTCAAAGCGTAAGTAGCGCAAAACCCCGTCATAAGTCGATTGACCAGCCTGTACATGGATCTCAGCGAGACTCTTTGAGCTTCTCCACATATACGATAATGCTTCATAGGAGCATCTCTATGTAGACTTCGGATCGAAATTTCATGGTTGACATCAGTACGTGAACGGTCTCCTGAAGTTTGCCGGGCTTGATAGTCAGGACTCGAATTTCACGATCGCTCTCAGCTAGCGTTTCATAGTTGTAGAGAGGTACTGATGATGCAGCGCTGTTTGCGTCCGTCCACGAAGTGAGTGTCCCCAACGCGGTCACGGCAGCGACCAGACGAGTTTTTCCCTAGGCCATGTTACCGAAGCGAAATTTGTTCTTCTGTCCAATGCATTGCACGATATGCTCTAAATGCGTGCTCGCATGCAATCAACAGCACGTAGTGATGTAAGTGCGCTGCAAAAGGCAAGGTGATCAGACGCGGGTGCCGGAAGCTTCAGATGAAGTATTGCTGATTCGGAGTCGCTACCCCATTTCGGGCGCATGTGCTCGCAATATGCTGCCCAGCCACAGCCCTCTCTCGACTGATGACTTTGAGATTGCTCTCAGGCTGGAATAAATTCATGAATGACATCATCATTCGGTCTGTCAGCGCGGCGGCATATGGGTTAATGTCCCGGCCTCTCGTGGATCAGGACGAGACCCTCCGGGAATGGCGCACGACCTGCGAGAAATGCCTCGATACCAGTCTCGTCCACAGCTTTGGCTGGGAAACTGCGATGCTCTGGAGCCATGCATGCTTGCTCGTTGTTCTCCAGACATCCAGACACTTCGATGTAGCCGACTACCAGACGGCGTGCCCAAGACCTTACCGCTGGCGAAGTAGTCCTGTGGCAGAGACAGACCAAAGGCTCTGTAATGCCCACAGTTGATCTGACAGCATTCTCTTTGCTGAGGTAATTGCTTCGGCGATATGCTTTCGCAAGAGTCAGGCCCTGTTCTGCACTGTTCAGCATCTTCTCTGCAGTGTCACCGAATGGCTTTTGAAGATGCCCACTATCGATACATTCCAAGAGGAGGCTTTTGATGTGATAGTAATGGGCATCCAGGTTGAAGACGTCGAAGGCGTCGAGGAGCCGGCTACTGTAAGAGTTGTTAGACGCGATATATATGCAACCGGCTGCTAGACACTTTCTGTCTTTGCAGACTTTGAACGCGGCTCGCCAATCTTTCATCCATTGCCGAAGCTGATTCCACTCCTCGATTACTGTATGCGGTATTTCGCCAAACAAAACTCGTCGATATTTTGCGCGTTTGGCCAGGAAAGATATGACTGTATAGGTGAGTTGCAGCCATGACTCCTTTGCTGCCGACAAAGAAGAGAAAGTCAATGCTGGCGATCTCTTTTCCTTAATGGCTGTGATCGGACCATCAGTCTTGAATATATCTCCTTTCTCGAGAGCAAGCATAGTATCCTCGACCTGCATTCGTAGTATCCTGAATGTGAAATCGGAGACGCTGTCGCTTCCCATGTCGACCAAGTCGGGATTCCAGCTGGTTTTGGACCCTCGATGCTCCTGTAAGGTATCAAGAATCGGCACGATATTCCGAAGATGCATCGCGGCGGCTGGTGCATTGCGATGAAGGCGATCGAAGGTGAAAAGTAGGACGCAGCACAAAAGAACCAGTCCAGGAGATGGGTGTTTGTGAGCAGCCATGTAATCTCGGAGGCTGTACACAGCGACTTGGTATGAGACCATTGATGCACGAGAGAGGGTGCCAGAAGTGGTGTGATCGAGGTGTGCCCCTGAGACTGCCAGTACCGCTAGCCGAACCATTGGCTCTAGCCGAGCGCCCTGCACGACGAACTCTACCCAGAAGTGGACCGGAAGGTAGGCAGAGAGATCGAGAGTTGCGTAGCTTGAAAAGTAATGCATGGCTTTGGCGTCAGCTGGACAGCCTTGTAGGCCGCATGGGATTTGACACGAGACTGACGTAAATAACGTCCTCTTGATCCCTACCGCTGGTTTCTGCGCTCTCGGAGTATGCATGGTATTCGAGGTGACGGGGTCTACAGGCTTCGACTTCATCACCCAGTCTCCAGTCTCGGCTGCGACCAATCTTTGCTTTTCGTCGCACTGCATGCACATATTGCTCAGGCGCCCAAGCTATACAGCCGTTAGTTTTTACCGATCTGTGATTCGGCATATTAACAGCCCTCACCTTGCGACGTCTTCTACAGACAAAACAGCTGCCGAGATAGGAATTCCGTTTGAAGTCAGACGCATCGAAACGAATCTGGTGGCGCTCAGGTACGACCTTATGTCCGGTGGTGGCAGCGTTAGTTGCTCGATTCGCAAGCGTACGTAGCTGTACATGTCGATTCTTGGGCCGGTTTTTGGCAATATTATTGTTGCCGCTCGTGCCTTCATAACTCACGAACAAGAAATTTTGGTCTGGCATGGTGATGGTCCTGGCAAATGTGCGATGCTCGTGACATGGGAGTGTACACTCGGACTGTTGAAGGCCTGGAGCACGTCCTTCGAAGACAGTTGCCACCGTGTTGATGAAGCAGCATGTTTGAACAAGGGGTTGCTATATTCAGCAGCAAAGAACCTGCTTACCAAAGCGGCTAGACATCCATCCATCGGGCATACCGGTCGATCTTGCAGTGTCGATCTTTCAGCGTCTTTGCGATAGACGAATCCTCGCTCCTAAATCCAGCTTCAGCTCTGCTCGAGTGTGTAGGGATATGCGTCGGCAGTCGCATTTCAAAGCACTTCACTCAAAGCCTGATGCCGACACTACCCGGCGTCATATCATGTAGGTCCTATGGTAAGCAAGCTTACTCAACCTGTAAATACTTCCGATACCCTGGCGGACGTTGAACGTTGATCATAAGTGAAAGCCTGTCTGCACAACACGGCCGTCGAACCACGAGACAAACTTGCAGAGGCAAACAGTCTCCTGATGCCCGGAGCAGAGGCCGGAGGTCAGGAGTCGGAAGCTCAGTATGATGGTCGAGGGTTTTAAGCATGACGAGATCCAAGGACTACTCTCGGAAAGCATCATTCACAGATTGCAACTCGACCAGAGGTCCCCTGGGCAGCTTACAGGTGTACACATCCCATACCTCCAGCAAGCATGTTCCTGGTCCAGGCGGAGACCAATTCCCAGTCTGCAGCTTGAGACGTCGAGCAGGTCTACACAGTGCCATCTTCCAGTACACTATTCACGAGAATCTTGTCGAGCATCGTAAGATGATGCCCCTCATGCGACCGCGAATGGTCTTCATCGCGTGGTGGAGAGCGGGTGACACAAAAGGCGAGCATATATTAGACTTGCAGCGCAGTTGCATTTTTCTGGTCAGCTTCCATTCACTTTCTGGCGTGCCACAACAAACACAATTCGTCGAGCAGGAGAGCAGCCTGGGAACACCTCAGTGACATCCGCCACTCCAGCAAAACCCCAATAGCACTCATACGACTCACCCGTCACCAAGCCAACCAAGGACCTTCTCGTCGTTGCTGGCCCCGCCTCTCGCGAATGACCAGCTGCAGCTTGCCTCATCACAAGCTTGCGGAACAGTCGGTCGACAATTCGAGATCTCAGTTTGAGCCAAATACCCGACACCTTCTCAAAATCGAGGTTTTACTCCATCTCGCCAACACCAACTCAAATACGATTCCTCATCAAACAAAAGCACCATGCCACTCTCCGCCAAGCAGATGGAAGTAAGTTTCGCGCCTCTCAGCTCTTCACTCAACAAGACGTGCGATCCACGGCTGATGCGTCGCTACAGTACCTTGCCCTCGCATGGCAGTGCTTCGAAGTCGAGCCCAAGATTGATTACGAGAAATTCAAGACTGTCGCTGGCCTCGCCTCCGCCGCCTCCGCACGCGAGCTCATGCGCGTCACCAAGAACAAACTCAAGAGCGAGTACGGAGCGCTGCAAAGCGCCGTTTCTTCTTCCAACACGCCAAAGAAACCGTACGTGATGTTCATGTTCTACTTGCGCTCAGCTCGCCTGTGCTGACAGTGCCCACGCAGATGCACTCCGGCCAGCGGCGGCAGCAAGCGCAAGAAGTGCATGGCCGAGCTGTCTGGTGACGACGATGAGCTCTGTGCTTCGCCGAGCAAGGTGAACAAGAAGGCCAAGAAGTCGCCCAAGGAGACGAAGGTGAAGGCTGAGCAGAACGATGAGAGTGGAGATGAAGATGAAGAGATAGTCTGATTGGGGACACAAATCCCTTCAGTGAGCGCTGCCAGATCGGTCGCTCAGTCAGTATTGTAGAGCCTTCAGGGCTACATGTATGTGTTTGCGGATGGTCGAGGCAAAGGACCTTGGAAGTTGCCTCTCGGGATAACAATGACACGCGCAGATTGGTATGACACCTCAGGCCGCAAGCCAGTCTCACATTGGCAAGCGCAATGCCAGGATAGCCTGGTGACGGAATGACTCGCGAACCAAATTGAACTCGCCTTGAAACTCAATCGCTTTCTTATTTCCGCGATATTGAAACAGCCTCTCTTCCATTACACCTCCCAAACACACAACAAATATACGAACCATGCCTGCTTGAACGACAAGTCCACCGCAGACTCGCTCGGCGAATGCGTCTTCCTGTATATTTCGGCAATCGGCGCAGAGAGTTGAGAAGCAAGCTAGTACTGCCCAACGACGTAACCCGGATCCTGCCTGCGGAGTGGAATGTCAGGCGGTGAGAACATGGAACATCCATCTGCGACACACCTCAACCTGCCCCGGGCACGCGCCGAAGCAGGAGTCGCGGCCACGCAAGCATGGGACTTGACGGCGCATCCGAGTCGAACATGTCCATCGGTCGATAGGCAGCGGCTTGACAGGTAGGGACCGTATACCAGGGAGAAAGCAGTCGTTGCCGGATACCGATACTCTCGTCTTGACCCCAAGAATAACGATCACCACGACCGCCCGCGCTTCCTTGTAGAAGTTACATTGTAGCTCCCGCGTGCTTCCAGACTTTGCTTGTTTCTCTCACTCTTGTGCTCCTCCTGTACTATGGAAAGCCTCCCTCGTTTTCACTTTTGTTCTCCTGTCAGGACGCAGAGCGGTTACTTCTCTCACATTTGAGCTAATCCTTGCGAGCGCAGGCCGATCAGGTCGTCAAGCCGCCCAACATGAACTACTCTAACATGATAGAGGAGAAGAACCTCAAGGCAAGATATGGCCTGGCATACCCAACCCCAAACCTCGTCTGATCCATCGACAGAAAGGCTTCATCGTCGCGACGCTTATATCCACAATCATCGGCACATTCACAGCTTCCATGACCTTGAACGACAAGATACAGGAAAAGCGAGACAAGAAGAAGCAAGCCAAGCTTGACAGCACACAAACCGCAGAGATCAAGAAGTTGCAGGAAAGTTTGAAAAAGCTGGAAACTGGTGGAGGAGACAACGGCGACGCAGAAGAGCAGGAAAAGAACGACGACAGGAAGAGCCATCGCGCGAAATCATCGTCAGGCTCATCGAGGTCGACTTCGGGCAGCCGGCGGCGACGGCGAAGAAGGCGTGACAGTCTGTACGATGACGATGCAGCGTATCTTGCATATCACGCGGGAAGGTCGAGGGCTCTGATTGAGCAGACTTATGAGGACAATCTCGCGCGAATGGGAGCCCGATACGCGCGGGGAGATTGTGAGTGCCTGACCACGAAAAGAATGCCGAAGTATGGTTGGCTAACACGACTTGCAGTGGTCACCGAGAACATGCTCCAGGCTCAGGTCATCCAGCTGCAGCAGACCGTCATCAATGTCTTGCAAGACGCCCTGTACAACAATCGGAGCTTGACGGAACAAGATATGCGCCGACTGATCGACGCTCAGAACGCCGCGCGAGACGGTTCGATTGAAGCACTACAAGACCAGTACGAGCGCATGCAGAACGAGAGGAGAAGTAGCGCTGGCCTGGTCAAAAGCCGAACGTGGGATGTCCCAGATCCGTCGAAGCGATTGACTGCGCCTTTACAAACAAAAGCTATCGAGCCAAGCGGTGTGTCCTCACCAGCGGTACCTGTGTCGCCGCCGCAACGACTTAAACTGCTTCCCGCCCCACCACCTCCGGAGCTCTTTTGTCGTTATAGCGAGCAACTTCAAGCCGATCCACTGCCTCTGCACTCGGCTTTCACGCCGTCTGGCACGCACCGCTGTCCCTCTTGTCATGTCACCATTCCAGTCGACACGCGCGATATTTGGGTTTTCAGCACTTACAAGAATGGACCGGGCATGAAGGCCAAAGACTACAGCATGTCCGCACGTTTCGTAGCCAAGAGTCACATTCCTGATGGTCGCTTCGCATGCGTTCTATGCGCCAAGTACCGAGACAGGGACTGTATCTGCAGGGACGTAGATTCATTGGTAAAGCATATGGGCACAGCGCATACGAGGGATGAGTTTGACGGGGAAGAGGACATTGTGAGGATGAAAGAGGGGAGTGTGGCGAGTCTCAGCGGGCACGAGAAAGAGTTGGTGCTCGCTTGAATTCGGATGTCTTTGGAGTTTGGAGAGAGCAAAGATACCTTCGTGTTTCCTGCTTTTGGGATGGAAAGCGATCTTTTTGGAAAGAGTGCGGATTACTTGCCGTACGCGTGCATGCTGGTGGCCAGTCTTCTTCACTTCTGGATCAAATGAATATACTTACTATATTATCATCCACACATCATGGAAGGCCAGCAGCCCAGACACCACTACAGCCACAATAATTTGATCAAAGGCCAATTAGAGGTCAGCAGGATGTGAAGTCTGGAGGTTCGTTGGCGGTACGACAGATGTAGCCATTGCTATGATGCTTGAGCGGTCTGCTGCATTTCTGTCTGGATGCGGATGATCTGGGTTATGGTCAGCGTTCACAGCAGCAGGATGATATTCACAATTTCGCAAGCATACCTCCATTTTCTTTCCTTCGCTCTTATCTTGAATCTCCTTGATACTGCTTTCTATCCGCTTGCTGTTCCAAATAGTTAGAGAAAAATCCATCGAAGAGAAGACTGCGAAAAGCAAACATTTCCTTGCCGATGTACTCTAATCGACCCTCGACTGTGCTCTTCGCCTCAGTGGTGTCTTGCTTCAGAAGCACAGGGCCGACCAGCTTGTAGACCGTAGCATCGTCATCTAAGCCTTTGAACTCCTGGTATTCAGTTAGCTGTATAGAACATCGGTTACAATGTTGGCGGAGGCACACCTTTTCTACACTCAGGTTCTCTTGTTGTTGCGACTCTAGCTTTTGTCGGGCTTGCACGAGTTCGCCGAGTTCTATCGGAGTATTTCAGCCAGAGAATGTGCGAGTAGGGCTTATGAGCAAATGATACCTGTCTGAAGACTCTGATACTCGTCTGACAGACTTTGCATTTGTACTCGTTGTTGTGCCATGATTGTGGATCTATGGGTTTCGTCGTTGGGCAGGAGTCATCACTGTACGGCTTGACGATTCGGATGTTCAGCAGAATCACATCTGAAGAAGTCAAAAGTGAAGTTGATTTCTCGTCCTCACGTGGCAGCTTCAGGAATCTCTCTCGGCCCCCACTCGATTGATGAGTCGCCCAGACAACCCCACACCACACCACAGTAGGAGCTGGTTCTAGTCCTGATCGCGGGACGCCTTCTTCGTCACCCGCGTGCCCAGACCCAATCCAGGCTGCTTTCAGTACATAGGGACGCACGATTGCTGTCTTATCACACGCCTACACTCCATCTCGATCTCCCAGCGCGCATAAGCCGAACTTCAGTATGTCGAACACCGACTTCCTCGGGCGCGCGATCGAGCAGGTCAAGAAGGCCATCGAGCAAGACACCAATGGCGACTATGAGAAGGCATACCAAGCCTACTACCAGGCACTCGAGCTGTTCATGCTGGCGCTGAAATGGGAGAAGAACCAGAAATCGAAAGAGATGATTCGGCAGAAAGCCGGCGAGTACATGGAGCGCGCGGAGAAACTCAAGAATCACCTGGCGGAACAAGACACTAAGCGGAAGCCTGCCGCGATGGGTGCTAATGGCAAAGCGTCAAACGGCTCCGGGAAGGGCAAAGATGAGGATGATGATCAGGATCCGGAGAGTAAGAAGCTGCGGGGTGCGCTGGCAGGCGCGATCTTGACAGACAAGCCGAATATCAAGTGGGAGGATGTTGCGGGGTTGGAGGGCGCGAAAGAGGCGTTGAAAGAGGCGGTCATATTGCCCATCAAGTTCCCGCATCTGTTCACGGGGAAGAGACAGCCATGGAAGGGTATTCTGCTGTATGGGCCACCTGGTACGGGTAAGTCGTATCTGGCCAAGGCCGTCGCGACCGAGGCAAACAGCACGTTCTTCAGTGTCAGTTCGTCGGATTTGGTATCGAAGTGGATGGGTGAATCGGAACGGTAAGTCGGGAGCAGAGCGCGATTTACGAGAGAGTATATGCTAACAGTCTGCAGCCTCGTCAAGCAACTCTTCAATCTAGCACGCGAGAACAGGCCCTCAATCATCTTCATCGACGAAATCGACGCCCTCTGCGGACCTCGAGGCGAGGGAGAATCTGAAGCTTCTCGACGCATCAAGACTGAGCTACTGGTGCAAATGGACGGTGTAGGAAGAGACAGCAAAGGTGTCTTGATACTGGGCGCAACCAACATTCCCTGGCAACTCGACGCGGCTATCCGGAGACGTTTCCAGCGAAGAGTACATATTTCGCTTCCGGACACGCCTGCACGAACGAGAATGTTTGAGCTTGCGGTTGGATCTACACCGTGCGAAATGGGACCAGAGGATTTTCGGACACTTGCTAAGCTATCCGAAGGCTATTCTGGAAGCGATATCACGATTGCAGTCCAGGACGCGCTTATGCAGCCCGTGCGAAAGATCCAGACTGCAACGCATTACAAGGAGGTCGAAGTCGATGGCATGAAGAAGCTCACTCCATGCTCGCCTGGTGACTCTGGAGCCAAAGAGATGAACTGGACAGAGGTTGAGACGGAACAGTTACTAGAGCCACCGTTGCAGGTGAAGGACTTTGTCAAAGCCATCAAGGGTTCACGACCGACAGTCAGCCAGGAAGACCTGGTGCGAAGTGCCGAGTGGACCAAGGAGTTTGGCAGCGAAGGCGCATGAATGGAGAAGCTGGGGTGTCTTCACGAAGGGTCTGCATATACTGATACAGCATGAGAACGGCGTTGTTCGGAGATGGCTTGGATTCTATGATTTACGACAGCAGAGCGTTGGCGTTTGTGATCAGCTTTCCGCGTTGGCCATTTCAACGCCATGATCTTTGCAGGATCAACTGGATCCAAGCGTTACACGAGAATCGTACATTGAATGCATGAATCATCATCGTGTCCTTATCGCCAGCGCAATGTCCGTAGGCATTGATGTGGCGGCTACGCAACACTGACAGCACGTGAGAGTGGGCCACAAAATGGAGCTTCCTCCTTGGGATGCAGGAACGGGGGCCAAAGCTATGGATCCCTTGTTCGGCATCTCATCCGACGATAAGCTTGTCGGCTGCTTCGATCACATAATTGAAATGTCACCTCGCATCTGAGACGATGACAGCGACAGATCGCACAGAAGTCTGCCAGCCAAGAATGCGAGACAGTCCCTCCCAACACCACAGCAGATCTGTTTACCAGATTGTAAGGTCTACCACAACTACAGAGAGCATGTCTGAAGAGCCGTGGATGATGAGATCAGCTCCACTTAGGCTTTTCACGCCACAGCGATCGACGCGATGCAGGACGAAGCTCCACTTCACCCGCAGTGCCCAGAGTATTCCCTCCACCTGGAGACGTTTTCCTCCTTCCTCTCCAAGCGAAGCGCACGAAAAATGATAGATTGATTGATGATAGCGCAGTCACGGCAGGTACCATAGACCGGGATGAAGCACCCCATCAAGTGATAAGTACATCTATCTTGCATTCCATCCATTTTCTGTTCTCCCAAGGCTGTGCTTGTAAGATTCTTTGTTGATCATGTTGTGGATCGCTATTGCTGCTTTGATTGCTGTGGTGGAAGCCAAACCCGCTTGGCCTGAGTGGAAGGACGGGCATGCGCATAAGACCTGGAATGGATGGAAAGGATGGTGCGCATACACGTATACATGGCGGGAAGATCTGGGTGATGTACTGATTCAAGGCGCAGGCCGAAGCCTAGTCTGTATACTCCCGCGCAACCTACAGCGACATGGGGATGGCCTCACGGCAAGCCAACAGAATACCCACATCCTACCGCATCTTCTACGACGTCCAGCAGCAATGTGACAAGCGCTTATCCTACTGCATCTGGCACCAGCGTCATAAGCAAGGATGCTTGTGCCAGTATTAGCGAGCTCGCTGCGTCCTACACGAGTGCCTCACCGAGCGCGACTCCGACTGTGCCAGCAGAGCTTGCGTACGAATGTATCAATAGTGTGCCATTCAATCAGTCCGCAGCTGGTGAGCAATGATCCATTGCACGATGAGGCTACAGTGCAGTGAACAGATGAAGACTGACACTTATGATCGCAGTGGCGTTCATGGACTCTATGCGACCATATCTGAATTGGCAAACCACCACCCAATACCTTAAAGACCCACCTGCAGAGTACGCCGAGAAGATCCAGCCAGCATATGACTTTTATGCCAACTTCGAGCGAATTTACGACGATGCGATAAGTGGAGCTTATGCTAGCGAGTATGCCTTCGGACTAGACGTGTACTTCTGCTTCCAGCAAGCGCACGATGGGCACTTCGTCGTCTATCCGGATAGCTCGAATGGTATATTCTCATTTGGTCGAACAACACCCCTAGTGTCTGTCTCCGTGGACGGCAAGCAGATACCCGAGGTATTTGTCTATTCCGACATCCTCGATACGACTGTCGGAAATGCGAGCTACACACCTAGTCCGTTGGCCTTGATCGATGGCCAAGATAGTACCGAGTGGCTGCTTAACTTCTCGCAATATGGAAGTTTGCAAGATCGGGACGCTCTGTGGAACAATATGTTCTACTTACTTCAGCAGGTTTCGCTGGGTTCTTCCGGTACGGGAACGGGTACTTTCAGTGGAGGCGGTCGAGGTCGCTGGATCTATCCTGGCCCAAGCACTACTCTCACTTTCGCAAATGGCTCTTCTGTGACCAATGACAACTTCGCACGAGTTCTGGTTCCATTTGACAATATCACCAGCGGAGAAGACATCTATCAGACTTATTTCATCCCTCCAGCGGACGAGATCGCTCCAGCGGAAGTCCTTGCCACGAGTACGTCTAGTGCGGCCACGACGACAAGCGCGGCGCCGACTTCTACTATCGCTACTACGACTACCACCACCACGACTATTCCTGCTCCAGGTTTTCCCACTCCTCTCATTCGAGAAATGAACAATCAGAATTCTGGCTATTTCCTCGAAGGCGAAGGTTACGATGATATTGCTGTGCTCAGTATCGCATCTTTCGTCAGCACCGAGGAGGACGAGTTGCCGTTTCAGTCCGTGAATACATATCTGATTAATCAGGCAGTCGCAAGTACGTTTCTACTGGGTGCTGTATAAAGGAATGGAATACTGACGAGTTACAGACAACAAGACCAAGCTTATAATCGACGTTTCTGCGAATGGCGGAGGCACGATACTTCAGGTAAGAAGCGACGGAGACAAAGCATCTATATGTCTCAGACACTCGCTGATCTTCCGTCCTCCGCTTTTGTAGGGTTACGATATCTTCAAACAGCTGTTCCCATCGATCTTGCCGTACGGCGCCACTCGATTCAGAGCTCACGAAGCCTTCGACTACATTGGACAAGAGGTTTCGTACTACTCGGGCCTGGTACCGAGAAGCTTGGATCTCAATGACACAGCCATAGAGCTTGCCTCATCAGCTTGGAACTATCGCACAGATGCAGACGTGAACTACGAGCCGTTCACGTCCTGGCCAGACAAATATGGTCCAGAGACATTCGGACCAGGACCAGACAACTACACTGAGATCATCCGCTGGAACATGAGTGATATCTTGACTCCCGTCAACTCCGGAGGCATCTACATTTCTGGTTATCTCAATCGCTCAAACATCACCACCCAGCCATTTAAGGCCGAGAACATTGTGGTGGTCACGGACGGCTACTGCGCTTCGACCTGCACCATTTTCAGCGAGTTGATGAGGCAGCAGGCCGGAGTGAAATATGTCAATCTCGGCGGTCGGCCGAACAAGGACATTACTCAAGCTATCGGCGGTGTCAAGGGCACGAACGATTTCCCGTACTCGTACATTCTGTCGGGCGTCATCATTCCGTTCACGTACAACTACATCCATTCCAGTGAGTTCTACAACGAGACCGAGCTCGGAACGTACGACGATCTTGTGCTTTACAGGACTACAGCCTCGGTCGTCAATTCGAGGGACGGCTTCAGAGAGGGCGACGAGACGAATACACCACTACAGTTCCAGTATGAGCCTGCAGACTGTAGGATCTACTATACTCCCGCCATGGCTGTCGACCAGACCGCTGCGTGGAAGACGGTCGCTGATGCGGCTTGGAATGGCGTTGATAATTGTGTGGCGGGCAGTCTTGGAACAGTAGGAAGCTATAGGAGAAGAGATTTGTCAGACAGGAGAGCAGTCAGGAGAGATTTGAGTGTCGAAGAGCATTTCAGTGCCATGAAGGAGACGTGGACTGGGAAAGATGGGATCGTGCCTGGTGGTGATGGGTATATGCTTTTGTAGATCTGTTCTCGTGTCATGGAGTGACGGTCTTGTCGTGACGACGGGAAGGTTATGAATGCATTGCTTCTTTGCTTCCATTCATTTTCTACGAGCGTATTCGCACAAGAGCCATAGTCGGAAAGTCAAGTTTTGTGCTGCATCGCTCGTCGGAAAAAGGCTAGTGCCCTGCGGGAAGGTCCATACCCAAGTTCTGTTGGGCTTCCGCCGTGACCTTGCCATTGATTGAGACCTGTCGCACTTACACCACAAGCTATTCTGTAAAGTGTAACTCGTCCTTAGTGAAATCGAGATCTCGCCACCGCTTGTGCTTTTCGGAGACCCTACCAATAAGTGGGCAGTCTTTGCCTTCCGTCTCATCCTTGATTTTCTCCATTGACTTCACAACTCATCGCGCTTCCGTTTCTCGATAGCATCGAAGCTATCTCGGCACTCGAAACTCTCGATCTTCGTGTTGTCACCGCCAGTGAAGACAGCCACCTGCGGCCAAGCACATAGTTTCCTACCAGAAGGAGTTTCTTCCGGGTCCCCGACCATCATAGGTACAGTAGCAGCTTCTAGGTATTCCGGAGCCTGTCCATTTTCCACCCAATCCATCAACTGGTTGATAGCCGTAGCTGGGAAGCCGCCCGGACCACCAAGACAGTGCTGCACGCCTGGAGCCTCATAGTACCTGAAGAAATCTCGGATTTCTGGGATGATCGCCTCGACTCGCTCGTAGTAATTGGACGTACCATTTGGTGGTATCAATTGATCCGCAAGACCGTGCCAGGAGATCATCTTGCCTCCAGCGGCTTGGAAGAGGGTGAGATCTGGATCAGCACTGTCCATCAAAGAGTAGTATTGCTGCCTTGAAATTCGCAGGATATGGTAGAAGAGCTCGTCGTCGATAGTCGTCATGTCGAAGCTGGGATCTTTGAGGATAAAGTGCTTGATCCAGTCAGCGGAAATAGCGAAAGGTTTGCTCTTGCAATGTCGGTTATTCTCGTCACAGATTGTGGTCGCCAGACCTGAGAGAACACTTTCAACGCCAGTCAGGGAGGCTTCGTGGCCGAGACCTATGGTAGCATGAGAGCGGACCCAAGATAGCAGGTTCTAGGGCTACACTTACCGAACCAGATTGGGCTGCCCTGCTTGATCGGACCACTCCAAGTTACACTGGCAATATCTGCTGCTTCTTTGGAGATCTTCCTGGTATCGCCCTCGCAGTCGTACTTCTGACCCACGATAGAATGAGGATCAAAGTCACATAAGCCAGCCGCTCCGATGACCCCGTCTTTGACGCCGTCTAATTCATCACATGCTTGTATGGCTGCCTTGGTGATAGCATCCAGTTCACATCGAGGAGGGTAGTAGTTGAGCTGTCCCATCTTCACGTGGGCATAGTATTCCGTGATCAGAAACGTTACCCAATTGATTGCTGGAGCCACTGCGAGAATTCCTTGGTACTGTGAAGGGTATCGCTGTGCCTGACAATCATTAGATCACTTTTCCATGCAGAAATGAGCTGTACCCACAAGTGTAAGACCTTGTCTGCCTCCTGTGCTGCATCCATTCCAGTATGAATACGTGATGTTCTTACCGTAAAAAGTCTGCGCAATATGTTTGCCAATCCAGGTCATCTCGTCGAGCGATCGATAACCAAAATTCTGCAGGAGATGGAGATTGACATTTCCAGAGCTTGTCAGTGACCAGCCTGTAGAGCTCAGTCCAGCTGTAATGGGATCAACGAGATTGGAATGTCCAGAGTCGGTATTGGCTACCGCAAAGCCCATTGCGGCACCCGGCGCAAGTGCACCATCATTTCCAGCTGCCTACACATCACCGTTAGTAGTGATACAGATGGCGATCTGCTCGGTGGGACTGCCGTACGTAGCCTCCACCGCCTTGACCAAGGAATCGCCCATTCCAGTTTTCTGTCGTTGGGAGCCAGACAGATGTACGAATAGTGTCATTCAAGCCTGTATGTTCCATCAGCATGTGCGTCTTGTGCCAACTCCAGCGGGGAAAACATACCCGGATGAGTGTAGAATACCGTGACGTTGCAAAAGTCAATTAGCTTGGCCTCGACGGGCAGAGGCGGCAAAGACGCAGAGAGAGGATTAAACGTTAAACCTTTGACTTCGTCGGCCACGATGTCGAGTATCTCGATGCCAAAAACTGTGGGAGGTGTCGCTTTGAACGATCCTGGGGAACATATTTCGACTGCTAGGCTGACTCCAGTAAAAAACAGGGCGGAAAGGCAGAAGTAAAGAAGCATCTTCGGCAGTCTCCAATACAACGCTCTAGGGTATTTGATTGATTGCAATCAGATAAACAACAGGAGAATGCCACTGGCAGAAGATGTTAAGAAGCTGGAGGGTATGAAACGGAAAGCATAAATGTGTCCAGGGAGGTGAGCTTTATTCGAGGTTGCCCCTCTGGTAAACTTCATGGCTAGAGTCATCACTATTCATGGCGGAATGAAGCCATTGGGAGAGGAGTTCCACTCGGCCGTAGCGGAGCTCGCGCGCCTCTGCTTGGAATCCTCCGGCTAACGACGGAGGGTTACTACCTAGATGATATGTCGAGACTGCTCAATGAGATTGTCTCTGTCTTGTCGCCAGGACGGGCGGAGTCGCACCGATGCGAAATAGTTCGAGTCGTGGATCAGTGACGTCGCGCGAATCTGAAGGTATGTAGATGTGCCGATGCTGCAAACAAAGTCCCGAACCGAGAGCCGATGGTTTCACTGGGTTATCGCTTCCCAGCTTGTATGGAGACATATGCTCGTTGATCTCTAATGTGAGTCCCAGAACGTTACGTCAAAGAAAGGAAGGAGACATAACGCGTTGCCAAGCAATGAATTCCTGTTGTAGCACGTACCGAGTCTGGAGTGCAACTGAAGATGGGTCTCTCTTTCGGCTTGCTCTCATCATCTACTTGATCCCTACCATCGACCTCACGTCCTCCACATCACAACACCAACCAAGCATCCCTCGGGATCAATTCCAGCAGGATATGGAAGACATTTACGGTCTCGGCAGCAACGGAGAGGTGGAGCTCAGCGCTATCTGAGTCTTTCAGAGACGAAGCTGTCTTTGCAGAATGCTCCCGAAGCTTCATTCTATCATCTTTGCGCCGGCCGCGTGTTGACTCTGCTCTGTGTCCGCGATCTCTGACAAGTTGCCTGCCTGTCGTCGAAGTCGACACATTGCCCCGCATTTCCAATTGTCCCGCATCGCGGAGAACTTCTTGGGCGTGCACAGGACGCCAGAGGCAGGCTGTGTCCCTCATATCGAACCTGGAGACTGGCGACAACCAAGTCGAATTCCGCAATCGTATTGGTCGGCGACCTGCATTGTCATGCAACGAAGCTACAGGTCTAGAGGCACAGCTGATGTGAATCCAGCTGTGTTGTAGGTCGCGTGCGGCAGTGTCATGTATACACGCTTGACCCGGCCTTATGCTATGACTCGACAGACAGCGAGCAAGCCAAAACAATCCATAAGACTTGAGCGCATGGATTGCAAGGCATCAGCCGAGGTGAAGTGGTCAACATTGGCGCTGTGAGTGGCTGCTGGCCTACGTGCGGGGACTCCAGACACCATCTGAAAGACGCGTGGGGCTGCTGCCCTTGAGTTTCGCTTGGTCTCGAGGTCAGTGACGTCTATGTTCTGGAGCAAATAGAGACAACTTGTCAGGCATCCATATTCACAAGGATACCATATCAAACAGCGGTTCTGCCACCTACTGCCGACCATCGTCCGCCACGCATTGATCAAACATCATGTCTTCCATACCGAAGCCTGTGCTCTTCCTGCTGGGAACGGCCACGGAGTCGGTGGTCATCACCAGCGTTGTGCCTCATGAATATCTCCCAACTCCACCACTCTCTCGAATTTTCGTCAGACTCCTCGTCCTGCAGCTGGTGCTATACGGGATCTACAAGGTTGTGATCTACCCATATCTGTTGGACCCTTTACGACATCTCCCTCAGGCTAAGGTATGACGAAATGTTGCTTCATGTAACGTGAACGTGGCTGAGGCTATCACAGGGCGGCAAATTCTTCGTTGGCCATGGAGGTGTCATGTTCGAAAGACCTGCCGGCAAATCCGCCTTGAGATGGATGAAGGAGACCCCGAATGACGGCCTCATCTTCTTTCGAGGCCTCTTTAATGCGTCAAGACTGGTTATCACTGACCCAAAAGCACTCGGTGAAATCTTGGTCACAAAAGCATACGACTTCGAGAAGCCTGCCCGTCTCCGGAACTTCTTACGGTTAGTCCTTGGCGACGGCTTGATCATCGTTGAGGGTGATGTCCACAAATTTCAGAGGAAGAACATCATGCCAATTTTTACTTTTCGTCACATCAAGGAACTGTACCCCATATTCTGGAGCAAATCCGTGCAGCTTACCAAGGGAGTGGCACAGCAACTTGCCGAGCAGACATCGGGCGAGAACGTCGTGGAAGTGAACCACTGGGCAAATCAAGTGACCATGGACATCATTGGTATGGCAGCGATGGGACGGGACTTCCAGGCCCTGAAGAACGGCCAGGATCCTCTCATCGTCAACTACGAAGAGCTGTTGGAACCCACAAGGGAGAAGCAACTCCTGTTCGTTCTAAATATGATCTTTCCGCATACTATAATTTCCAAAATTCCGTGGAAGGTCAATGATCGCCTGCAGGTCTGCATCAAGAACATCACCGAGATCAGTCTGCAGCTAGTGAAGGACAAGCGAGAGATGATGAAGACCGACTCCGAGACGAAAGATTTATTGTCGCTGCTCATAAAGTCCAACAATTTCGACGACCGACAGCTTGCAGATCAAATGCTCACTTTCCTGGCGGCAGGTCACGAAACCACCTCATCTGCTTTTACCTGGTCCACCTTTCTGCTCGCCAAGCACCCAGAGATCCAGAAGGCTCTTCGCGACGAGATCCGCAAGAATCTGCCAGGGCCAGACACTCCGATTTCTTCGGACGTCGACATCGCTGCCATCCTCGAGTCGCTCCCGATCCTGAACGGCGTCTGCCAGGAAACAATTCGCTTGTACCCCACCGTTCCTGTCACAGTTCGCGAGGCCAACAAAGAAACCCAGCTCGTCGGTCATAGGATCCCCAAGGATACCCACATCATCCTGTCGCCGTACGCCATCAATCGCAGTCCCGCGCTGTGGGGTGCTGACGCGGAGGACTTCAAGCCCGAACGCTGGATCGATACGGACGAGAAGACTGGCGAGCGCAGACCCAATAAGTCCGGAGGTGCTCCAAGCAATTATGCAATTCTGACGTTCCTGCACGGGCCGAGGAGTTGTATCGGACAGGGTTTCGCACAGGCAGAATTGAGGTGTTTGGTTGCTGCGTTTTGTGGTGCATTTGAGATGGAAATGGCGGATCCTAATGAGGAGATTATCCCCAGTGGAGTGGTGACAACGAAGCCGAATAATGGCATGCATTTGAGATTGAAGCACTTGGGCAGTTGGTAGGACTGCACGATCAGACGCATGTGGACCCATGATTTGATATGATGTATACATAGCACTTGCCACGTTGCACGATCAATCGAACTTGTCAACCCAAGTATTGGCTTGATCGCCGTGCTGACTTGATCTGAGTCGCCGCCTATCGCAGCTGTAGGCTCATCGTACCCTCTGTATTCACTTCAAGGTCTTTGCTGGTAGGCTCTTGACTCTCGCCCTGTGGGACTTCGCCTCCTCCATCCACTGGCCTTGTTTAATCCAGGGTGACAGAGGTTGAAACTCCACTATATCGACTGCTTGCTTCTTGTCTGTTCCCTTCCTGGCCTTGTGCAGAGCTTTCATCAACGGAGCCAATAGAGCTAACAGTTGTTCCGAGTTGCGAAGATAGCGCCAATCATGGCGGATCTCAATAGTTTCGAGATCTGATTTATTGAGGCGGTGCAAAATTGCTCGCATGAGCGCTCGGGAAACGTCAAACTTCACGGTGACGTTGCGCAGTAACTTCGCCGAGTCACCAATATTGTCGAGGAACTGGAGCACACCCAGAGAGCAGTAAATTAGGAAAGTGTTCTGTCCATAAAGCATTGGAGTGGCTTCGCTTTTCACCTGACGGCATACACGCAGAAGGCCCATGGATCTGCCCGTGCACCACTGTCGAGGCAGAACTGATGCCCTGATGAAGCTCGGGCAGACCAGAACGTAGAAGTAGATCATGTTCCGGGTTTCTGCAGGAAGATCGAGGAAGCGAAATGGTCTATGACCCTTATCTGGCGTCTTGACAAGCCGCTGCGACTAAGTACTCTCAGCATCATCCGTGATCATGACAATCTTAGCCATTGTGCACTTACCATCGAGTTTGACCCTTTATGACCGGAGTCGGTGACTTGTTCTGATATCATTGTGTGAGTTCGGTGAGTGTGTGTTTTGGGGTAGCTGGATCGGAAGGTAGCTGCGAGATACCACTTCAGATGTGCTCGAGAGAAGGCGGAAGAATAGACATCCAGGCCAGAGCAGACACGAGCAACTTGAATTTGCTTCTGTTTGCATGTGAATAGGTCCTGCTGCTGAAGATAAAGAACAAAGCGCGTGTGATCGTCTGGAGTGGAGACAGGGTTGTTACGCATTATCGCACACTCTGGAAAAGAAGTGAAATGACCATGTCTGAGCAGTGAAAGCAAATATTGATCTCATCCGCCGACTTTCTATGATCTCGTTTGTCCATGCCATAGGTTTTCTGAAGTCGTAGCATGGCCAATAAGTAACCTGATTCGATATCGCTGACAAGTCTCGTTCTACCTGGAAAGCGACAATCCGCTACCTTAATAGGCTCAGCCTAGACGTTCAACGACGTCAAGAATATGTCGGTGGCTCGACGCTCTGTGTTCGATAGATCGTACATCCCTTATAAGCCGATCGACCTATGTGTACTATTCGCTCTTCGAGGGTGTTGTCTGTCGAGATGGATCGTGTGAACTTAATAATGCGACGCAGCTATACTTATCACTCGCCCCCCAAATGCGCTGCCTCCGCTACAGAGTCATACTATCTACGTCCGCCGATCTGGGCTGAGCTTCTTATGGCATACATCTTGGGGAGCCGCAGGATAGTCAGAGAAGTGAACTTGGCTCGACTTTCTTTGGTGCCAGCGACCTCACCAGTTCCTCTGTATCACTTCAGGGCTTGCTTGATGAGAGCCTTTACTTCGTCACCGTACTGCTCGACAGCCTTCTTGCGGCCCTCGTCTTGCGTTTCCCATGTTTCAAGCGGAAAGCTTAGCACATCGAGTGCCTGCGTTCTGTCCGTTCCTTTTCTAGCTTTATGCAAGACTTTCATCAAGGGCCGTAAGCGATCCGCCATCTCCTTCGGAGCACCATGCTGCAATCGCAGCGAGATCCCAATGGTCAGGATATCCAGGTTTATGATCAGAGTCTTCATGAGCACAAGAGTTTTTCTAGCCTCCACTTTGGCCCTGTAGCAGCTGAGGCTGATCTTGCGCAGGAACGAAACAGAGCTGTTGATCTGCTAAAGGAAATCCTTCGCTCCATGCCATTCGCTCAAGTCGAATGTGTTCTCTCCATAAAGGATTGGTGTCGCTTCCTGATGGACCTGGCGACAAGTTTGCAGTAGTTTCGGGGTGATATGCAAAGCTCTCCATGCTGTCACGTGCTCGAGGATGCCAACGTTGATCGTGTGCTTGACAACCAGTATGAAGATGTAGATAGAATTGCGAAGCTCAGCAGGCAGATCGAGAAAACAGGTCGCCGGGCCGCCTGCATCTGTGTTGTCCTCGATATCCTAATAAAGTGAGCATCAGTGCCGTTCGTTGTTATTGGCATTCTTCCTCGACCAGTTACCATGACCTGTGAGGTGTCTTGCGAAGTCAGTAAATCTGCCGCGGACGCCATGTCGTGCACTCAGTAAGACATTCCCCGGAGTATAAATGATGTGGATGGGATGTGGTTAAGGAAGAACGTTATGAATGAAGTCTACCCAAGGTGAAGGAAAGTGCGCTAGCCGGTAAAAGGCCCCGCTAGACAAGTGGAAGGTGCGAGCATGTGAATGTCATCCAGTTAAGCAATTGCTGCTCTCACTACATGTATTGCATCCGCGCTTCATTAAGAGCTGCGATGTCCAGACCGCGTGTTATGCATGTGCATGGCCTACCACGTGGATGATCGGCCTCAACCAACTGTGCTCCTGCCGCTCTTAATTCGTCCAATTGCGTGTTCGCTTGCAATGTCTCCATATTCCTTTGTGAGTATTCGCTCTCATGCACAAACACTTCGAAGCTTGCCAAGCAAAGAGATCGTATAGCATTGGGATTCTTGAACGCAGGATGACCTTTCGGGAAGCCAGGCTGCGACAGTCGATCATAGGACTCCTTAAGATCATCAATGCTGGCTAATAGACCGACTCGTCTGAGTGACGATGGAAGTATATCGGACAAGCCTTCGGTATTGTGGAACAGGCTAATGGGGATCCTCAACGTCTCTAGAAGCTCGAATTTTTTCAGTGAGGCAACGCGGCCAATCGGAGCACCCCAAGTCGAACGGCCGAATTGCAAGCCGCCGATGTAGAGTCGTCTCAGAGTCTTCCAGCAATTCTCCTGTATCACGTCGATGAATTCGCCGGCTCGCCAGCTCATCCCTACACCGCGATATTTCGGATGGTGTGTATATAGCAAGTCCTCCAGATGCGGTAAGTGCGGTAGCAATTCCCCAATACCATCAGCATCTATGCAGCACCCATAAAGACGTAGCGTGTGTACGTTTGAGGCTACGTCGTTCTCATAAGGCCACTTGAAAGTCAGACCAGCTTCATCGCCTGAACGGTAGGGATCATCATCTTCCTTGACGGCGATGAGGTTGGTCATGGTCACCTTTGTCAGCCGTGGTAGTATTGTGAAAGGCGCGATCTCGGTGAGTCCGGACTTTGGACTGTATTGGTAGTCGATATCTTCGTATGGATGGAGGATTTGAAGCTTGCTCAAAGGCAAGTCCTTATTCGGGCTCGCCTTCGCCTGATGCGCCATGCTCTCCATCAGATCCATAAAATACCCAGGTGCTTCATCCGCGTATGGGCCTGTTATGTATCCCCATGAGTTCGGTAGCGTGAGCTCCTTCAGATTCGGTAGGAGTGTTAGCAGTATGATAATCCGGCTGACCTGCATCAATTCGTGCTGAGTTTCAACGTTGTAATCACTATTTAAATGGAGCCAGTGTCCAGTCTCGGTCTCTTTGAGCCTTGCCGCGTTGGCAATGGCAAGCATGGATGTGTCGTGGTCGTCGTGCACAGCTAACATCCAGCCTTCTGGGTCTTGGCCAGCGGCCTTGATGGCAGGGGAGTCCAGCACTAGCTGTCTGGCTTGCGTCAGCACCATCTCGTCTTCGATCTTCCAATTCTGATCATCGGAATGGTTGTCCAGGTCCGACATATGGCTGAGGTCCAGTGTTTCGACAAACCAGGCAGTTTCGGGCTCTTGCACAATGGCCTCGATGACGTCGAGTGCAGACACACACTGCCTTGTGTTCTCACCAGCCGGAACGTTTCGCCATGCTCTTCGTTGAGCGTTGTATCGCTGGATTAGTGACTTGCATACTCGATGTGCCGTCTTACAAGTCAGCACAAAACTCTGAAAGCCGTCGTCGGTGATGGTAAGTTCCAGGATGTGGTCGAAGAGCTCCTGGGGAAGTGCAAGAAGAGCCATAACGTAAGTTTTCACGTTCGAAGGAGGTCTCGAGACCAAGCTTTTGTGTCTGTGGACAGGGGCGGATCCTTCGCGCGATATTATTATTAGGCTGCAGTTCACCAGTGAGGGTTGGAAACGAGCTGAAGCCTCCACTTGGCCAATCGCGCCACCTATGCAATTCAGTGTGTTATGCAGTGGTGTTTCGTTATCTGTCTGTTATGGTCCCAGTTTGTGAGCGCTGGAATCATACAATTGGTGAGACATGACCGCCGCGGGATGGTCTTGTTCTACCGGAAACCTCAGGCATCCAGGCAGAAAACATTATACAGAGCTACGGTAGCGTTAGCAAACGCCGTTCTCCGACCCGTAACGTACAAATTCCTTGCAAATAAAGTCACGTCCTGCGGACCATCGTAAATGTTTCCATGTCTTCGCAGGCGGATCGGCGATCAAGCGGTTTGTCCTTCGCACAATTCCAAGAGTTTTTCATCTATCGCCAGTTCCTTCGGTATGGCCGCTTCTGTCCCGGTAATGTAATTGAGCTCCAAGTCGACGAACTCGATGACGTGTTCCAGAAATTGGCAGTAGAAAGTTCCATCAACGCCCATGTGGAATCCGAGCTCGAACGCCAGCTCTCTTGGTGCTCCGGTTGGATCGATCACAATAAGTTGGTAGTGCGATCCGGCCTTGCAGACAGTGTTCGTCATCGAAACCTCGTCTGCGGGCACCGGGGTCTCTCTTTTGTCAAGGACGCCGTCCAAACTCTGTCGTTGTAGCGCTGTCGTGTCATTGCAGTTATCTGAGAAAGATACAGTCAGCGCTTCACTTAGACCGGTCTTGCCAAATGCCTTACTTTGCGTGGAGTTCTGAGCGAAAATTCTAATCACGGCTTTACTGTCGTTGTACCATTCGAGTGAATCGTAGTTGGCCTCGGTGATCTGCAATGTGAGAAAACCGTCGTCTTCCCAGTAATGCGAGCCAGCTTCATAATTGGTGTACATTATCTTCGATGCCACAGTGGCTGTGGCGGTCTCAGTACAGGTATATGTACCGGGCGGGCCTCCTCCGGCTGTAGGTAATTCGCAGACTTGGTCAATGGCGGAAGTTATAGCTGAGAAAATAGCAGTCTCTGTGAGGGTACCAACGGAGATACCCGACGTCGCACCAGATAGGACTGTGGTGGTACTCTTCGGAACGCATCCAAACGAAGGCGGCAGTGGTGAGCAGTCGGCCTCGTTTGGACCAAGAATCGTGCATATTTGGCAGCCTGGGATATATCGTCAGTACTATCATGCTAAACACTGTTCTTGGTTGATGTTACCTGCATAGTTGGTCGAGACTGTCTGCGGTGGCTGCGTGACAGATGGCTGAGACGAAGGCCATGTAGTAAAGTCGCAGCTCTGTGTTATCACCGACACTGAACTCATCGTCATCGGCGCGATGATAGTCGTCGATGAGCCTGTCGTACAGGTACACTCGGCTGGATTGTCAGGAGTGGCGTCTTGGTAGGTACAAGAGAAACTTGGTGTCGTCACAGATGTAGATGCGGTGGATTTCACACAAGCACTTGCATCTTGACGTTTTCTCTTCCTCTGCGGAGGATCTGCAAACTGCTGGTGCATTTTCTGCACAGTTTGGTCGGCCGTGGACATGAAAGTCTCGAATTCTGAAGTCTGGGTCACTCTCAAGTTTCGGAAATCGTAAATTGGCACAGCCCGTCCCATGCTGTACATCTGCTCGAGCTTGTCTCGCAACCTGCCAATGGATCCGTCAATAGCCTCGTCAAATTGCGTGAGTAGATCAGGAAACGGTGTGCCAGCGCCGATGCCACTAATCCAGTCCTTGACATTCAGATTCACCCCATTCGAGTTTTTGTATTTCAGTGTGCGGAATTTGTTGTTAGATATTGGTTTCGAAAGAGTGCCTGAGCAAAACTCGGTGTCCAGTCTGAGATAGGTCAGTCAGAGCGTCTAGGGTTCCTTGGTGGGCTTTATGACCTACACCACGGTTTTTGTGTGTTCTTCTTCATCGTACTCAGTCTTTTAACATGCCAGGATATCGAAGAGAGCAAATAAGTCTCCCCGAATCTTGGTCTCGACCTGCTTGAAAATCGTGTTGAATTCCGTTCGAGGCATGAAAGATGTGAATAATTTGAGACTACGGCCGATGCCGCCATCTTCGCCGGTGGTTCGAATTTTTGCGTACGAAAGAACCAGTGAGCAAAAGGCCAGAACATCGTCCGTAACCTGGGTGCCGTCGATGTCGTTCGGGTTCGATTGGAAATAGGCCTTCTCCACAACGACTAGAAGATTTCTCATCGATAAGGGACCATAATCTGATAGTATGTTTGGAGACTCCAAGTCAACTTCCATGAAGTTCCGCTGTTCTTGTTCTTTCATCAAACTGTAGAGTCCTTCTAGAGGCATCCGTGCGATTATTTGCGGATACCATGAAACTGTTGACGGGTTGAAGACGGACAGCGAGCCTAGCGGACTGATCATGAAAGCACCGCAATCACTGCTGCCCGCGATATCAACAAAGTATTGAGGCCCAGGACCACTTCTCCAGTCCCATGCGATCTGTAACACGAGGATCAGGGTCGTTGGGATTGAATGATCATGCTAGACTTACGAAACCATTCGCTGCAGCTTTCCCGGCGGCCGCGGCCGCGCCATCAGCACCAACTTTGATACTTTCACCATTCAAGATGTACTCAGCATCCAAGTTTACCATCGAGAGTATCCGCAGTGAGCTTCCAGTTCTCACCTTCACGGCCACCGATGACTTTCCCTTTCGAAGCATTGATCTGGGGAAGAGGACAGCCGTAGGGTGCATTGAACAGCATCTCGATAGACTCGAACTCAGCACCTATACCTGCTGGTTCGGGACTGGCATTCTGCGTTGTACAACCATCACTGTAGTCGCTTTCGTTGTCCGGTGGGTACAATCCTTATCAGTGCATGGGTGTAGTGGTACGTGCACAGCAGAGACAGCGAGTGCTAATGAAGCGTGAAGAAGGAGATGCATATCGACACGGTCGGATTTCCTGCTGGAAGGTGGTATATTTTACCAAGTAAATCGATGCTATGCAAAGATAGGTGAGGAAAGGCCATTAAAGCCTGGTAGATATATAGAGCTCTTGATGTGACTGAATTGAGTGTAACACCTGTTGTTGCGTGGCTACATGGCCAGCGTCGCTGGTATGTGCCGCCAACTTGCTGATCAGATGTGGCACTCGTTTCAGCACCTCCACCGGCGGCAAGTACCCACACATACACATGACGAACTGCGATGGATGTGCATGTTCAAGGAGTCGGTGCGGAATCGTGGCCTACTCGGTTGCTGGCGATGACAATCACCGAGCCGCAACCATGCCTTGAAGCGAGTCGAGCTTCGGGCTGTCTCGACGCTTAGACGAAGCGACAGCATATCACCTTAGACATCGGATCAGTGTACCGTCGTGTCTGTGCCGTACACCAGCAGCTGGAGTCAGACCTTGACAAAGCCAGCTGTCCGTCAGAGATCCAGAGAAGAATGCGTGCTCCAGGTACTCAATACGGCTGACCCACTCGAAGATCAGGAGTGGACGTATGTGCTCGTATCACGAGCATACTGGTCTCCATCCCGAAGTGTTGAAAACTAGCGCGGCGATTGCTTGAAAAGTATTGTGTCGATGTCGGAAGCCAGCGATTGCGCCATGACCGTGAGAACCGGGTGACGTGTCCAACGGCGTATCTCCGAACTAAGTCGACAAGATGGCTCGCGAGCTGGTATCAAGGATGAGGCGTTACAGAAGCGAGTTTTCTGCAGGCGCTGGCAGGAAGTGCGCAGTGTTTCATGGACTTCGCCGTATCCGCCGCCAGCTGTGCCCACTTTTGGCTGCGGTGACGCCAGTGAAGTGAAGTGATTCACTAGCGTGAACTCTACCAACCCTCGAAGACACTGGACCTTCATGATGGGACTGCTCCTCCTCAGACCTCCAATCTCTGAACATCGTGCTGGTCCTCCACGTTGGGCATCACACGTTGCGGTATCGAGATTCATTCCTGCATTGCGTTCAATGCCATGTCTTTGGGCTCACTTCCGCCTGAAGTCCTTGAGCCAATCATTGAATACACCGTTCCCGAAGGCATCGAGAGCTTCGCACTGTCTTGCAAAGACGTCTATGCGCTGTGCGGGCCATCCATTGCTATGCACCATAAGTATCGCTCAGAGTTCCGGAACATATTCCACGTGATGGAAGAGTTCTTGAGCAACGATGTTCGATTCCTCTCATCGTATCATTGCATCGCACGCATTGCCGCCTGGCCTGCGCTGGCGCATTACATACGGCACGCGAATCTGAAGCAAGAAGGCCGATCGGGGGTGTCACCAATCTGGCAAGAGGACGATACACGTGCATCGGTGGCCAGACTTTTTCGCTCATCTCCACACTTGAAAGATGCTGGTATAAATCCAGAAGAGTTTCAGACCGACATCGAAGCCGACTTGGCAGAAAAAGACAGTAGAGGCGCCCAAAGATCTCAACGCGCTACCGTCTTCCTTTTGAGTCTTCTCCCAAACGTCAAAGAAGTCAAATTGCCTGGCAAATGGGATCCTGATTGCGAGGTAACCAATAAACTTTTGGCCATTATTGCTCACCGAGCTACCATTTCGAGTTCTGTCGACTATGGTACAGGTCTTGCACGATTGCGGGCATTTGATAGAGGAATAATATCCTCGTCCAATAGAGGGGCAGATCATCTGCCATGGGTCATGCCATTCCTGTTGATGCCACGTATCCAGAGCTTCACAGCCAGTTGTTTTTCGAGTCCAATGCGCGACATTGTCCTTTACGACCCATGTTTGAAGTCGGGCAGGTCGCTGAAGACCTTTCGGCTTAGCAAATCCTATGTGAACAAGAGTCAAATCATCTGGGTGCTTCAGCAGCTGCCGAACTTGCAGAACTTCATATATGGCCACGATCGGCATATGGATGCTCTCTTCGGGCCATGGCACGTCTGCGAATTTGTGAGCGCGATCGAGGATGTAGTTGGTAAGCGCCTCGGAACACTAGATGTATATTGGTAGGCTGGGTCTTGCAGGATTTGGTGATTCGCATCACGGCGGAGAAAGACGGGTACTCAGGCTATGGCATCTCGCCGTGAGTATATCGTGTAATAGATGCGCCACCATCTGCAGTGTCTAGTACTCTTTCCTGTCTTCTAGTAGTTGTCGGCGACTTGTCTTTATCTGCCACGCCTTACCTTGACTGGGCTTCCAAGGATTGCTCCTCATGTGCAGACGGCTGTGCTGTACCATGCTCGCCCTGGCAAGTCTCCTCTTTCCCCGAGGAGTTTCCTTCATCTTCAGCTTGCCCAGCCTGACCACTCGATGTTTTGAGCTGTCCTCCCTTTCGCTTGGGAATCACCTTCATGAAAGCCTCTCCCCAGTCGCCGCACTCAAGCCACTTGACCATGATCTCGTTGACATGGTTGGTGGCTAGTACCTTGCGGCTTTGCATCTCCATGTACGCTCCGATAGGTAATTTGGCAGTCCGCACATTGCGTCTCGTAGCGCGTTTGTAGCAGATTCCCTTCTCACGATTTTTGTCGACCAGGCCACCGATAATGTAAGTGCTGTACGGCTTCAATTCCATTAGATCCTCTTCCGCCTCGGAGGTAAGGTACACTATTTCGCCTTCGTCTTTGAGCCTTTGCTGGGCTCCGTCATCCAGGTCTGCGTACTTCGAAAAGACGCCTGCAAGCTTGCCGCCCTCTGAACCTGCCATCCACTCTTTTGCCTTCTCCGCAGTCTCAACGAAGTCAGGATCGAAGGCCCGAACGCCTCTCCAGGATCGATAATGCGTCAGAATAGTGTCAAACCGGTCTCTGAGCTTACCTCCAAAGGAGCAGAATGTCAGATGTGCGCGGAAAGGAGAGTTCTTGTTATCAGAATAGCATCGAGTGATCTGCGAGGCAAGGGAAATTCTCTCATTGTCACGCATGAGCTCGTCGAAGTCGCAGTCGATCAGGAACGTGATCGGCAGTTGCGTGTGCGGATGGGGTTTCCTGTGCTCAGCAGCTGCCTCGGGGTTTGCTTCTGCTTCTTGCTGCTTTGCCACTTTCTGTCGCTCACGCTTGGCAACCTGCTTTTCCTTGCGAAAAACTTTGCGCTCCTCACGTTTGGACTCCCACTCGGCTTTCTTTTTGATCTTCTTCAACTGATTTTTAGAAAGCGGAGGGTCGGCCAAGCCTGTCTGCACGGTCGTCACAGCAGGCGCGACATCTTCGGGTATTGGCATCGCATCTTGTATAATTTCACTATGCCCAGGAAGCGGTCGTCCGTGGCATTTCTCGGATGCCTCATGCTCCAGAGCAGTGGCCTTGTCCAGTACTTTCGAATGTAGATTGGTCTGTTCTTGGTTTCTCTGATCTTGAAACACATCGTCTCGAGAACTATCCAGCTTCCTCAGCTTTGCGGGTCTCTCTTCTGCTTCCATACCGAGTAGAGGATATGGTCGTGTGAGAGTTCCGATCTGAATTGGTCGCACCTCCAAATTTTGTATGCTGAGGTGGTCCGTGCCTCGTCAAGCTCGAAAAGTCAGAAGCGCGGGCAGGCACGCGTTCGTCGTTTCCAGTAATTCAGGCACACTGCACTTCTCGTCTGTCCTTCCTGTCGTTACTTTGACAAACCACATCTGGACCACGAACATGTCGGCGGCACAACTTCTCAACCCCAAGGCTGAATCGCGGCGTCGCGGCGAAGCACTACGAGTCAACATTTCTGCTGGAGAGGGTCTGCAAGATGTTTTGGCCTCGAATCTGGGACCAACAGGCACGCTTAAGATGCTGGTCGATGGGTCCGGCGGCATCAAGCTGACCAAAGATGGGAGCGTGCTGCTAAAAGAGATGCAAATCCAGAATCCAACTGCAGTCATGATCGCGAGAGCAGCCACAGCACAAGACGAGATTTGCGGGGATGGGACCACCAGTGTCGTATTACTGGTGGGAGAGCTTTTGAAGCAGGCAGATCGGTACATTAGCGAAGGTCTACATCCGAGAGTCATCACGGACGGGTATGAAGTCGCGAAGAACGAAGCGCTGCGATTCCTAGACGAATTCAAGCTGGCGAAGGAGGTGGACAGAGAACTGCTGCTATCTGTTGCCAGAACATCACTCTCTACCAAGATCAACTCCACACTCGCCGAGCAGTTGACACCAGACATCGTTGACGCCGTCCTAGCCATCTACCAAGCACCTTCGAAACCTGACCTTCACATGATCGAGATAATGACGATGCAACACCGCACAGCAGCCGACACACAGCTCATCCGAGGCCTTGCGCTAGATCATGGCGCACGGCATCCTGACATGGCGAAGGATGTCAAGAACGCATACATTCTCACCCTCAACGTCAGCTTAGAGTACGAGAAGAGCGAGATCAACAGTGGATTCTATTACTCGAGCGCAGAACAGAGGGAAAAGTTGGTCGAGAGCGAGCGACGATTCGTTGACGATAAGCTGCGGAAAATTGTCGAGCTCAAGAAGGAGGTTTGCGGTGCAGATCCCAAGAAGGGTTTCGTCATCATCAACCAGAAGGGTATCGACCCACTGTCGCTTGACGTGCTTGTGAAGAATGGCATCTTCGCGCTGCGGAGAGCGAAGAGGAGAAACATGGAGCGCTTACAGCTCATTTGCGGCGGCACAGCACAGAACAGCGTGGATGACCTGTCACCAGATGTCCTTGGCTGGGCGGGCCATGTCTACGAGCATCAGCTGGGCGAGGAGAAGTACACATTCATCGAGGAAGTCAAGGAGCCCAAGTCGGTCACGATTCTGATCAAAGGACCAAATGGCCACACTATAACCCAGATCAAGGATGCTGTGCGGGATGGCTTGCGGTCAGTGTACAACATGATTGTAGACAAGAGTGTGGTACCAGGCGGTGGTGCTTTCCAGGTCGCTTGTGCATTGAGGTTGAACTCAGACGCATTCCGCAAGGAGGTGAAGGGCAAGGCGAAGTGGGGAGTGTCGGCATTTGCAGATGCGCTGCTTATCATCCCCAAGACCTTGGCAGCCAACAGTGGACATGACATCCAGGATTGCTGTAAGTTCTTATGGAGATCATATGAACAATAAACATGCTGACAGTCATCAGTGGCAACACTCGATCAAGAACACCGTGAAGGCCATGTCGCAGGCCTTGATCTCACTTTGGGCGAGCCGATGGATCCAGTGCAGCAGGGTGTGTACGACAGCTTCAGAGTCCTTCGGAACGCTATCGCGAGTTCGACAGGCATTGCGTCAAATCTACTACTATGCGACGAGATGCTGAAGGCTCGACAAATGGGCAAGTCGGGTCCTCCAGGTGGCGGAGACGATGGGGGCGAATGAACATAATGGTACCCAAGACTCTATATGCTGTACGACAATCGATGCTGAGCGAAGCCACTGCTGCCGGCGGCGAAAGCGCACAGGTAGTCAACCGTATCACGAGTCAATGATACCCAGTGAGCTCCAGCACTACCCTTCTCTCTGAATTGCCTTCACGACATCAACACTGTTGCTTTCATCGATGGACTTCCGTCCCGACCTCAAGACCGTGATCATACGTAGCGAATGTCAAGTTCGCTTTTCTCTATCGGGCAGAACTTGTCATCAGTTATCCAGAGTGGCTTGAGATCAGGACGCGGAACCTCATTGAAAACATACTTGGCGTCCATGCCTGCACTGACCAGGATGCGGTGATGCCATCTCGAAGACGAGAGGCAACGCCTGGCAATGATCACATCTAGCAATTTCCGCGCACTTTGTCGTAGGTCTGGCTGCCAGAGGACCGGGAGCTTAATGAATTCAGTGTTAGGTAGCAGCGTCAAAAGAAAAGCCGTCGCTCGCGGTGAATATTCTCCGGCATTGAACTCCTTTCGAACGTAGGCGTAATACTCTTTCCAATTGAGTCCGGCCTCCTCCAGGCATGACGATCCTTGTAGCAACTCAGCAATCTTGCCTTCGTCTGCTTTGATGACATGCTTCCTCTTTGCGATATATTGACAGTCTCTGTGTAGGTTTGCTGTGCGGATATATTGCGCCAATGTCGGGTCGAGACTAATCCACCTGAGCACTTGGTATAACTGTACTGCGCAAAAATTTGTTTCATCATGGTTGCAGTAGAAGTGGAAGTCCTGGAACTGGCTCTTGAGAACGTTGTACTTGGTCGCAAATTGCTTGCAAAGCTTGTATAACTCTTTGCAGGTCAATGCAAGGCTTTCGAAGCCTTCCGGAATAATATGCTGGATGATGACCTCTACGAGTTCTGGAGTAAATATCGCCAAGCGCCATGTTTCCAAGGTAGCAGAATCTACTTTGGCTCCTGACGGATTGGCTGTTCTCGCAATCCTATCTTTTCTAGACGAGACGGGAGCCGCTCTCTGCGCAGTGCGCATCGAATCCTGCAACGCTTGGACGAACATCGAGCCGCCCTCTGCACAGCATGTGTTCCACCTCTGAGGCCGTGATGCCAAGATGCCTCTCGAAAGGACGAAGTTCAGTGCCCAGTCCGATCTCGCTTTGGCTCTCCAATCAATTTGTCCTTCATGCATGTCCAGTTGGTGGCTGAGACACCTCCCCCAGCACTTCTCATCCAACGTTCTTGCGAGGTCGGAAATTTATACTACCGAACGTGCATGAATATTGAGGCCGCCCTGCTCGTTCGCTTCGATGCATCTCCCATTGGCACAAATGCACACCAAGAGGCGCCTACTGGGTCGACAGCTTCGATGGCATTCTGTTCATGCCTTAATTTAGGGACCATCGAGCAGATGCTCACCACGCGGCACACCATTTGGGCTACAGCACAACTTGTTTCCGCTCCTCGACTACCAAATGCGTACCACCCCAGCTGGCGCCACCATTCCAAGAACGAGTGAGACTTGTAGGAGTGCGAGCCGTGCTCCAAAGAGGCTGCCAACGTGACCTCGACGCGCTCTGTTTTGACGCCGACATGGGCTGTGCTCCTGCACAGCGATCCTCGATGGTTCGAAGCATGCGATAACGTCGACCATTGACTCACGCCAGGTCGGAGCTGCGATCGACTGTATAGCCTCTCGCGATCGCCTCCCTCCGTCGTTGCCCGCCCTGACCATGCTTTACATCTGACCGGTTCAGCAACACGTTGGGCTATGTCTACACCACGAAAGATTTTTGTACAAGGGCAACAAGGATCGATGCACCAATACTTCAGGTCGAGCCAACAGTTTCGTCAGCCGTACGTTGAAGACGAATACGATTCACAGGACGACGGACCTGAGGAGATACCTGCCCGGGCACCTGAAGGTATGCTAGTCCCTGGCAATCGTTGCGCTCTGTTGAACATTCTCTAGTAAAACAGGAACTGAACGTTGACGCAGCCAACATGGCACGTCCATCACACTACGCCAATATGCCAGCACAAAATCCCGCCACAAACGATCCGACAGACAGTCAACGTGCCGAGGATGCTATGCGAGCCGATTTGGAACGAGTCTATGGCGCACAATACGCACGAGACGGTTCTTGGTCTCCTCCCGCCAAGCGCAGGTCAGACGGGGAAGCTGGGCCATCAACATTGAAAAAAAGCAAGATCAATCCCAGCGCCGCGAAGCCATATGACCAATGCTGTGTCGAAGTCCGAGCGAAGCGCAACGAACTAATCGACAAGATTGCGAAAGTATGGGGTGAAGATCACACCTCGTGGCCCACCCATAAATTTGCACCGGCGCGCGCAAATATCGCGCTCGAGCCAAAAGATTGGGGGAAGCCCATTCTGCAGGAGCTCTTGAAGTTGAGCCGGGCATCGAATAACAAGTTCACGGCTCGTGCTGCGCTTGACAACGCCATCAGCGCTCGTCGAGGGTCAACTGGGGAGCGGGTCTGGATGACCACCGCCGATATTGACGTAGCCATGAAAAGCCTTTTGAGCAAAGAGCTCGATCAACGAGACTCGACAACTCGCTCTCCATCAGATGTTGGCGAGCACGTTGAGCTTGCAGTACCCACACCGATGCCTCAAACGACCAACGCCACAGCACAGGCTCTCATTGCAATGCCAGCGGACGAAGCTTCCGCGCCAGCACCTGCAGCACAAGTAGTTCAGACCTCGACGCAAGCTGCGAATCCCAGAGCAAGAACAGACGCTCGCATCAAAGCAGTGCTCGAATCAATTCGACACCTTGACACACAATCACTGCGTAACATCGCCTGTCACATGATCGATGTTGCGAATCTCCGCGACGAGCATGAGAACGACCTGAAAAAGAAAGAAGCAGCCTTGGCTCTGGCCTGCTCAGGAGGATAACGATGTGTCTCCCCAGCGTACCAGATTTGTGGTCGTTGCCGGTATCTGTTGTGCTTGGTCTCCATTCTTCTATCTCGCACGATATGCTCGGCGTGCTGTTATGATACCAATCAAGTGTAGTAGACCCGTGATGTCTTCACAGCGGAACTCATATTTGACGCAGCTGATTTATCTCACCACTGAATATTCCTCTATAGCAGTTTGATGCTCTTATCATCACCAGAACCCGATTTTATGTAGAACTGTGCACTGAAAGCGTTCTTCTCAGCCTCCATCCCAGCAGAAGAGGCGGCTATAGACCCAATGAACAGGTGGAAATCATGCTTTTGATGAGGGTGGAATGTGCTGCGTGACAAACCTTGCATATTCACTCCGAGAAGGTTTCGTTAGCGCTGTGGCTGCCTGACACAGCTTTCACATCCAGCCAATAGAAACAAAACTCGGCAGCAACGTTCGATAGCTCGTGCATACGCTTGGCATTGCGTATCGACCGCAGCATGAAAGTAGGAAGTCTCAGATGTTGTAACTGCGACTTATCATTTATATTCGAAAATACCTATCGCTAGCCTGGCCCCATGTATGAGTCATGCCTGAGTGGCACAGAATATAAACCTGCCTTGACAGCTAACAATCCCGCTTCCTGGCTGCAGCTACGTATAAGCCTTCGTCACCCCAATGGTATGGCTACATTTAAAGATGGACTAGACGCTGGAAGACGAGGCTAACCATGTGTCTACAGAGGCATTGAGCTACAATGCCAGTCATACCAGATCACTGTAATAGTAGCGTCTTCGTCCGAGATAGAAGGCGTCGTCAGTCTATACCAAATAATGACAGACAACAACCAATTAGTAGTCCTACAGAAAAGAGAACATCACCTGTCCTGCCTCCTAGGAGCAGGTATCAGCCGCGTTTGGAGCAGCAACTCGTGCAGAGGGAAATTAGCGTAGTCCAGAATAAAGAAGCTGAGGCATCGTTGCCTGCCGATCTAGAGACTTTGAGTATGGCGGATACAGAGGAGATCCAGATGCGTACGCCGAACAACACACAGGCGAGTGCTCCCGTTGTGCCGACTATGATGAGCGCGCAGAGCTCGACCTTTGGGAGGCATGATCTGCCGCAATTCATGGCCGGAGCACGCGGGACACCAGGGCTTTTTGTTTCTAGGTCACCGTCGGTGCTTGGACGACAGCTTCCAGATGCCGATGTTATGCTGGATTTCATGGATGGGCAGGGTCGTCTTGCTAGCGAAGAAGGCGAGATCATCGACAGTGGTTCTGAATCGGAGGGAGAGCTTGAGATACCACCACGCCCGACGCAGCCGAAATCACTGGAGGAAGCACAACCATCCTGGCCTCAGGCAGTACCAAGGACGACGTCTAGCAATCGACCTGTAGTGCCTCAGTTTGGGCCGCTTTACTTTGCCAAAGATCAGCGTCCCCGAGCCCAGCCTACTCAACCACCATCGGTACCTCTTGGCGCTGCTCGACAACAACAGCCACCAGCATTGACGCTGAATACATCTCCATCCGGTCGACCTCGACCTTCGCACCCCGTGCTCAGCGAAGAACCCCTCTCTCAAGCCGCAGATCCTTATCAGGTTGCTGCAGACAAAGCAATGAGAAGACAAGATAGCCGTGATCCAGATTTTACAGCCGTTGAGACGCCACAGGACGAAGAAGATGAAGACTCCGACACCGCCACTCTATCGGGCGAGATTGTAGAAATCCTCGATGACATCCCCACCATTTCACGATCTGCGCCCAACACGCCGAACCGCAAACGTCGCTCTGAGTCGCCCAGTGGCATCCTTGCGGGAGCTTCACTCGTTGCAGCAAACAAGAGACCCAAGTCCACGCATCCGACCTCCCCACCACCGAGCGAGAAGCTGCGCATTCGTACATATGATGGCCTCAGGCGAGCCGGGAAAGACGAGCGCAAAAGGTTGCATCGTGAGATCAAGCACAACTGGGACGTTAGTCTCGAAGACGCCATTCCAGAGGACCTCTGGATGATCAATTCACATACGAGAGAAATGGTAGATCCTTGGAATTGGTCAAACTCCGTGTTTGTGCTGCTGCGTAACTTGTCCACCTTAACCAGAGGACAACATGAGCTGGCCATTATCGCTTTACGAGAGACTGTGAGGAGTAGAAGGGGACCAACTAGGATCACGTTCCGGGGTGACATCGACGATGCGGCCAAGCTTGTCGTACAGTCTGCGTGGGTTGCAGTTCACCAGCACGACGCCGTGGAAACAGATGCCTCAATGCAGGACGACTCCGCCGGCAACGGGCTCTTCACGGTTGCCGACGTCCTTCGGCACGAAGAGGAACTCGCGCGCCATGACAGCGCGGCTCCTGTCGTAGTCAAGCAAGAAGAAGCCACCCTCCCGGCCAGTATTGCTCGAAGGCTTGTGTTGGAGCAAGTCGACGCTCACGACATCGATGCGTTGGATGGCGATACTGTGATCAGACTTTTCGGCCTGCTCGAGCAGAGTGTGCAAAGGCGAATGAGGCAAGCACCGGCTGGTCATGCCGACAATCCTCATATGGTCGATTGAGGTCGCTCTTCGTAGAGTGTCAGGGTGAGGTGCGCATGCTGTGCTCTCGTCCACAGACAGAAGACGTTAAGAACAGAAACAGAATTAGTATAGCTCAACTTAGATATTATTAAACGTGCTTCCAGTCTCGACAAGTTTTCCCCACAGGTCTTGCCTTGGGTATCGTACTGAATTGTTCTCGAGCAGTCAATGCTCATGCTTCTCGTTCTTCTGTCAGCTGCGTGGTCGGTGTGGTTCGAGCCTTTTCGTGCAAGCAGCGAAGTCGGTCATTTCGCATGACCACTGATTGGTAATCATGGTACCGAACAGCTCCCTTTCCTTTGCAACTTCTGCCCGTTTTGACGTTCTCGAACGGGAGCAGGCGAACTATTGGCTGTAGACGGTGTTGATCCCTTGTGCGCGTCCATGAACCTGTTTGCAGACGGTGTCCTCGCTGATATCACCATGATCACAGATGTCCAAGCCGTAGCACGATTCAAGGCCCTAATCTTTGCGTGCTTCCCACGGGACCGATAGCCACACCATTTGCAGTCCCCAATGTCCCTCGCCCAGGTCCAACATTCCCGCTTCTCGTCGGCAGTACGCCATACCTGCCGTATGTCTTTTGATCAACGCTGACGTAGTGAGGCAGCCTCCCGAGTAGATTCAGTTTTCCCTCGATCCACTTCAAAATGGCGTCCGGTGGTGCTAGAAATTTGATGTATCCCAGGCCCCACAAGTATCCCACCACCGCTCCGCAAAGGTGTCCGAGCAAGCTCGTGTGTGGTACCAGAAAGGAGATCACCAGGATAAGCAGGATTGGCGTGATCCAGGTCGGGATTTTGACGTCGGAGATCTGAAAGTAGGGACTTTGGCGGTATGTCTTGATAGCTTCGCTGCAAAGAAGCAAGAATACCCACACGCTAGAGCCAACTGCAGCTCCATTGAGATGGAAGATGAAGCGCTCCAGGACTGTGTACATGCCTCCCGGTAGAAGGCCAAAGGGTCCTGTGAATAGTATGAAAGTCACAATGGTGCCATGCTCGGATTCGAATCGTTCTAGTAGTGGTACGAGGGCGAAGATGTTCAGCAGAAAATGTAGGATGTCTCGGTGGAGGAGCGGATATGTGTTCAGACGGTATACTGGGTATCCATTAGCTTCCTTCTTCTTACGAGCTCTTGCGTATGGCAGACGCACACGTCTGTAGATTGATCTCATTCGGGATCAGAGCACCCCAATCCGTGAGACCCGGGATAAACCAGTGGGCCACATATAGCGCTGTGATGGCGGCCGTCAAGCCGCGTGTTGCGAGCGGAAGTCGATTGATGTAGCGGAGGATGCGGCGAGCGTCGGGCAGCGAGGAGGTGGCGCTGCTGGCCATCTGGTCGTATGGTATATGCACCAGCTGCGATGTGTCAATATGCGGGAAGGGAGAAGTGAACGATGACGCTGAAAAATGTTGGCGGCTGAGATCGGCTGCAAGCAAGTTGAAGTCTGGTGTCTCTGTCTTCTGCCGGCGTCAGGCGCGTCTGATCCGCGTGCTGCAGTCTGGGGAAGACCCACCTCGAACTCTGATGCCAATGGAAACGTTTACTACACTGAAGCAGACTGCTGTTCGATGATATAGACCAACATTATGGCGCTGTGTGAGCATCGACCATGTTCCAAGACATATCGAAGAAGAAAGACTAATTGCTCCTCCAGCCGCGCGACTCCTCACTTTACGACGCTCGCCCGTCCTTCTTAAGCTCCCTCCATACCTATCCGCAATATGTATCCTCGTAGGCGTAGCATGGCTGCTCCTCCTTCCGCTGAACGACTATTCCCGCCAAACATACATCTCCGAGAACGCCATCCTTCCCGGCCAAGTCCATACATACTTCGGCGGCAGCGAGCATAATATATTTCGAGCCTATCGCCAGGAGGTCTGGTCTTTGGGCCAGCAAAAGTCTGACGAATACAGAACAGACGGCTTGTACAGAATACTGGGAGACATCGGCTTGAAGCCAGCTCGTCAGACGTACAGCTATAATGTGGCTGGAGAGACGATATCGGGCACAAATATTTACGGGTTGCTTCAAGGACCGCGTGCAGATGCCACGGAGGCCATGGTTCTCGTTGCTGCTTGGCACAACTTCGAAGGCGAGGTCAACTATTCGGGTGTGGCTTTAGCGTTGACTCTGGCCAGATACTTCAAGAGATGGAGCATCTGGAGTAAGGATATCATCCTTCTTGTCCCCGACGACAGCACGTATGGACCTGAGGCTTGGGTGTCAGCGTACCACACTACTTCGACCACACCAACGGCTTCACGAAACGTCAGTGCGCTTCCCGTCAAAGCTGGCGCGTTGCAGGGAGCTGTTGCACTCGACTACCCAGTCGGTCCCTGGGGAAAGCGGTTCGACAAGCTTGATGTACTCTACGATGGTATCAATGGTGCTTTACCAAACCTGGACTTGATGAACACCGCAGTCTCGATCGCCAGCAGTCAAATGGGCATCGGCTGCTGTCTTCATGACATGAACCATCATTCTGACAGTTACCAAGACCGTCTAAGGTGTTTGGCGAAAGGTGTCATGACTCAGGCTGCGGGTCACGCTACGGGTCCTCACTCTGCCTTCATGCCCTATCATGTAGATGCCATCACGCTGAAGACTGTAGGCGATGGCTGGCACGACGAGATGAGCCTTGGCAAAGTCACCGAAAGTGTAATGCGGTCAATCAACAACCTCTTAGAGCACTTACACCAAAGCTTTTTCTTCTACATCCTGCTCAATACCAATCGCTTCGTCAGCATTGGAAGCTATCTACCAGCCGCCATGCTCATTGCCGGCAGCTTCACGATCAATGCATTGGCACTGTGGGTCCTCAGTGGTAAAGGACCTGTGGAATCGCCGTCGAAAGAGGCCTTGCAATCGACCGGCCCACTCAAGGAGAAGGAACTGGTGGCTGTCAAAGAAGGTGAAGATGCCATAGTCGTGCCCAAAAAGGAGCTCGAGACTGTTGAACGGAGAATGTTCTTGCCTGCCATCGTTTTATTGGCTGTGCACCTCCTAAGTCTTGTTCCTCTCTATCTACTGACTCACAAGCAAAAAGGAGTAAGTTGTTCAAAGCTTGGCATCCGATGTATGGGCTGACTTTTTCGCAGAGCCTCGTCTACACATTCACTGGCATCGCCATACTGAGCTACTTGCTGCCTTTGTATCTGAGCGCCGCCCTGGTCCGCATTATGAACGTGAGCTCACAGCAATTGCAAGTCATGCAGTCGTTCTCGCTGCTCTTCCTCGGTGCAACTCTCTCGACCTGGGCCACCATAAACTTCTCTTTGGCGCTTACAATAGGCTTGCTCGCAAGTCCGTTAAGCTTCGCTCGGCCGATCCCCTTTGTGTTACTCGGAGTAGACACGAAAGACCACAAATCAAATGCGACGCTAGATATTGCTCTGTCGATACCTGCGACATTGGCATATCTGCTGATCTCGCCGCCTGTGGCACTGTTCGCACTCAGCAAATACCTGGAGAAGGATCTTGCCTGGCTTTTGCTTGAGGTCGCCAAAGGCTGGACCGCGCAAGGCGTGTGGAGCAACCTTGTCATTTGGAGCGTTTGGTGGCCGGCGTGGGTGCTGGGCGGGATTGTGCAATTCAGCGGGATCATGGGCCCAAGTCAGATTGGTCGATAAAATCAAAAGCATATTGCCACACCGTACCAGTCGTTTGGTCTCCCTTCCCCTGGCACAGGATGAGGTGAAGTCGAGATATGCTTCCTTCCGTCTCTGATCACCTTCACATGCCAAAGAATTACCCAGAGGCAGGCACGAACACGAGCTACCCACAGTTGCCTTTGTCGCACCGTTTTCATCCCTTCTCGTATTGTCGCTTCACAGCGAATCTCAACATCATCTCCGGACCGCACCTCTGCCACTCATAGCAGTTCTTCGCGCGTAGCAGATTAGCAGCACAGAACACATCCGACCAACATGGCGCCCACGAAGAAGGACGGCGAGAAAGAAACCAAGCTCACGCCAGAGCAGTCTGCCGCCCTCATCTTGGACTACTTGCGCAAGACCAACCGCCCGTACAGTGCTACGGACATCAGCTCCAATCTGAAGAACCGCGTCACGAAAGCTGCCGCCCAAAAGCTGCTGAAGGACCTGCACGAGCGCAATGAGATAGAGGGACGTGCCTCGGGCAAGCAGCAGGTCTATCATGCATTTCAGGTACAAGTGATGGTTGAAGTCACGAGTTAAGATGCTGATTGTGTTCCAGAAAGCGCCGGAAGACGACATGGCCGAGCAACTTGCTGCCATGGATGCTGAGACTACACGCCTACGTGACAGACTTACTGCTCTCAAGTCCGAGGAGAGGGAGCTTCGACAGGCAGTCAAGGAAGGAGGTGTCCAGGCCCCGCTACCACAGCTCAAGTCCAGTATTCGGGCCGTAGAAGCCACCAAGCAGGAGATAGAAGCTCGCTTAGAGAAGCTGAAGAGCGGCAGTCTCAAGCCTGTAAGTGCGGAAGAGAAAGAGAAGGTAGATCGGAATCTCAAGAAGGTGACCAAGGCTGCAGATGCTAGGAAGAAGATTCGTGCGGAGGTCTGGAGTGTCATTGAGGACTCTATGGGGCGGGACAAAGGCGCTGAGCTGAAGGAGGAGATGGGGTTGGAATTCTGAGTGCAACTCAGATGAGATGTGAGGACGACTCCGCAGGACATGATTGCTATGCGAAAGGGTGAGCCCTGACAATAGTGTGCGACTAAGCTTGCTGATGCACGATACTACATTACAGCGAGCTGTGATACAGAAGTCTGCTGACGATCGTTTTTCAAATGAATTCAAGCACTAGTTCGACACCTTATCGGGCACATGTTTGCCAGTTGCCTTCTCGAACATACCCCTAGCCTTGTCCGTCTGCGAAAAAGGTCAGCACTGTCCATCGTGGACCGCCGAGAGTAGTCTCTTACAATCTTTTCATTCGTGCTACGCATCTTGTTGGGGTCTACGTTGTGGCCAGATGCCCCTCCGAACCTGCAGTGTGTCAGTGACAGCACATTGCACTTCTGAAAATGCTTCGTGCTGAGACCCTACTTCTTCTCAACAGCGTCAAGGCCCTTGTCGAGGTAGTCCTCCTTTTGTCCTGCTGGTTGTCCTGGTGCCGACATGATGATTGATATGCTGTTGATAGTCTCGGCTGGAGAAAGTTTGTCAGACACACCAGTGATTTTGGGGCAGGCGAGCTCTTTATATATATCTCTCGTGCATCTTCTCTGACGCCATAACGACCACAAAACCAAGTCACAAAGCTTGGTAAAGCTTGCCCGCGTGGAGCCAAACGGCAATGCCTCAATCTGTCGATCCTTTCGGAATTGCAAGAGCTGAAGAGTGCCTCATACGTCACTCGTCCTTCTGATGGAGCTGAAGCTAACGACTGCCTGTCTAAAGGCAAATGGTACCATGTACCTCCTAGGGCAGGGAAGCTGAGAAGAGCTACATGCCTGCTCTCGGAACATCCGGACCCGGCATGGCAAGCTTACTAGATGACCTCTCGAAAGAACATGAGACTCAACATCAGTAACCCATTGATTTCCGAGTTTGTTGTTCCTCCATCCCGCAACGATCACATCAGAAATTCTCGTTACCAGCAACATCTTCGCCATGGCTCCAGCAAAAGCCACCACGACGATTCCTGTTGGCTACCGCTTCGCCCTCACGACTGTCGAAGCGACCTTCGCCTTTCTCGGCGCGATCATGGTTCTTATCTCTCCCGATAGCTACGTCGCCGGCCTCGTCCACACCGCCCCGCCTTCTCCAGGCCCAGACTGGGTATACACGCAATTAGCTGGTGGCTGGCTCTACATCACCTTCACGGAAATGGTCATTCTTCGACTTGTCGACGATGTCAAAGTCTGGAAACTGCTGTGCGCTGGGATCTTACTGAGCGATGCATTGTATACGCATTCAGTTGCGCAGGCCGTCGGAGGATGGGGGGAGTGGTTGCAGGCCGGGAACTGGACGACAAACGATTGGATCGTTACTGTGACTACTTGGCCGTTTGTGCTGATACGAGTGGCGATTGTATTGGGGATCGGATTGAGGAAGGAGAAACGAGTGTAATAATGTGGAACGGGACACTGTTCTGCGCGAGTTCCATGCCTCACGAATTGTCTGAGCAGCTCCAGCTTGCTCCACTTCCGGCGTCATTATGAATCGCAGTTCCGCTCGCGTAAAGGCCGATCCCACAAATAGCTGCCCCCATACCGACCAGAAATATATTCAGGCAAGCCAAACAGCTTTTTTTCCAGTTGAGGAACCAGAAGCCATAATTCATGTACAGCCAGAACACACCAGCGAAACCATACGTGAACCAGGACACGAAAAGAGCCGAGATGAGGGCATTGAGGTCGTTGAACACTGGAATGCTCTCGGCTATGATCCAGCCTATGGTCCAGAGGATAGCAATGATAGCGATCCAGGTAGCGATGGACACAAACGACTTGTCGTGGATCCTTCTTTGATTATGTTGAAAGACACGGACGTAGATCTGCTTGGCAGCAACATTGGCGTAGATGACTCCAGCGATGAGGATCTAGGAATGTAAGTATTCGTCTGGTCAACACGGAGGGATGTTCAAGAGACTCACAGTCGGCAATGCAATGCCATAAGCTACTTTCCTCACTATCGGCGACGTCGAACCCAATGCAGGCGAGGCGACGTCTGGCCCAGTGAATCGATAGATCACAATGGCCGCAATCAGGTAGAGAGCGATCTCCGTAGTCTGCAGAGCCACGAGAGCCTTGGGAAAGTCTCTCGGATCCTTCATCTCGGACATGAAGCTGAAGTATGCCATTTGTCCAGCATAGGCGAAACAGATGTTCATCGTCTGCGCGAAAGCGGATGCAAAGCTGATGGTCGTTGTAGCCTGTACTACTGGGTTCGGTGCTTCGATGCCGACCGCGATGACTGTGGTAAAGACGGCACCAAGGATCGACACGAAGGCTATATTTTATCAGCGGCTTATCCTGTCAACATTCTTTCGGTATGCACTTACCTGCGATGGACATGATCGAGACATTTTTCAGGGTTCGCGGAAGGGACAAGACAAAGAATACTACCAGGCCAACGACACCCCAGACGGTAGTACACGTTGCGTGACCTGTGATGACGTTCATTGCGATGGTGAACGTCAGAAGGTGGCTAGAAAGGATGAAGATCTGGCGAATGTCAGAATCATGAGTCGCTGAACCAAGATCTGAATGGTCATGAAACTCACCATCATGATAATCTGTGCGATCCCGAAGATCTCTCTGCCCAAGGCACCAAGCATGACCTCGCCTGCATCTGCCATGTTCGCAACCCCTGGGTAGCGGATCTTGAACTGTCCATAGACAAATCCACAATACGTGGCGAGTATTCCGAGTCCGGCGATCAAAATGACTCCAGGTGCTAACCCAAGGCTGGCCAATACTGAAGGTAGAGACAGGATCCCCAGTGAGATCGTCTCCGCGATCATCAACATTGCTGTGAGCCACCATGATAGAGTGCGGTATTTGACCTCTGCGTTCGGGTCATCAGCGAATGGATCGTCTTGCTCGAACTTGCTACGTTTTGGTTTCTCGAGTGTGGCGGCCTCTTCTTGATCCTGCTTCGCAATTTCCATCTCAGGCGAGATATGCTCGGGTGTCATTATGCTGAAGATTTTGTGATGGCCAACTCGATGGTAAGTAGCATTTATTCTGTCTCCAAATTCAATTCCGACTTCGCTGTCATTGCTGGTCAGCAATAAATGTTACGTCACGCATTGGTCCAAATTTTCTGATCAAGTCAACGCCGCTCCGCGCGAAGTGACGGGAGTACCGGTTCTGGGATCTTGGCGTATATATGCATAGTCGCCATGATCTTCAATACTCACGTACCGAGTCCTGTGGCGTTCGCATGATAAGCATCAAGGTGAAAAGATCGTGGTAATCCGCTTGCTCGTGCAATGTTTACGCGGTCTTTGATGGCCGCGGATGTCCCTCGGTCTCTCGAAAGGCTGGAGCGTCCTCGGGGTCTTCGATTCTGATCCCTGTTGATGTCGAAAGGCAAGATACATCAGCTCGTCCTGCTTCTTCGTCCAAGGTAGCTCCGCAATTAGTTCTCTGCAGGAGCAGAATGACCGATATAGCATTCGAAGTCCGCTGCACGGCTTCGTAAACTATCAGCAAGACTGAAGGCTCACGCACGATCCGCTCACCAAACGCAGATGGTGTCGAACAAGATCTTGATCCGACATCCTGTCATGTCATAAATCTCATGGAACTGCGGACACTGTACCGAGCGAGCACCAACCTTGGTGTCGTAATATAGCTTTCAGCATTCCTGTTGCCCTCAATGGCCGCGTGAGGTACTCAATTTCAATCCTTCTGAGCTTATTCGAGGCGGTGGTTGAGGTACAAATGAGTACCTCCTGTAGCTACGTGACTGCTTCAGGTGTGCTCCTTGAAACCCAGTCGTGTTGCTCGGAAGATTAAGCACGAAGCAGGACTACGATAGGTTGGTTGACTCTGTTGGTTGGTCGGAGTCTCGGAGATGGCTAGCACCCCCCCTCCGAACCTCGGATATACAGTGCTGTATCCACAGCATTCCCTCCAGATTCTCTCACCTCTGCATGAACGTCTATACAGCCACTATGGCCATCTATCAACCATGGCTTCCTTGGGAGCAACTCCTGGACCTTTCATTCGGACAGATCGGTCGCTAGCGTCTCGTGCTTGGTCTGAGGATATCACTATAATGCAAAACAGTTGCATCAATCGACTTAAGAGCCAATACTAACAATCCTACGACGGCGTCGTCCACTGCACATTCCATACATAGTCCATCATAGCCGCTACATCCCACGCTGCACCACTCCCCAAACACTCCCTAACAAGCCACAAACTCGCATCCAACCCACAACTGATGCCACCTGAACTCAGAACTCTCGTCTTCTTCGTCCCTCCAGCATACACCACCACTCCGCCATCCACGAATCTCTTCCTGGTGATACTCCTCGGCGAAGCCTTCGCTACCTCACAGACCTTTGCCAGACCCGCACGAGCGGCAAAATGCGTCGTGGCATCGACGTTCCTGAAAGCGCCTGCTGCGCCAGCGAGTAAAGCGCCAGTACAGATCGAAACGAGCCATTTCTGGTTCTTGCTCGCATTATCCGTTGCCATGAACAGTTGAATCACGTCGGTGATCGGGTCTTTCTTCTCGAGCAGCTTTTCAATGACGCCGGGACCGGCGCCTGGGATGAGGAGAATGTCGAATTCGCCCTGCGCGATCTGGGGAGAGACTTTGTCGAATGTTGTGTCTGCTTGTAGACGGATGAATTCGTAGGCTTGCACGGGATCTGGGGTTGAGGCTGTAGTTGTGATGGTGAACGGAGAAGGGCCGGAGCCACGCAGGGCGTAGTTGCAGAGAACATCGAGGGGACCGTTGATGTCTAAGGTGTTGACGCCGGAGTAGAGCAGAACGAGGACGTTGAAAGGTGGGCTTTTTGCATAAGGCATCTCAAGATGATCCTTCGTTCTTCTTCAGCGGTGATGAGGGGGTAAAGTAGCAATCGAGTCTGAGGGTAATGATCGAGTCGCGCATCTGTTTATATATCTTACTACTAGCTCCTATTGGCACCTCTTGCGCGAATGGTTATGCGAAGCAGCTATTGCGTGAAAGTTGACCCCAAGGCGCTCTCGATTATGAAGCTCAGCTGAGCTCAATGTATATCTTCAGGTGGGCTTAAGTCTGCTCAGCCAGCCATAATAAGCCACATCTCCGTCAGCCCATGCAGGTGAACAACCGCAGAAAGTGCAATGTGGAACCTGCATGCAAACGAGGATATCATAGCGAGCGCTCTCCTGCTTATGGGTCATGCTCCCCTTGATTATTTCATGCGCGCGAACAAAAAATATCCCTGTCCCTGTTAGGGTTCGTTTCATCCTATACAAATACTGGGAATCTTCGCTTCGACCGCTAGCCGAAGAACGCCCTCACAGTCTGCTGCGTCTCGGGCGGCAAGCCATTGAGAATTTGCTCGCCGTTAAGACCCGCAATAGCGATGAGCTTCTTGCCTGACTCGACGATGCGCTGTGCTATCTGGCCTTGCAGGGTTTCAGCTTCGAGCGCCTGTGCAATGAACGTGAAGCACTGTTGCGCCTTGGCCATGACGGCGGGATGTTGTCTATGAAGAAGTCAGACTTGAACCAGAATAATAACGTTTCGATGGACTTACTCGTCGATTAGCTGCGCGAGGAAAGAATAAGCATATGGGGCAGCCTCCTCGTCGTTGACGACCGGTAGCGTATCGACCCACGCGGCGACGACTTCAGGAATGTTCTGCACTTTACTGTGGTTGAAGTGCAGTACCTTGGCAATACTTGCGCAGGCGTTCTCAGTAGCGAAAGCGTCGTCGTCGCTCCTAGCGTTTGGTCGGCGTGTGACATCAAAGAGCGTACCTAAACTTCCACCAACGAACTCAGACCAAGCTTCACCACCCTTTTGAGCAGCAACGCCGACACCGTAGCAAGCGGCTTGTCTGTTGGCGGCCTGATCGTCTTTCAAGCCTGCCGCGAGGGGGCGTGCGATATGTGAGTAGTAGTTCCACGACGCAGGACCGCAGAATTCAAGGACATCGTCGAGAATGCATAGTGCCCACTGTCGCTGCGTAGGGTCGTGGTTGTTAACAAACAGATCGTAGTAGTTGAGTAGGCGTTCCCAGTGAGGCAGGAAGGTCTGTCCTTGGTGCTTGAAGACAGTGTGAAACGCCTTGTTCATGTCCGAAAGCAAGGTCTGGTCGTCCTCGACTGCGAATTCGTAGTCGTCACTAGGCTCTTCCCCGTCCTCGCGTTCATTGGCCTCTTCTTCACGCTCCTTGACACGTACTTGGTAGTCCTTGAGTACAGTCTCTGCAGAGGTGATGAAGGTAGCCATGTGGTCATTGGAGAGGGAGTCCTTGCCTGACACCTCTATGGACTCGTAAAAGCACTGATACATCTCTGCGAGAGTCTCGATGGCAGGCTCGGTCTCAAGTACTTCCAGAACCTTCTCAATAGTGCCCTTCCAAAGCTTGAGATACTCTTGCGAGTTGACGCCATAAGCGGCTTTGTAAGAGCCGAGCAGTTGAGGGACGGCTTTAGCAGATGCAACGCGCACTGGATCGTGGAAGAAGAAGGCGAGTCCAGGAATGGCAACCTTATCCATGATGTCCAGTACATATGGCGCAAATCCAGCTTCCAGGTTTGATGCGTAGACAGTGATGAGCTCGATGGCCATGTACTTGTCGTCGAGAGTGCTGGTTTTGATGCCAATGTACTTACCCTTGAGTGGAACAAGCTCCCAGCCCTCCTCTTGCTCAATCTGTGCCACATTTTCATCATCGTCCAATAGCTGGATGTCGGCTTTGGCTTGCGCAAGTTTCATGAGAGGTGGCATGACGTTCTGCAGGTATGGGACAAAGTCCGCGCCGAGAACACGGCACATTCTGCCCCAGCAATGCAGCAGATAGCTTTCCTGCGGATCATCTTCCTCAGTTATGCTGGTTTGAACATGCCCGAGAGTCTGCACCAGATTCAACGCGTCTTGGCCCATGCGTTCTTTGCCGACAGCCAAAGCGATGAGCGTGGCGCACTCCATGGCCTTCGCTCTGAGTAATCTCCTGTCACGCTCGTTTGGTTGTGCGAGCACCTCGAATAGTGCTGGCATGAGCTGGGGATACCATTTGCCAAAGGTCGATTCGGCAGAGTCAGCAACGGTTGCTATGGTAGAGAGAGCCTGCTCCTGGACGAATCGCTTTGGGCTGCTGAGAAGAGTCATAAGGTTCGCCAAGAGGGCGTCCAGGTACGGCTCCAGGATTTCCTTGTCAGCCTCTTCGCAGAAGTTGACCAGAGCAGCAGCGGCGTGAGATTGTACTCGTGGCTCAGGTGCGGTCAGGGTCTCGGTTAGGGCTGGTAGTACCACGCTGTGGTACTTGGTCTGCATGGTTCCCTTAAAATCCGTGCTCATCTGACCAAGAGCATTGCAAGCCGCCCATCGCACTCGGGGGTGTGGATCCCGCAGGGTCGGCATCAGCAATTCCAAGACCTGATTAAGCTCGCCTTCCATGATCTCGGCACACCCTTCTGATATGGCACTTATGCACATCAGAGCGGCATGCTTGTCTCTCCAGGCGCCTGATTGCAACATCCTAGGGAGCCACGTGAAGGTCGGGGGAAGCAAATCCTTTCCACCCATCTTGTTAGCAAGTCGGTCCATGGTTTGCTCTCCAGCGACGTGATTGGAATCGCTCTCGTCAAAGTCTACGTCCTCTTGTCCTTGCCAGTCCTCGGCATCATCGTCGTCTTGACCAACGTCCGTCATCAAGGATAAACATTGTGTGACCATATCATTGATATAGTTCTTGTCGCTCTTGCACAATTTTGGATTGTAGTCCGCGAACGTAGCCATAAGCTCAAGCGCGTTCTGGCGTGCCTGATCGTCCAAGTCCTTGTCTCGGATCATGTCGATGGAAACAGACACCAATGGACCGAAGACTGGCTTGAACATCTTCGAAGCCACTTCGGCGAGCTCAATGACGGCCATAAGCGCCTTGGTAAGGAGCTCAGACTCATGTGCTTCTTTGAGTGGCACCAGCGTGCCCAAGATGTCGGGTATTAAGACATAATATTTCGGTTGCGCCTTCTTACTGAGCGACTGGAAGAATGAGGAGAATGCGGTCATGGTCGCGATGCGTACGTTCGTGTCCTCATCCTTAATGCCCTTCTGGAAAACAGCAATGATGGCATCTTCATGCTGCTTCTCGATAATACCCGGCGTGGTCTCGAATATACGGAAAGCAGACTCGCGGAGGGACGCGTCGGGAGCCTGGCTAGCCTGGTGCAGCGCATGAAGCAGTTCGGGCCAGGTATCTCGCGAGCCATCTGGACTCAGAACCTGCTCATCGGTATATTGGCGCGCGATCTCGGCTACCGCGTCTGCAACCTTGTGCCGCACAGCCTTCGAGTGCTCGTTTGCGTAGGATTGTAGCAGCTTCGTGCGAACCTCTATTTTGGTGGGATGGTTCAGCGTCAAGAAGACCTCTTTATTCTCGCCGGACGTTGGGTCTTTGGTCGTTCGCGTCGCGATTCGGCGGAACAGGACAGCGGCGAAGGATCGGACCTGTGACAGCGTCAGTGAATGCAAGCAGAATGCGCTTGGTAGGGTGATAGGCGACGCACTCCGTCCTCGGTCGCCATGCACATCTGCTCAGCCAGACCCATCAACAGCACGTCCGGCTGCTTCTGCACCCATTCTGTGTTCAGGTTCTCCTCGGCGGCGGAGCGAATGCTGTTGTCAGTGCCTTGCAGACCCTGGAGCAGCTGGGCCAGCGCCTGGTGCACCTGATCGGATAGCATAGACATGGTGATTGTTGATGCTCGGGTCCGTGTGGGGAAAGATACGACAGGGTATCGGGGTGTTTGCGTGCCCGTACGCGGGCGGTTGCTTTGGATTGCGCTCAAAGGTGCAGACAACTGGTCCCGACGCGTGTTGACGGCAGGTTCAGGGGGATCTCGAGAGCAACGTGCGGTGTTGTTGCGGGAAGTGCAGGATGGCTGCTGCTTCGAATAAATTTTGGGAAGGTCGAAAACAAGGGTCCGCCGCGCGTGGTGCGAGTGTGGAGCGAGTGGAGGGGACAGACACAGGGACAAGGACAAGGACAAGGCAAGAGCCAATCGTCGCCAAACCACGTTGGTGAGAACTCTCCTCTACTCCCCTCTTCACCTTGGAATACCTCATTCACGTACACGCCGCTGGTTGTTGTTGTGCCAACGGACACCTTGTTGAGTGGACATCACGAAATCCTGCAAAGAATGTACTATTTGTGTGTTGGCAGGCCCGCACTTGCTTCGGTACCATTCGAGCTGCTATTCATGGATCCGCATCAATTGTCCCACAAACCGTGAGACATCTCCTCACATCCGACCCTTCAGTCATTCTGAGCCCTTCCCATCGTGAAGACTCTTCCATGGCTTGCCGGCAGTATAGTACGCCCCATCAACGTGCTCGCTGACCTCCGCCGGCTTCAACCAAGCCACTCTGTCCTTCTCAAAGGTCTCCACTCTGGGCTTGAACTTGGTCTCCTGCAACGCAAAGTCGTCGATCGTGCCAATTCGCGGAATGCTCGCGCCGGGATAACCCTCACTACGGCGGTACAGCAGGGTTCCGCAGATACTGCAGAACGAGTTTTCCATCCAGTTGCCAGTCGCAGTTGTCTTGGCTTGCTTGAATCTTGTGAGCTTGTCTTCGCCGCGGACATGCTTGAGATGTGTGTCTTTGACAACGAAGTTGGAGGCGAACATTGATGCGGTGATCTTGCGGCAATCGGCTTGTGCGTGTTAGTCTCGTGATATTCGGAACCTGATCTGTGGCTAATACGCACTGCAATGACAGATGAATGTATCGACGAGACCTTCGCCCTCAGTTGGCTACATTCGAAAGAGTCAGCTATCAGGCTCGAGATCCGACACGGGACTGTTAAAAACCACCCACCACTTCAATCTGAACAGCACCACAGTAGCACGTTGCCGTCGCGGTCTTCGCGTCCTGTCCGCCCTTGGCGCCTTCCGAAGGCAATGCAATCTTTTCAGCCATGTTGTTGATTCGTCGTACTCGTCTTCGTGATCTGTGATCCAGCTTCTTACGATCTACATCCACGGCCTACTTATATGTCCTCCCGGACCAAGGGACCGCCGAACGAGCTCCGGATCATCTGCAAGCCATGACAGCATAGCACCTGAGCAAATTCCATAAATCTTTCTAAGCTTTCAATCACAGCTCGTGCTTCTGCGCGCGTCTGCCTCGTGTCGGGCGAAGGATCACATCCGAGACCTCGGCGAGCTGATATCAGCCTCACGTTGTGTGACTTTGTGTTGCTCAGCCGTGGAACACGGTCGATTTACTGATTACCTTTACTGCCGACACGAAGGCCGGACTGGTTGAATGCATCAGGCAAGAGGGGTTCGAGTTGTGCTCGGCCAGCCGTGTTGCAGTGCCCCTCCGATGACGTTGCGTGCCGTGAGCTTGTGGGATTCTGGTGTTGACGCGGGTTGACATGCCAACTCAGAGCCATTCGACAACGAAGAAGCAAGGGATGCGGTGACACGGTAGGATGAATGGTGATGACACAACATGTTCAAAAAGACGAATGCTGGAGTGCCCGTCAACAATTGTCACCTTGATGGACCGCAATGACGCTAAACGATTCCTAGACGTTGACCGAAATAGTGGGTGCTTCAAAGAGGAAATGAGGGGCGAATCTCTGCGGGCTGTCATTCTCAAACAAACAAAACTATAGTGGTATAAGCGCCTAATGCTCAAAGGATACAATGCTGAACAAAACGCCGGTATCTCGAGCGTAGAAGATGCTGATAGCACACTGGCAGTGCAATTATCTGCTAGACCTTCCAATGGCAAAGGTGATTACAATGACTGCACCCAGTACCACGATCGCACCAGGTAGCAGGAGCGCGTTATCCACGCCTGGAATGACTTGTTCTTGATCCTTAGCCGTAGCAGCAGTGCGTCGCTCCCTACGACGATCGCGAACGCTTGGTGATTCTTGATCTTCTTCCTCGTCTTCCTCGTATCGCTTTTGGGATCTCACTTGACTGGTCTCTGGGGGCGTAGGCGGAATGATGGCGGGTTGTGGATCAACAGTTGCTGCCATCGCAGGCTTCTCGGGGTCATGTACGAATAGATCCACTTTGTCTTTGCGGGCTTGGCGGGCAAGAATGATGGCCTCAAGTAGGTCATGGTCGGTGGTGATGGAAACGGTATCGCCTTCATTGTCCATGTAGCTGAGCGCGAATCCAGCATGGCCGAGGTGACCATCATCAAATGTTGGAACGCCACCGATGCCTGCAGCTTCGTTGCCAAGCTTGTCCGCAACGACGCCGATGAAGTCCGCAAGTCCAGCAGATGCAACAACCTGCAGACGATGAACACGGCCACCAGGAGCTTTGAACTTGAATGTGAAGGGGTTGTCTTCGATGGCGCTTGCAAGCGCGGAAGCCTCATCCATATCCTGGGCACCATTATGCGAAGCAGAATCAGTTGGCAGAACACTGTCCCCGCGTTCTGGGTGTGGTCGATTGTGGAGATCGGGAGACATCATGCCGGATCGACCATCGATTGTATGAGGTATATGGCTGTGGCTGCCATCGCCAGACATCATGGACTCTGTATCTCCATTGTCCATGGACATCCAGAACTTGTTCCAAGCTGGACCTTCACTGTCGCCGGTGGACATTCCATTGATCTGATCAAGTGTGGCGTATGTGAGCTTTAGTACATCGACCATGCCAACGATCTCATCGTTTTCTTTGTTCATGACCGGAAGATTCAGGTAGTGGCCATCGTGCATCTTTCGGAGCGCTTGCTGAATGCTCATGTCTAAAGGAGCAAAGTCTGGGTGGGGCGTCATGACACGAATCACGCTGCATGTTCCAGGGTCCAAACCGGCCGCAATAACTCGAAGGACCACATCCTTTGAGGTGAAGATACCAGTGATCTGACCTTGATCCTGAACTAGCACGGCTGTCGTGTGGTTTTCCTTCATGAGTTGGGCGGCCTCCTTGACGCTGGTTCGTACAGAGACAGTGGTCGGAGGCAAGCCGTTCAGTACGGACTCCAGAGTTGGTCCAGACATGCGTTGCCTCACAGCCTCGACGTACTGGATGATCTGCTGCGGTTGACTCGATCCTAGCTCTGCCTGGACACCCTCAAGTGCATCGTATAGCTTCTTTGAAGAACTGTAGGCCCGCTCCAGCTTCTCCATTGCATCGTAAAAACACTTCGTGATATCCAGGATACCGGAAATGTCATGGTTCTCGTCCATGACAGGCAAATGCCGGAACCCCTTTCGCACCATGAGATCCAGTGCATCTGTAGCAGATGTATCCGTCTTCGCGCACAGTGGATTCTTGGTCATGATCTCAGCGATCGTGACATTGTTGGCCTTCAGGCCAGCTCCCACGACTCTAAATGCAAGATCCTTGGCCGTGAAGATGCCAGCAATTCTGTCATCGTCGTCGGTCACCAGTACGCAGTCCTCTCTCTTCGCTGCCATCAACTGGGCAGCTTCCGTGACAGTCGTGTTTGGCTTGATCTGGAGGGCTTGGTTTGGCTTGAGGGACAGGACTGTACCTGGTGGTGCTTTGCGAGTCTGCCGGGCCCGGCCTGCAGCACCTTTCCGCTTGGTGAGATCCTTCTCGAGTTTCGTGCGGAGAGCCTACACTGGTCAACCTCCCATATGCCTTAGAGGTTACGAATCTGTTCATACCTCATCTCGCTTGGACTGTTTCGCTCTGCTGGCGCTGAGCGAAGTATGCGCATCGCTGACGGTCGACTCGAGCTTCGGCCTGGGAATGCCAGATGTGTTCTCTGAGAACACACTCGCGCCTGTCGGTCGGTGCTGCGACTTAGGCGTGCCGCGCTGTGTGCCGGCGGACGACATGATGTTTGAAGCTGCTTTTGGGATGCAACTTTGGTTGCGGGCAGATAGAGTGAATGCAAAGGAGATTGAGAGAAGAGTCTCAGGGAAACGGTCGTAAAGTCAATGTTGTCCTGCCAGTGGTGTTGACAACTCGGGCTAACTGCCGACCAGGGCACGTGCTGACCACAAACCCAAGAGGGCCCAACTAAGCCATGTCCGAGACCGAAGTTGATTCACTGTTCGATACAACCATGACGATACATTTCGAGACCAATACCAAATCAAGTTGAGCGACCCACGAGCTCCAGGCTCAGTGACATTTGCTCGATACTCGAGTGCAGCCGGTATGACTGATTTATGCGAAGCCGAAATCCAGGTCAGGACCGTTAAATGGCCTGCGCGTAGCCGAGAATCGCCCCAGTGTACAGCCTGAGGCACCCGCGCCAGGCTTGGCGTGCCACTCATCGCTAATTCCAGACGTCGGCCCTGTTCTCCTACGTCGAGCCCAACTAACCAACAACACACTTCCACACAGCCGCCAACATGGTCAAGAAGAGAGCATCCAAGTATGGCGACTCGAGGTTTTTCTGGCCCGCGCACGGTAACTAACATGATTTCGTAGCGGTCGCAACAAGAAGGGCCGCGGCCACGTCAAGCCCATCCGATGCTCCAACTGCTCGCGATGCACACCCAAGGACAAGGCAATCAAGAGATTCACCATTCGCAACATGGTCGAATCCGCCGCCATTCGTACGATACTCTGTCTAAGTGATTACAAGAAGGAGGGACTGGGCTAAGACACTCACGCAGGTGACATCTCCGACGCATCCGTTTTCGCAGAATACGCCGTTCCAAAGATGTACTTGAAGCTGCAGTACTGCGTCTCGTGCGCCATTCACGGAAAGATTGTTCGGTACGCATTCTAGAGAAGAAATGTGTGAATGGTCAGGACTCGGACTGATACCAAACACAGTGTCCGCTCGCGCGAGGGCCGTCGCAACCGTGCTCCCCCACCAAGAGTCCGATACAACAAGGACGGCAAGAAGGTCAACCCAACCCAGGCTGCCAAGGTCGGAGCATCATAAGCAAGTGCATGATTCGCAAGGAGTTCTGGGGCAGGCACGTTTACGCCTTCGGATTGGTGTTGATGGTTTCAGCATGCGGCCAGTGAAGCTGAGCGCACAACGAATGCGCCCGGATTAGCATGAGCTGGCAGCAATGATCAGATGCTGAGAATCGTCTGGAGTCACGAATAGCTTCAATATGAACCACGTCTAAGCCGAGCCTCGATCAGCATCATATTTCGCGACCAGAGTCATTTTTCAAGAAGATTCCTATCCCATGCAGGGCAACCGGGAAAATCGTATCATTAAGTTGTCGTGCCACTCGTCTGGTGATGTTACGAAGTCTTGTAGCGACTTAATCCGCACGCTTCTTCGCATCTCCGTCAGCAGTACCTAGGCCAGCTGTGACTTTAGCTGCCTCTGCACCTTCCTCCTCCCAGTCCTCCGCGTTCTCGTCCCAATTATCAAGTTCTTCGGTGACATTGGTCTTGGCACCACCACTAGCCTGTCCATTGGCCTCCTCTGTTACGACACCGGTCTCTTGACTTCCTATCCCTACTCCTTCGCCCAGCTCAACGTCGACCTCTCCATCTTCGCCAGGCACAATATCATAGTGTTTATTCTGCCGTCTTCGCTCGAGCATACGCTTGTGGTACCAGCTGGAGAGTAGCAGAGCACACGTTGAGCCTACGACATTCGCGAGGATATCGTAGGGATCGAACTCGCGGCCATTAGGCAGGAGACTCTGGACGATTTCACTGCCAATGCCAAGGCCTGCAGTACAAGCGAGCAGAGTCAGGTGCACCATGCGTCGACGTGAGGTTTCGAGAATCCAATAGAATGTGATCTACGACTTCACGTGTTAATGCTTGTTTCTGAGGCAGGTGGCTGGATTCTTTGGCATTATCACAAATGTTCTGTGATAAATGCTCGACATACAGTAAGTAGGAAGAAGGTCACGAAATGAAGACCCTTATCACTCTGGCCATATTGCGGTATCTTCGGGTTTGAGAGGCCAAGGTAGGCGGAGAGGAGTAGCAGGACTGCGAAGGCCGCTTGCCAGGGAGAGCTTTGTTAGCTGGATTCGTCTCGGCATGTGTTTGAGTGAGTGCAGCTAACCTGCGAATGGTTGTCGGATGCGTATAGCAGGCATCAAGGCGTCATACCGAAGAGTGCAGGTCGTTGTGGCTGTTGAATATTCACTGAGATCGAGTAGAAGAACAACTGACAACAACGCAACGGCGAGCTGCTGCGAGCTGCAAGGCGCCGGACCTCGCTCGAAAGTCGCGGGACGGCTTAGCGAGTGTCCGTCCTTCGCGAACATTGTCGCGCAGGTGCAGGCAATACGCCGCCCATTGTTGCACTCACTTCATGGAGCACATATTGCATTAGCTCCATCACGTTCGCTCTGAGTTGCACTATTCATTACTGGCTTGTGCTTGCTTGTGACAGCGCAAAGGGCGAGTGAGGGACTGTCGCCCAACCGCAGCGCAGTCGACTTCCTTCGGGAGCCCCATGTGACGTCCGTCAACCTCACCTCAAGCACAGCACTCGCGCTCGCCGCGACCACTTTCATCAAACTGCCCCCGATATCCATCGAATACCACCCCGCAAACCACTTGAGCAGTTGCGCCAACTCACATGGTGTCCATATCGCATCATACCAGGAGTCTGGCGATCGCAGCGGCATCGCATGCCGTAGGAAAGCGACACGCCCAACGCGACAGAGGCGATGACCTCGAAGCCTAGGCCGCCCGCACTCAATGGCGACGCGCGCATCCCCAATGGAGTCCATGGAGTCGCTCTCAATGGGGTCGCACGGAGGGCGGCGATGATCCAGCAAGATGCCGCATCACAATCCGCTGCCAGCGGGCTTGGCACTGAAGAGGATGAGAGGGAGGATGACCCGATACACGCTCTGCTCAAGGGTCGCCTGGCCGAGACAGAGGCAAGTCTTGTAGCTCTCTTTGGCGCAGACATAACGCGACCCCAGCGCGCGTCCCAGCCTCCCCCTACGCATGCCACTGCTCTTGCTGCCGAAAGCGGAGCGGAGGAGACCGCCAAGACTTCAAGACCGCCCAAGAAAGCTGCGCGCCAGATTGATGATGACTACGGAGACGATGATGATGATGATGATGATGAAGACGACGAGGAGGACGAAGAGCTGGAGAAACAAAGTCCTTTGAAATCCAAGGGAAAAGCCGCCTTGCCCAATGGCCTGTCCACGCAACATATCCACAGCACGGCCCCGTCTGTCAAACCGCCGATGGTACGGACAGCCACATCAAGCGGCACAGAGCAGGCCAAAAGTACAGAAGATGTGCGCAAACAATTGGAGCAGGACAAGAAGTTGGCGGCGGAGGAAGCCAAGTGGAGCTTTCAGAACATGTTCTACACTTTCGAGAGTGACCGAGACGCAATGCTGGAACAGCAGAAGCTGGACGAGTTGGATCGCGAAGTAGAAAATGAGATATCTGGTGGTCCGAATGGTGCTGCGAACGTCCCATCTAGCACGTCTGGGGTGCCTGTTGTAGCGAATGGGACACAAGGATCTTTGGGAAGTGCTGACCTGGGAGCTTCAAGTCTCACCCTCAAGCACCTCATCGCCCGAATAGATGCCAAGCGTGATATGGTAAAAGCATCTGACAATCAGCTTCGAACCCTGATTTCAGAAGTGAGGAAAGGGCGAAGCAAGTGGGCAAGTGAAGATCGAGTCGGACAGGAAGAGCTTTACGAAGCCGCAGAGAAGGTTCTCATGGAGCTGAAAGCCATGACTGAATACGCACAACCTTTCCTGCAGCGAGTAAGCAAGCGCGAGGCTCCTGACTACTTCAACGTCATCAAGCAACCAATGGACATTGGCTCCATGATCAAGAAGCTCAAGCAGCTCGCGTATAAGAGCAAGAAGGATTTCGTCGACGACCTCAGCCTCATTTGGACGAACTGCCTGAAGTACAATCAGGATCCCGCGCACCCTCTCCGTAAGAAGGCGTTGTATATGCGCAAGGAGACCGACAAGCTCACGCCCTTGATTCCCGAAATTGTTATTCGCGATCGAGCTGAGGTCGAAGCTGAGGAACGAAGGCTGCATTCCGTAGACGCAGACGATAGCGAAGACGACGATGTGCCAATCATGGCTTCGAGAGGTCGGAAGGCGCCCAAGAAAGGCGGACCTGTATCGTCTGCGCGGAAGGCACCTCCTGTTGCAGTCGAAGACACATCCACCCCGGCACCCGAAGATCGAAAACCCGCCATGCATCCTTCAGCTTCAAATCTTCGCAATGACTTCCTCCGCGCAGACTCTGAAGTCCACGATACGAGCTCAGCAGGGTTCAATACACCTCCACCAGGCACTGCCACCCCACTTGTAATCAATGGAGTACATGGCAGTGGAGCGCCTGGCAGTCAAATGGATCTCATGGAAGTCGACGGTTTAGGACAGTCTGTGTCAAGTGCAATCCAGGAAGACTTGGACGAAGATGACACCGAGTTCAAGACTTGGAAACAAGTCACCAAGAAGGACCGTGCAATTGCAGCTGCGGAGCGCAATAGGCTGTTCCGTGGCGAGCATTTAAACGTCGATGAGCCAGCACTGCTCCGCAGTAAAGGCATGATGCGAAGATGGACGCGACAACAGAAGATGCTTTCCGAGAAGCCCTCGATTGAAAGCGAGACGCAAGATGCTGCTGATGGCATGGAGCCAGCGGCTGTTGGAGAATCTCTCGCCGAAGGCATCGAGGGTGAAGAAGATTCGACTTTACCCGATTATTACAATCCTCTCTCAGCGATACCGGATCTGAACGAAAAGTGGAAATGGACAGTCGACTCCGAAGGACACGCAGTACTGCACAATGATGAATACATGCGGATGTATCCCCTGAACCAATATACCAGTAATCCCGAAGGCGCCCTCAACAAAAGGATGGAATCGAACATACGGCAGATGCAAGAGACGAGAAAGATCTGTGCAAAGATTGGCATCGTGAAGCAGATGCAGATACAAGCACAGGTACATATCTCCCCTCGAGCTTTCACACACAGGTGCTAACGAGTAATGCAGACCTACCAAAACCAGTTTCAAAAGTACGAGCCGTTGCCATTTGTTGAGCAAGATGTCGGTCGAGTTGTGGTATCCGAAGACGGGCCTCTGGTGGACCCATGGTTGAATCGAGCGGCTTTCAAACGCTCGGTCGGCAAAATATTCTACCATGCGGGTTTCGAGGACTTTCAGCCTTCAGCGCTCGACTCCGTGACAGACGTCGCGACTCAGTACCTCAAGAAGCTTGGTGAAAGCTTGAAGCTCTATAATGAGCAGCCGCGAAGAACTGCAGAGGCGCCACGATTCACATTCGAGGAACAAGTATTGCACATGCTGGATGAGAATGGCCTGGACATCGAATCTCTTGAGGTCTACAAGAGAGAGGACGTCGAAAGGCTGAGCACTAAACTTGACGTGGTGCACGAACGCATGAAGTCGCACTTGGCAGACCTCTTGGTAAGTATGCTTCGCCTCGAGAGACTGTACAACATTGCTAATAGATTCACAGCGGCCTGCCTTGGGCGATCATGCCGGCGCAGATGGCGTCGGCGCCTTCAACGACGGCAGCGAACAGTTCGTTGGGGGAGACTTCGCCGAAGACCTGGATGAGGACTTCTTTGGCTTCCGGGAACTAGGCCTTGCTGAGGAGTTTGGCCTGGAGTCGCTTAGCGTGCCACTTCACCTACTCCAGAACCGTATGCATAGTGCCTACCAAGCAGCCAACCAAGGTCCAGTGACGAACACGGGCCTCATCTATCCGCCGCCGCCTCCTTACGAAGCAGTCACGCTGGACAATGTCCGCAATGAGATCGGATTGGTGCACGATTACTTCCTCAACAGACTGCGTGCTAATCGCGACGAACCTCTGGTTGAAGACGAGGACTTGCCACAGAAGCAGCGCTTTCCTAAGCCAAGATTGCCGCCAAGTGGCAAGATCAGCTCGCCTCGGAAGCGGCCTCTGCGAGAACAACAGCAAGCAGCAAAGAAGAAGCGCAAGCTGGAAGACGAGGAAAAGGCCAAGCTCAACAAACCAGTCGGTCCACTCCGGTTGCAAGCTCCGGACCCACAAGAGAACGGCCATGACCCGGAGAAGGAGTCCAACCAGAATGCAGCGCCTATGAGTCCGGAGAGCATAGGCGATAATTAGCAGGAGTCTTCTAATTCTTTGGCGGCCGCGAGTGACGAGTCGTACATTATTTCAGCGGCAGCGAGCGACGACGAAGACTATGGAGAAGTTGCCTTGGGTGATCCAGAAGAGGTGGCGGAGTGGAGAGGTGCCCTAGAGATGTCGCAGGCCATCGACAGTAATATCTTCCCTCGAGACTCGTACTGGTCGACACAATCTTTGGACCGGCTTGTTGCCGCAATGCCTAAATTCCAGAAGTCGAGAGTCTGCGATCCTTGCAAGGGGACCAATGTGAAATGCACAGGTACCCGGTCCTGCGACACATGTGTAGCCACATGCGTTGCTTGCACATGGGCAACATTCGCACAATGGGGAAGTCCTGAGAGCGGGTCGAAACGGATATGAATGCAGACATGGGCCGTCTCTCCGACTTCAGAATCACCTAAAAACAAAATAACACAAGGAAAACGAAGACGAACAGGATCGTGGGCGTTGGCGTTCTTCAAGGGCCGCTTGCACAACAGAATGAGCAGGACCGGTCTTATTGTGGGGGTTTTGGCCGTTTTCCTTTATTATTTCGACAATACCCCAGGCTGAGCACGCAGCGAGCATTTTGAGCGGACGGATTCTTCTGGTGCTGGTGCTTTTGACATTCATATAATGCGGTCGGTGGGCGCAGGGCTTCTAGCGTTTATGCTTCAAAGAAACAGATGAGCAGTGGAAGTTGTATATGAGGGATGGAAGAGAGAGTAAGGAGTGGGAGGACGCTCTTGTAGATGCCCAGATTGGATCGCTAGATGTCGTAGCGACGACGACGAATGATAGCTGTACAGGATGTCTGTCTGTTGTGCCCTCCCCCGAAACATCATCAAGGCCGGAAAATTCCGCAGGCCAAGTGGGTCGCCCTTCCTCTCAACTATTGCTTCAATTGTCCCATGGCAGACAGGGTCACGACCACATCGCCTGTCAAGACATGACCACTATACAACAGACTGATCCTCCCATCTGCAGGCACGCGTCGACTTGGCGGCCGGTTTCAAGCATTGCGCCGGAGAGGGTGTCCATTCGCGTACACGAGAGGCTGACAGAGGTGTCAGCACATCTTGCATCATGCAGCAGGATCACGACCGATTCCGCTGTGATGAGAGTGGCAAAATGCGATGAATGCACACCACCAAACTCCCTACGATCTCAGAAGTCTCAGATGTGCGAGATGAGCTTTGTGCCATTTTTCACCTCAGAGACTGTATGAGCTCGTGTTTCACCTCAGCAAAGGTGGGAGAGGTCGTCAGTATTCGTATTCGCTGGCACCGCTGACGAGCCGGAGCCGGACAAACCTCGCGGTGAGACACTACACTCTCGCGGCCATTATTGCAGAAATTTTCCCCTGTCGATGAGAATGGATGGCCGGACACATCTGGACATCAGATATTGAGAGTGGCAGGTGCAGGTGCAGATATGGATGCATGTGTGACACGATGCTGCATGCTTCCTGCCACTTCACGGCACAGCAGGGGAACGTGAGGAACGTGAGCGAAATGGTAACGAAGCGTTCGCCGTGAGTCCTTGGAGGATGGGCAAGCTTATTAATGCAGAACCTCTGCGGCGGCATATGCAGGACCGGTCAGCCAGCCGGAACCAGACAAGATATTCGCGTGGCTAGCACTTTAAACAGCCCGCCGGCCCTCTTCAGCTTGCTATTTTGGGACACGCCACCAGGACGTCGCTCTACAGACTGCCATTGACGCGAACGCCTCCTTTGGCATCAGATCCGCTGCTGAAAGAGCAACGATATTCAAGAGGTCTTCCTGTGCCTCCTCCTTTTCCACAGGACTGCCAATTCACATATTCTGCAGTGTCTCAAACACAATCCGCTGTGCCACTGCCGATCGACATACAACGCATCCAGCACGCCGGGGCCGTAAACTCAGAGTTTCACCTGCAGCATCTCGTACAAATTCATAGCGTGCCGCCGCTACTGTCGCCTCCTTCATCATTATTGTCAGCCTTACATTGCTTGGAACGCTTCTTGCTTCTTTTCTTTCGTTGTCGTCAGCCTAGACGAACAAACCATATACACTGCATTATACTGTTTCACGACCGTCCTTTCCTTACCTACGAATTAATTTTCTGTCTGTTCGACACTTTTCGACACGATGGGCTTTGGCAAGGCGATCGCCGTCTCTTTGGCCCTTACCAGTGCATGGGCTGCACCTACAGTGGGCACGCGTGCTACAGAAGAATATGAAGTCATCATTGTTGGTAAGAATTCTCAAGATGTCCTTCCTAGGCTCAGACGACGACAGTATTGACGTGTATTGCAGGCGCGGGTCCAGCTGGCATCATCGCAGCGGATCGCATGAGTGAGGCTGGCAAGAAGACGCTTCTTCTCGAACAAGGAGGGCCATCATACTACATTTCTGGAGGCCGCGAACGACCAGCTTGGCTCGATGGAACCGATCTCAGCCGTGTCGATGTGCCCGGTCTCTACAAGTCCATCTTCTCGACTGCTAATTCTTCTCTGCTTTGCGGAGATAAACTCAATTCTTACGGAGCATGTACTCTTGGAGGAAACACTGCCATCAACGCCGCACTTTTCTTCCAGCCTCCAGCATCCGACTTCAATACTTTCTTCCCATCAGGATGGAAGTCTGCTGACGTTGCGAGTGCCATCGCGAAGGTCAGGAGTGTGTTACCATACACCCAGAATCCCAGCACGGACGGGAAGTTCTACCTCCAATCTGGGTACAGGGCCGCGAAGAAGTGGCTCGTTGGCGGTGCAAAGTACAAGAACGTCGAGTTCAATGCCGTTCCAGACGACAAGACCAAGGTCTGGGGACGACCTGAGTTCAACTACAAAGGTGGACAGCGCAGCGGTACTGTCAAGACCTACCTCCAGACCGCGCTCAAACGCTCCAACTTCAAGCTCCAGCTCGGTACCCAGGTGACATCCGTCGCCCGTACAGGAAGCAAAGTCACCGGTGTTCATGCAATCGTCAATGGCACAAATACCACCATCCAGCTCTGCTCCACTGGCAAAGTGATCCTCTCCGGCGGCGCGCTCTTCTCGCCCCAACTCCTCATGCTCTCCGGAATCGGTTCTCCATCCGATCTCGCCAACATCTCTGCCATGGGACTCCTGCCTTCATTCCCCAAATCCACTTGGATCAACAACTCCGCCGTCGGCGAAGGCCTCTTCGACAACCCAAACACTTTCATTGAGTTCTCTGGCCCCGAGATTCAGTCGTACGTCTACAGCTACGATGCCCCACCTCCCACCGACGAAGCCCTCTACCTCAACAACCGCTCAGGTCCCTACTCTTTCGCATCCGAAACGAGTGCTTTCTGGAATTACATCAACCATACGAACGGTGACGCGCCAACTGGCTGTCAGGGCACCATCGACTCCTCCGGCTTCGGCGAATACACTGACAACAACACCATCACGCTAAATGTCTACGGTACCTCCGGCATGAAATCCACCGGCAAAGTCGCTCTCACCAAGACGGGCGCCCCTGGACCCCTCGTCAATTTCTTCTACTCCGATCCCGCCGGCCAGGATGCCAACGCCGTCTCCAAATTCATCTACGACATCTTCCAAGGCCTGCCCGGCAGCGGCCTCACGCCTCGCAATATTCGCGCCAACGCAACGCAGGCGGAAATCAAGGCTTACATCACGTCTGATACGCAGTACACCAAGGGCTACGTGAATCACTGGAGCTCCAGCTGTCGACTGGGCAAGTGCGTGGACCTCAACTCCAAGGTCATCGGCACGGATAATTTGCACGTGGTAGACGCCTCCATTGTGGAGCCGTTGTCGGTGAACCCGAGTTTCGGTGTCATGATCGCGGCCGAGAGGGCTAGCGAATTGATCTTGGCGGGGACGTGGTGATAGATGGATTATTAGATTGTGTCAGTTAAAAAAGTCATTGGACATAATTTTTTTCGCTTCGTGATTTTGGGCAGCATATATTCGAGAAGAGTTTTTTTCTTTTTCCCCCTTGTCAGGTTTTACTACGGCCTCTTTAGTGTTCAGAGCGTGCGAATTGTGGATAGATTGGTTTGCACAAAAGGAATTCTTTCTTTCTTTGCAGTATGATATATACAAGGTACGCTACAGCTTCTACATTTCAGTGCGTATTTCAGCGCCTCATCGAGCCATGAGAAAGGTGCAATGAAAAGCCTAGTCTATTGGTCGTCAAGGACGTGCAAGTACTTCTTCTCCTCGCGCTTCTCCTTCTCGGTCATGGGTGGCAGGTCATAGTATGATGAGCTTCGGTATCCTTGCTGTAAGAAGTAGTCAGTATCTGAGCACAGAAAGTCGTATGTATGGCTGGGACTTACCAAGTAATGGTATGTGAAGTTGGCAATGTCACCCGGCTCAATGTCCAAGTCCTTGAAAGTCTTGGCGTTCTTGTCCATGAACTGGTCGAGGAACTCACGCTCGACCTCGTCGGGACTTCCAACTGGAAACCATAATAGCTTGTTCAAGACACCAGTGAGAGGTCCGAGAACGGCTTTGGGCAGATTGATGTGTCGTCGCTTCTTGATGATTTCGCGGTCGACGAGCTCGGAGATCTCCTTCATGGTGTACTTCTTTGGTCCGTAAAGTTCGAAGGTCTGGCCGGCGGTGCTGTCGTCTAGACCAATGGCTTCGAGAGCCGCGCCCACATCGGGTGCGTGAACAGGCCAGAGGCTCTCCTCCATGTTGTTCGCAGTAAGGATGTTGGTGGCCTTTGCGAGACGGTGGAGAAGGCGGTCTTCGAAGCCAAAGATGGGTGCTGGACGGACAATTGTAGTCTCTGGGAAGATGTCGCGAGCAACTTTCTCCGCCTCCCATTTTGTCCTCATGAACTCTGAAGGTGATTCAGGGTGTGCTCCGCTAGCAGAGACCTGAATGAAGCGGTCCACGTCGTACTTGGCAACAGCGCTCGCGATTCTGTAAGTTCCCTCTACATGGACATCGTGGAGGGAGAAGTTCTTGGTGGGGTAGTCGCGCCCGATCAAGTTATAGACAATGTCGGAGTGTCGTACGGCCTCTTCAATGGACTGTGTATTCCTCAAGTCGAACTCCATGGGTACATTCCTGCCCAGGTCTCCGGTCACCTTCAAATGTCTCTGTGCCATCTCCTCACGGTAGGGTGTGACAACAGTGCATCCTTGCTTGGCCATGCGGTTCACAATGTATCTCCCCAGGAAACCCGTAGCGCCGAAGACAGTAACGGTGTGGCCTCCCAAACTGCTCCGACCACCCGGCACACGGATGATTGGCTTGCCTGTCCGTGTGATGGCGATGTCCTGGATGTTTCGGCGACATTGTGAGCGAGCGAGGGCTGTCTTGGTGAGGGTGGAGGAGAGGGAGGTGGTCGGTCGGCAGAGTTGGCGTTGAAGAGCCATTGTGCTGGAGGAGAGGCCAGCCATGACCGCGGAGTGGAGAGTCGGGTGTGATGTGTATAGGCAACGGCTCAGTGCCTACTCCATCCGCGGGCGAGAGTAGCAGTATGGAGGTGTCGCAATGTAAGAGACTCTGCTGCGAGTGTCATTGGCACAAGCGGACCTGGACGTCGGCCGCTGTGGTTCCTTGCAGCACGGACCCTTCCAGCTTGCCTCCACCGATGCTTGACTTGCGGCTCATCGTCCACGACTCCAACACTTTCACAACACATCAACAACCACCCGCCACTCTCACATCCTCCTTTCCGATACTCCACCCTCTTGGTCGCCGCCAACACGACCCACCAACAAAGCGAGCAGCGGAACATACCCCACGTTAGAGGCGATCGATAAAGATGCAGAACGAGAAGATCGCCGACTTCCTCCAAGAGCAGCGGGATCAGGCTCCGGATGACTTGCAACACTACTTCCTGAGTTTCGAGGACTTCTGGGAGCGCAAGCTATGGCACGAACTCACCGACATCCTCGTCACATACTACACTGAGCCTGAGAGCGCAAAACAGCGGATACCCATCTTCAACAGCTTCATCAAGGGCTTCGCAGACAAGATCAACCAGTTGAAGTTGGTGCGAATAGGTCTGAGTACATCCAAGGAATGCAAAGGTAGGATAACACGGTCTTGATTGTGCGTTACGCGATGGCATGTGCTTACCTATGTCCAGACGATCAAGAGCGCCTATCGTTCCTGTCAGCTCTGGCCAGCCGTGTCGACAAGCCAGACTCACAGGATGCATATGTCTACTCACTAAGCTCTGTGGCAAATACCAGACTCAACCTCAAGCAGACCTCCGAAGCTCGCAAGGACCTCGACAAGTGCGAGTCTATCTTGGACAGCTTCGATTCGGTCGAGACTGATGTGCACGCCAATTTCTACATGGTCAGCGCGCGCTACTACCAGATCCAACACGAGTTCGCCAAGTACTACCGCACCGCGCTTCTCTACCTCGCTTGCGTCGACCTCCAAGACATCACCCAGCAGGACCGTCAGCGCATCGCATACGACCTCTCAATCGCCGCACTCGTCAGCGAATCCATCTACAACTTCGGAGAACTACTCCTACACCCCATCCTCGACAGCTTGATCAAGACTGATTACGCTTGGCTGCGAGATCTTCTTTTCGCTTTCAACCGTGGCGATCTCCACGCCTACACCATCCTCCAACAACATCTCTCCGCAAACACTCTGCTACAGCAACACCAGCAGTTTCTGTACCAGAAGATCTCTCTTTCCGCCCTCACACAGCTCGTCTTCTCCCGAGCACCGCAAGATCGCAGCATGACATTCACAACCATCAGTCAAGAGACGAAGGTTCAGAAGGATGAGATTGAGCATTTGATCATGAAAGCGCTGAGCTTAGGTCTGTTGCGCGGCAAGATCGACCAAGTCACAGAGGTAGCGAATATCAGCTGGGTGCAGCCAAAGGTATTGGACAAGACCGGCATCGAAGCCATGCGCCAGAGACTGCGTGAATGGGATGGCGGAGTCGAGAGATTGGGCAACTGGATTGAGAATGTCGGGCAGGATGTCTGGGCCTCGTAGGGTTTGGCTGGAAACGAGTGCAGACGACGTCCAAGGCCTGAACCAGATGGAACTCTACACACAAATGGTGTGCATCCTGCTGCGAACGGCCACTATGGATTGAGTGGCCGTTTACCTGGTCATCCTGACAGAGATTGAGTGGCCACAAAAGGCCTTCTCACATCTGGGAGGTAGAGCATGTCGGCAGCGCGACACGAAACAGTTCTGCCTTAGGCCTCAGCATCAGGTGTTACGAATCAGCGAGCCTCATAGTTTGCTTGCGTTCGACATCGCTTCATAAAAAGCGAAACATGTAGATTTACAATGCATCAATGACCTGTCATAGTCAAGTCTTCCTCCTTCTACATTTCCGTGCACATCCAGATTGAGACATTCACTTGTACAGGCGACAGCGCTCGTGTGCCTGCCTGGTTCGGCGCCTAGCGTTGCCTTGCGGCGATGAGAACATAAAATCTGCGACAACCACATCTACACATTCTACTTTCTCTTCCCGAGCCATCTAAAACCACCAAAAAGATCAAAATCAGACGCGAAAAGAAAAATAGAAATTCAAAAACACATGGCGTCCTTCAGATCCGTCCCGCTTTTCGGCGGTGCCATCGTCGCAGACCTCCCATCGACATTCGAAGACGTCAGGTACAGTTATGCCGTCCCAGTCCAAAACCCACATCCCCATTCAAGAATCCCAAAGACTGACACGACGAGACAGTGAGATCCGACAAGTCCCCGATAATCAAGAAGTCTATCTCGACAAAGAAGGTTTCTCCTCGATCGTCTTCGATATTCTGGAACGAGTCGAAAGCAGCAAGTCAGATGTCGAAGCGCTCGAATTTCATCTGAGCGATATTGTGGAAGAGGATAAAGCGGAGATGAGAGTCTGGGGAGTTTCGGAAGCGAGAGTGGGGAAGATGGGGTGAGTGTTTCCTTCGATGCTCTCTCTTTTCGTTGTGTTTGGATTTTGGGGACGTGAGCTGATTTTCTTTTTCACGGATGATAGTGATGTGCCGGCCTATACGCTTTTGGCTACTTCGCCGCCTGGCGAGAAGATGCGTGGTAGACCTAACGAGCCTGACTTTGTGGCTATACTGTTGCTTCTTGTTCGGTTGGAGAAGGTGAAGACGGATCTTGTGGTGGCGATCAATGTGCCGCACGTGGTTGGGACCGGAGGGTATGAATCGGGAAGTGTGGATGTTCAGGGCGGGAAGGAAGGTAGATTGATAGAGGCGGGGAGGGTAGTGAGGGAGAAGGTGTTGGAGAGCTTAGAGGTCAGGGACTGGGGATTGTTTGGGGAGGAGTAGGAGGGTTTAGCTGTGGGTATAGAAGAGTGTATACCTAGTCGAGCTCAATGATCTCGACTGCGCCGGCCAACTTCACGCTCTCCAAGCCTTCGATGAGTTGATTTACTGCATCGGACTTGAGAGCGCTGGCTTTTTCAGCGCGATATTTCTTGCCCAACGCTTCCATCACTTCCTTGTGACTCGTCCCGGGCATCGACTGCTTCAGCACAGCAAAGTGCTCCTTCACAAACGCCGCATATCCGGTCACAGACATCGCGGCGGTCTTACTACCCAGCGCGTTCAACGTCGGCGTTCCTCCTCCACTATTCACTTTCCTAGGCACAGGCTTCACCTGAGCCAGCGCGGCCTTGCAAATTCCACACCGGTGCTTCTGCGGATCAATGCTCTTACTATGCCGCTTGAACTCTGCTCCACACTCGTCTTCTTTCACACACCTCCAGATGTATTTGTACTCAATTTCATACGTATGTTTGGTCGTGACCTCCACACCCCTCTCTGCAAAAGCTCTCGTGACTTTCGCTCCCCAAGCTTTGAACGACTTGCCGTGCGGCTGGTCTGTGACGCCCGAGATCATGAAATTGGCCAGATGGCAGAACTCGTGGGCGATGACATTCAACAACCGGTCCGGGGTGGAGATGACTTTGGACGCGAGCTCGATCGTGGCAAAGTGTTTGGATTCTTTCAATATGTCTTGGCCTTGAGCCGAACGAGTCTTAGTCGTTTGACGCCGCCAGTTCGCGCGGCCTGCTGTGGTATTGAGGGTCTTAGACCAGACAATTTGAACGCCGCCGGCTGAAGCTGAGAGCGTAGAGATCTGGCCTTGAGTGACGACTTGGTCTAGCTCGTGGAGGAAGGACTCAGCTAAAGAGATCTTTTCTTTTTCGAAAGCTTTTTTGGCTTGGAGTTCGGTTTTCGTTCGTTTACTGGGACTTTGCGATTTTGCTGGAGATGTTGTTGGGAAGTCGTCTGAGACTTGTGGTTGGAGTTTGGGCTTCCGTGGAGACTTGAGAGGTTTTTGGGGAGAGTATTGGTCGTTCCAGTTGTTGACCATATCTGCGGTCCAAAACGCATCTATACTTGGACGTAGAGGAGGCGTTGGTATCCTTGGAGCTCTTTTCGAGGGCGATTGTAGCTTTGTCTTGGACGGGGATGAATGAGGGGGAGGCGTCGAAGGTCTTTCCACGGCTTGTCGTTTGGCTGGACTTCTCCTTTGCGATGGTGAGAAGCGAATAATGGCATTGTTGTTCTCCTTGTCGGAAGAGGTACCCGGCCGCGAAAGAGCTTCTGGTCGCTTCGAATGCAGCTTTGGCAGACTGGGTGTCTCGTCGTCGTCGTCAAATATATCGAGTGCCTGAAATTGCTTTGCAACGTCTTTCGTTGGTGAGCTGGTAGAACCTTTTCGCCTGTCCGGAGGTTTGCTTGGAAATTTGAGGAACTTTCTTGGACTTGGTAGCTCGCTGTCTGAGGATGCTGCTGAATCGTCCAGAGACTGGCACCAGATGCTCTCTTCTATGTCCTCTCCATCCACGTCCTCAGCAGGTGCAGTCTCTCCTGCTACCAACCTGGGGATCATAGGAGATAGAGGCTCACTTTGTTTCCTTCGAACACAGATCTCATCCTCGGCCTTCCGTTGAGGCTTTGTCCTTCGCTTCGGTTCTGCCATTAGAACTTCGGCAGGCTTTCCACTCAGATCGCTCGCACCCTGCGATACCGGCAGCCGTATCTGACCCTGCTTCTTCACACCCAAACTCTTCTGCTTTTGTACCAATCTGATAGGTTGCTCCGACTCCTCAGCACTTGAATCGTCGGGAACAGTGTACCTGAATCGCCCATTTCTTCTCGCAGGCCCAATGCGGATCTTCTCTTCCTCGTCCTCTGAATCCTGTCGTCTCGGCAGAGAACTACTTACAGTAGGCTCTTTTCGCAGTCTCGCCATGCTGGATATATCCGCGTATCAATGAATGTGTCGTGTGCAGTGTGAAGAACTGAAGTCGAAGACAAGGTAGGTCTGTTTACCGGCGCCGTTGATGCAGCAACGCGGAGAAACCATTTTCCGAGATATATTTCCGAGGAGTGTATTCCAACTCTTCTTCTCTGTCAAATCTTCTTTCTCACACCTCTCACCTTTAAGCAGCTTGTAATGCCTACCGACGACGTGGTTGCAGTCAAGACCAATGATCAGGTCCGAGATTTATGGTGGGAGCCTTCAGCTGAGCTGTCGGCTTGCACAAATCAGCCTGAGCCGCGCTTCGGCACACACTTGGAAACCGAAGCTCACCAGTCAGCAAATGGAGCGCTGAACTGAACTGAATTGAGTTTAGGCTCAGCAGGACTCAAGTGCGTATACTGTGGCAGCCGGTGTCTCGATCAAGACTGGTCATAGCTCTTTTATGCCTTCGCTCCATCTCCCAAATGCTTGAATAAGAATTATGCAGCGCTGGGATTGTCGGAATTGTGGTCAAGACGATACAAGACAAGATATAAGTATAACGAGAACCCGGACCAAGACCAGCTCTCTGATACCTCGATATCGCACTCGCGGTCAAGAGAACTACTCACCATGGCTCAAGACGAGCTCCCGGATTTCACCATCGTAGGCGCTTCTCCAGCAGGCTACACATTTGCACTCTCTCTTCTTCACCACTGTCCCGGAATCAACCCATTGTCAATTCGTATTATCGAAGCGGCCGCAGATTGGCGCAGACCTGGTGGTCCATTCTGGCTCGCTCCAAATGCTCTCTATATCCTCGACCAACTCAAGCTTAGTTCTGGAGAGTCAATTTTCCACAAGGTCCGCTTATCCGGCTATCGAGGTCGCCAGCATACTGTCCGTAACGAGCAGGGCGAATGGTTAGGTGCGCTTCCTTATGGCTCGGAGGAGCGATGGGGCTATGATGGACTGAGGATTGAGCGTGGTATCATCTTGAAAGTACTCTCTGAAGAGGTCGAGAAGCGAGGCGTTCAGGTGCAGTATCAGACATCACTTCGCGAAGTTTTGAGCGAAGATGAGGACGGCGTCGTCTTCAACGTCCGAAGAGATGGCGAGATCATCAGTCTCAGGACGAAGCGCCTCATTGGCGCCGATGGCGCACATTCTCGAACCCGGAACTTCGTCTGTGGGAAGGAGTTGAAGCCGGACTACTCGGGCAACTTCATGATCGGAGGCTACATGCCTCGACAGAACCTCCAATGGCCTGCATCCTTCAAAGATGCTGAGAGAAATAGAGAATATGCTCTCTCAATCACGGATCGCGGCGGGACATTCATGATGATACCTGTAGACTATGATGCCGAGCTTCTAGGCATTGGCCGCCAATGGCCACTGCTTGAACGCGACCGCAAAGGATGGGAGGATCTGAACGCTGATAAGCAAGCTCTTCACGAGATGTTCACTGGCGATGCTAGCATGTGGTCAGGATTGCCCAGAAGTATATTGGAAGCCGCAAGGGAGGAGTCGCCAGACATGTGGCATGTATGGCCATTCTACCTGCTCCCAAAGCTGGATCGATGGGTCAGTGAGGGCGGCAAAGCGGTCATCATCGGTGATGCAGCTCACACGCTGATCCCAGCGGCCGCCCAAGGGGCTTGTCAAGCAATAGAAGATGCATGGACGCTGGCGAGGACATACGTGTCAGCCGACGAATCTCAGGCGCTGAGGAGATGGCAAGTGCAGCGTATCGAGCGGATGGAGCAGGTTGCGAAACTGAGCGTGCAGCTGATGAATGTGCGGCTGTCACCAGAGGAACAAGCCAAATTGCCAGCTGATCGGCTTTTCCCCATTGATGGCAGTGAGGAAGAGAGGAACGCCCGGATAGACTGGCTGTATGGTTTGAGGTTATAAGTAGTCCAAGAGCTTCATCGTCGAGGTTGGTTCACAGATGTATATGTCTGCAGTGGCAATTTTAAGAAGCTCAGCAGAGAAGCTACTAGACTTCTAAGTTCACAAGCATGTCCTGCCTTGTCGGCCTTGAAAATTTGACTGGTTTCGGACGACAGCTAGGGTGTCTCCACACTCGTCGTCTGCGTCAGACTTCCCATTGAACTCTTCGTCGGAGGTGAATTCTGCACCTGAGCCTTGCAAAAGATGACGGCAGAAGCTTGCCATCACCGTGAAAAGCAGCGGCTGATCGATCCGAAAACGAGTGCGTAGCAGATTACAGGTGAGTTTGTTGTACCAAAAGCGTTCTTTCATCTGAAAATCGTAACTTGGGCATCATACGAACCTCGTCTGCGTTCAGGACGCCTCCCCAAGTATCTCTGTCATCAATCATAAGCCTACACGTTCCCATCAATCCCATCTTAAAACTTCAGGCCTGGTAAAACCCACAGGCCTGCCTCCCAGACCATCAGATGAAGCACTTTCAAGCGTGGCTTTCGGCTTCTGAGCACCGCACACTCCACATCGTCCGACATCTCCAGCATTGATATACTTACTGCCCTTGCACGCGTCACTCCTGCATCGCCAGTGGTTCGGCATAAGCCTAGGTCTCAGAACATTGGAGCAGGCCATGCATGTTGGAGAGTTCGGCTCGTTCTCCAATGAACAAATCGGACATGCCAAAGACTTCGAGGCAATTGCGGTTGATGTAGCTGTAGAACGTGTTGCCGATACCAACTCCTCTGCAGGCCTAGCTTCTGGAGTTTGAGACGCAGCATTACTGACATCTATCTCGCGAAGTAGATCGATTTGGGAAGCCGGAAGCGCAGTGTCGGTGTCTTCGTCCTCTTTTGTGGCCGTACGTGATGCAGGATGTTCGTCTTCTGTCTCAGAGTCGACCCGGATGACTATTTCTGACAATGGCTCCACTCTCTTTAAAGTTTTTGGAGGTCGACGAGATCTTGTGGACGGAACTTCAGCTTCGTCGGAGTCAGTCTCTGTCTCGGAGTCGTCGTGGCCTGCTTGGCCTTGCACGGGCTCCTTCGCCTTCTCTATAGCAGGTCCAACCTTCGGCTGCGCACTCAGCATACGAAGCTGATCCATCTCGCGGCCTGCACCTTCTTGGTCATCTTCTCCGTCTCCACAAACCTTGACCAAATCATGTCCATGGCCATCGCTAATGACCACAGCGTTTCGGCCGCTAACACCGGAGGTATCATCCTCCCACTCCGAATCTGTCTCGCTGTCCAACTCTTCAGCCTTGGGTGGAGGCGTGTTCTTCTCCTGGTCAAATCTAGCCAGAGCAGCTGCAGCTCTCAGCTCGCGTCCTCGTTTACTATTGGCCACTCTCGGTTTGCCTTTGGCTCCCTTGACACCAGCCATGCTTTCAAGCGCACCTCTTACCATGTCGTCCTCACCCAGGGATGCACCATCGCCATGCCTGCCAAACTTGCGTGCAATACGTTTTTGCTGGCGCTCAGCATAGCTCAACTTCTCTGGCTCACCACTTTGTTGCCCTCTCTTCCTCTTTCTGCCTCTTCGTCGATAGGAGCCACCACATAGATGATCCGGGATCTGGGTGCTGTCTGGAGCTGCGGCGTCGATAAAGGCGCCATTCTGTAAGCCTCTTCCTCTTCCCCACATGCCCTCCCCAGTGTACGTCTGCCGCCACAGGTCTTCCATATCTTTTGCATACTCATTTCGCACGTTCCAGAAGAAACGACTGTGGTTCATCTGCTTGCAGTGCGCCAGCTCGTGCATCATGACCATCTGCACAAACTTCATGGACAGCCATCTGCCTTGCTTGTCCTTCAGAACAAGCTCGATGACTTCGCCGGCGTTGAAGTTGCGGCCGAGGAACTCGCGATTGGGTTCGTGCTCTTGAAGGGCCATGACTGAGATGTGGTGCTTCTTCATGACAGGATAGCATTGCGCGGCGATACGGGAGAGGAACTCTTCGGATGTCGCCTTGTCCGCGCCCTCCAACGGCTTGATGAAGTTGATGAGAGCATTTGGGCGCTGCTGGCGCTCGTTGAGGCGCTCGAAGCCCAAAGGCATCTCATCTACTGCTGCTCCTTTCGAGCGTTGCAGATTTATTTCAGCCCATGGAGAAAGTGTTGAAGTGCGAATGTCGGAAGTTGTGGAGTCATGATTCGCGTGGAAAGTGCGACGCGTAGAATCCCTGCCAACGTGCGTCATTCACTGGAGCAAGGTTTGACGCTAGCCTATAGGTAGAGCTATCCAAGTTTCATGCTCTCCTTCGTCCCATCTTTCAGTCTTCTGCTTCGATTTCAGCGCTTCAGCTATGTCCGCTTTCAATACACCTTGGTTCAACGCACAAGGCAACGATTTTTTCAATCATCTCAATAAGTCAAAGGTTGCCCATATCGTCCTCTCCGCGGAAACAGACGATTTCGATGAGGAGACTCTACAGCAATGGAAAGATGAAGGTTTCGATGTCCAATATGTGCCACTCTTGAATGGTGGCGAAGACTTTGTGCGGAGAGTGCGGCTTGTTGGCGACAACTTTGGTGTCTCGGAATACTATGCTATCGTGGGTAATGTTGCATGATGCTCCTTTCTTCCACGCTGGGGATTCTGACAATGAATCGAAGCATATGGAGATGCCGCTAGCTTAGCGTTGCAGGCTCACACGAAGCCAAACAACCCAAAACTGGTCGCTGTAGTGGCATACTATCCGTCAGTGATACCATCGATCAACACTAAGTATCCTCCTGGCATCAAAGTGCTAGTCCATCTGGCCGGCTCCGAGATTGGTGTTCAGAAACATCCAGAGGTCTTGGGCATACAAGGCAAACGTAAGACTGTCCGGAAACGTATCGATCCTGGAATTGGTCATGGTGAATGTCTCACACTTGGCTTCGCGGCCTATACATATACTGGTGTGCAACCTGGCTTCGCTGAGCATGACCTGGAAGAGTACGATGCCATCGCTGACGGAGTCGCTTTCACTCGGAGCATCGCCATCGTACGCAAAGGCTTTCGATTTGAGAGCAATATTGAACACATCAGAGATCAGCACGTGTCATTCTTGAACTGCGGCCGAACAGAGAAAGCTGCGAAGCAGATTCGACCGTGTGCGCACATCATGCATACGCCGACGTTGACTGGTGGCGTTGGAACGGAGGACATTCAGGACTTCTACGAGAACTTCTTCACACCGTTACCACGTCAAGCGAGCGCCCAGATTAGGCTCTTGTCACGCACAGTCGGCACAGACAGGATCGTCGACGAGCTATACGTCTCTCTAACACACACATTACCTGTTCCGTGGCTACTTCCTGGCATACCGCCCACCAACAGAAGAGTGGAGATTGCTCTTGTCTCGGTCTTCCACGTCAGAGGTGAAAAGGTAGAGAGCGAGCACATCTACTGGGATCAAGCAAGCGTTCTGGCGCAAGTGGGACTGCTCGATCCGAAGATGGTTCCTACAGCAATGAAGAAGAAAGGCGTGGAGAGACTACCTATCCTTGGAGCGGAGAGCGCGCGAGCCATCAAACGAGGAAGCAGCCAGCAAGTCAATGATCTCATCCCAGATTGGTAAGGCTGAGCCGAAAGCTGACCGGGACCATGTTCGTGTTGTAGGTGGAATCTAGTACACTTTTTAGGCTGGTATGCGAGGCTTCTGGGCTGGCGTTGATCAGGAATGCTTAGGTTTATCTGATGTGGACTTCCCCAGACCAACTGAGCTTTCTGGACCTCAAGAGAGAGTAGATTAACTGTTCATTGCAAATCAGGTCGAGCTGTCCCTGGGCTTCATGACTTGGGTAGAGCTAAGAGCTATGCACTTCTACTCCCTCACAGGCAGATAGGCAAGTCAAGTCCTGTGCTCCTATCATGCCCAATAGCCCTGCAACTCGAGGAAACACAGTTCTCGCAGACGCAAGACAACTCTTCTCTACCGCCAGCTTGGCCCACACCACAATCTCCTTTGCCATGCTGTAGACTGGGAAGATGTTTGTTCAGTGGGCAGAGCTCACCACTATTGGTCTAATTATAGTATGACACGTGCGTGTGTGAGTGCGTTCGTGAAAGATCGTCGACCGCCGATCACACCAAGAGACTTTCTTAGCCTCGTCAGGTTGTACCACTAGAGGGACGAGGGAATCAGGATTTTGACCAACGTATGGCATAGAACATTAGCCTATGTAGGGCAGTAGTGTTACTAGGAACGCGCAGATCTGTGCAGTATAAAGCCAGAGTGACATGTCACCTCAGCCATCGATAGGCAGGACTCACACCGCAACGCCTATCAACATAAATCAATCAAAACACATCATGAAGACCTTTGCGTTGATCACCGCCCTCGCAGCATCTCTCGCCCTTTGCGACACCATTGACGAATGTCCCGGATTCGATCCGTCCTACGATACCACATTGTACCACAACGAGTCCGACCTGCTAGGTCCGATCAAAATCGGCGACCACATCTACCTGGGACACACGCCTACTACTAGCGGTTTCTGGCGCCTTACGAGCGATGGTAGCTCCAATCTCGTGAGCGATTCGCAATATAATGAATACCCGGATACCTACTGGTTCCAGCCGATCAACTTTACCAGTCTGCAACCACAAGGCCAGTTTGTGCATTTGCTGGACCAGACAGCGACGCCAGACTACGCAGGACATTATGGTTTTACCTGCGATCAATATGGTGGAGAGGGGCTCTTGACTGTCCGTAACGTGCCTACGGGAGTCAATGGTTCAAATTGGTGGTTCTGTCCTGTGCCGGCTGATAAGAGTCAGATGGCGCTCAAGTTTGGCGTACAGGAGGACTCCGTCCCTGAAGGCTGCTCTGTTGCCATTATTGAAGGAATTCAGGATTAGAAGTGTTGAGGGAGCATAGATATAGACGGAAGATGAGATGAATCAAGTCCCGCGCCACCTCAGTGTCACCGAAGGACGGGCTTCGATCAGCTGTAGCAGCACGTCGAGGAACGGCACACACAATCCTGCGAGGGCGCGGTCTCAACGACCATCTAAGATAGTCGACAAATCGATACGTCGTCACTTGCGGGATGGAAGTCTGTCCTTCTTTTGCTTCCACCGTGACAGTTCTCGGCACGATATTGTATGGTCATGGTCACAGCTGTCACAGGATTAGCAGCTCTCATGGCCTGCAACCAATGAGCCATACTCCATCCTGTCCACATACGACGATTCACCCTATTGTCGCGGTCGTCGTGACGAAGATGCAGCCGTCTGTCCATGGTAGTTCTGCGTCTCGTTTGTCATCTAATCCTCGAGCTCTCCCTACCGATTATCTAATGCGCCTTCTGCTTTCATGTGATTAGCGACTGATTTCAGTCTACGGACTACGGACGGCGTCAGACACACCTGCTCCCACGTTCTGCTGAGTGGCATTCCCGGAGCGGTACTCCTCTCCGTCGATCTGCATGCTGTGCTGGCTGGACTCCCACTGTCGAAGCTCGCTCATGATTTGGGGGTCGACGGGGACATGCTCGTAGCCATTGGCCGACATGTCAGCATCATCAAATTGGACTTGCATCATCGCGGTAGGAGCGGCTTGCTGTTGGGAGATTGCGGGATGCATATGCGAACGCTTGACCGCTCGCCGGACGGTCGATGCACCAGCGGTGGTATTGGGTACAGGATCAGCGTTGGCCTTCACTGTTCGCGATGCGCGCGTGCTCGACGGCACCGCTTTTTTTGAAGCATTGTTAGGACGACTAATGCTTGTGCTTGGTTTTGGAGCGGGATCTTTGCACTCGGGGCAGTTTCGAATAACGGCACTGACGGTCTCCTTGATCCGCACCCAGTGGTACTTGTCCGCGATACCAGCAGTCGTCTTGTTGATGCCGCCGTGCCCAGCAGCATGCAGGTTCCGGGCAATCTCATATTGCTTGTGAGGATCGGAGATGACCTCCTTCCCTTTCAGCATGAGCTTGTGATCTGGCTCTTCTCCAGGATGGTCGGCTGGAACCGTTTCCAGCTTGTAATGAGTAGCTGCAGAGCGTAAACGGGACTTTTCAGCGCGATCTGACCCAGCCGGGTACTGGCCGGTCTTGAGATAGAAGCGAATCTTATCGAAACGTTCCTCGGTGATGTATTCGTCGCCCTCGCCGCCAAGCTCACGGCCAAAGATTATTGCATCGATCATCTGATCCGGGTAGCTTTTTAGATTGCCGCAACCCTTGACTCTGCCAATTCGCTTGAATCCCAAGGCATCCCATATGCGGAGGGACGCGACGTTCGTCTCATACACCAAGTTGAAGACCGAATATGTGTAGCCAAGCCTTGGTGCCCATTCGAGGTAGCCCTCCCCCATGAGTCGACCGACTCCCTTATTACGTAGAGCGTCGGTGACCAAGAACCCACCGTTGCAAACGTGGCTACTCCTGCCTGGATAGTTTGGCTTGATGTAGAAGCTGCCCAAGCAGACTTTTGACCAATCGACGCCTCGCTCTTCCATCTGCGTGACCTCTTCGGCGCTCTCGACGTCGCCTACAACCATGATGGCGCCGAAGTTCGCAAACCAATATGGTCCGAAGCTGGAGAGGGGCATGGGGTTCATCATAGGATATGTGTCGCCCTTCTCGATCTCACGATTGAGAAGTTCGCATAGATAAGCCGTCAAGTGCGGTGGTACCTGATGCGGCGAAGAGAACGGCACCAGAGTCGCAGTGGTCACGCGATCACGCAAAGTGACCTGGCGAGGGATGATATCCTCCGGCAAAGCGCCATATGGCTCCGGATATGGTGGCTCTCCCGATACTCGATAGATCGCAGGTGCCGTGGGATCGTCGAGCATTGCCGGCATGCTAGGCAATGGTGGCAGCGCTCACAGCGCGAAGACCTGTACATCAACGGTGAATATTAGTCGTGCTTTCAACTGCAAAACGAGCACCTCATGTGCTAGTGGAGCAACAGCAGATAAGCCCCGTGGTAGCATCGTCGCCGCCAGTGCCTCCTCCATAAGAAGGAGGAGTGGCGGCGGTCTCATATGGGCTATCTGGCGGGATGTGGACGCAGCAGAGGCAACGTACCTGGGGAGAGTGACGAGCGATTGAAGCGATTGATCCCAATCGGTGGTGGCCTACGAAGTACTATTGAAGTGCTCAGCCCTCCCGCAGCTTCTACGATCACGCTTGTGGACTAATCTGGTATGGCTCGGTAGCCTGAGGCAGCCGCGAGGTATGTGGACATTATATCAAACATCGCAGGTGCATACAAGATGTAAGAATTTGCAACATCCGAACAATCGCATTCTACACCATCAGCGAGCCCGGAGCATTACAAGCTACACCTTTCGCTGATCCAACTGGGTATCTTCTATCATTTGCGCCTCCAATCCACCCAAACGCCATGTATGCAATGCCACCTCTCCTCGTCGCTGAGAATGCTTGTGATGTCTGCATTCATCTCCAGTGGCATACGTGTCCAGCTGTCGAGATTGTATCTATGAGCCAACGTACCAAACCTCCACTCCCATCACCTCAAACTTGGAACCTTCATCACTCAGCGCCTCGTTCCCAAACGTTGGACACGTGTCACTGACTCCATTACTCAGACTTTGGTCCAGCCATAGTCCGTAATGGCCGTCGCCGCCACCTACGCTGAGATAATCTGCTTGGCAAAATACCTGGTAGTCGTTCTCGCCGGTGTAGGGAAATGCCTTGAAACGTATCCGTTCAGGAGTCGATGTGCCTGCTCTGTGTCCGTTGGTGCCGTTCGGTACGCTGAGAGATGCAAGGGATGCCGAAGAACCATTTCTCGCAACACCAATGGTCGTCATACGTTGAGCATGCGTTGTGTCGGCGCTTGGTGGGGGAGGTAGATCCATCAGATCCGGGATCGCTGGCAATACGAATGCTCGCCACAGAAAGCACTCTCCGTTGCCGAAGTAGTGTGGTTGGATCTTCGGTGGCTCCGACAGATATGCGCCGAATGTTCCTCCTGTTGAGTCCCTGACGACCACCACGAATCCTCCTCGCTTCCCTCTGTATTGATTACATAGCCCATAGAGTGTGGATAGTGTGCTGCCATTCTGCTCCAGCGAATATATCAACGACCAATTCTCCACAAGCTGCAGCCTAGGCGGGATCAATAGCCTGATCTCCTCCGCCACGGCCTTCCTCAACAGTTTGGCCTTTCCTTTCGTACTGTCCTTGTATCCCTTGAGCGTCAGGGGTGTGAGCGGTGGCGGCTGGAAGGGTGACCTCTTGCGAAGCGGAGCTGCCTGAGGGTGGTAAACGCCAGTCGTAGGATCAGTCATACTGCCGTTGTAATTCGCACTCAATGCTCGTGCCAATGCCGTCGGAGCTTCGTCTTCGGACAGTCGTCTGAGGAGGCCTCTGGCAGTGTATGTAACGGGCTCAGTGAAGTACGAAAGGGTCGACAGGAACGTGTTGGATTGTACCGGTGGCTGAAGGGGTGGACGAGGAGGATCGGACTGTTTACGCTCGTGTTCAGTCTCCATGAGTGCGGCAACTAGAATACAATTGGGTTTGATGACTTAGGTGCAGATCAGTGGAGCTTGCATGGTCTCCCTTTGTAAGAGAAATTGGCAATTGATTGCTTCGATGGAGGCCTCGTTGAAAGTCACTTCTCGGCCAGTGCCTGACGACACATCGGACCCTTGCATCGCGCCAGTCAGCGCGGAACAGCAAGCCGTTCCGAACCAGCCAGAAGCCTCGAAGTGAGAAGCTGCCTCGTCCAACGATCAAGAACTTCGTCCTAGCTATTCATCAAATGGTCAACAAGTGGTACTGCTGCGGAGACCACGAACATCACCCGTCCTTTCCTGAGACACTTGATGAACCACATCCCAAACACCACCTTGACCATGCCTGTCCACTCATTCAACCCCGATGACGTACCTCTGCCACCGCCTACATATAGACAAGTCGCTACGACCACGATACCAGCGAATGGCAAGCTGATCACGCTTGCTGGGCAGACTGGTCTACAGAGCGACGGCCGAGTGCCCGAAGGCATCAAAGCTCAAGCAAAAGAAGCATATGACCATGTCCTGAGGTGCCTGAAAGCAGCGGGTGCGACGCCGAAAGACATTCTCCATGTGCGACACTACATTGTCAAGGACACTGGCAATGCTGAGGCCGACGCTGTTGATGTCGTCGATAGAGGCTGGGGTGAAGAGTGGCTTGAGTTCATGAAAACACACGGCGAAGGACATCTGCCACCAGACACCGTGCTTGGAGTCGCAAGCCTTGCGAAGAAGGCACTACTGTACGAAGTCGAGTGCTGGGCATTCGTGCCTGCACAGTGAAGGCCGATGCTACGACGTCTACAGTAAGCACCGCATCACAAGGATAGTTTCAAGGCTGTCAAATCATCGAGACTACCTTTCCCGACTCTCCGTTGGCAAATATACAGCAAGGTCATGTATTGCCAAAGGCTTCGTCTCAGATGGACTCCTTACTCCCATGCTGCATCACACGGTGCCATGCCGTACGATCGTTGAGACTTTGATCACGTGCGTGCTAAAGCGACCAACACATCCACATCTAGAGTTTTGCTCGAAAGCGCAAGTAAAGTATGGAGGTCATCCCAGAATGGCGCTGCATCTCCCTGGAGTGTCGTAGATAGTGGGGCTGCCATCGACGTGCAGAAGTTGTTGAACGGCGAATTTATTCTCTGCCTGTATGATCTGACAGCATTTTGATGCCTCAGGCAAGCTTCGCTCAGCCGAGGTCGACTTCCTCATTCGGACACACACATGCTCGTTTTTTCTCTTCGCAGCGTTTCGCTCTTCCGTCAGCAAGGTAAAGGTGCCTAGGGGACACTGACCGCGGCAAGATGTCAAATTTACACAGAGATTATATGTAAGTGTCCGGGTTCGTCCTGGAAGTGCTGAGAGAATTGCCTTGACACTCATATTGTTGCTTGTGGAAGCTTCGTTCTCGCTACTACACGAGTGAGCCTCGTGGCTAGCACGCATTAAAGGATGCGCCTCGCAGTGCTCCGCAAGACTAATCATCCACCTTCACCCGCTGATCACTCCAACCTATCATATCGAGCCGTCATCTGAGCCCGTGGGCTTATTGTTACTTAGTTACATCTGCCCTTGAGCACTGTGCTCGCTGCTGATCGACTCGTGGTGGCGAGCTCTCAAGACTGCTGCGGAATTGGCTGAGAGCAGAAGTCCCCACAAGCTTCCTCCAGTCGCAGACTATCTTGCGCAGAAAGGCATTCCGCAAGTTCACCATTGATATCTGCTTGTACAAAAGGAGCTCAGACCCGAGTCAGGTGGTGACAGCAGCGTTGGTAGTTGCTCATTGGCTCCACCACAAGCGACATCTACGGGTACGGACAACAGTTGCACCGCGCTCGTGCATGAACGATCGGGTTAGGGTCTGGGGAACGAACGCGACATACACTCCTGCCTGGAGTCCAGCTTCGACGTAATATTCCTTGGAAACGAATCGACAAGAAAGTACGTGCTCCTTTTGGACGAGCAGAGGCTATTGCTCTTATATACCAGCCTCCCTCCACCCACTTCGCCCTGGTAATTGCGTCTGGACGACCCACAGAAGTTTCGGCCTCAGGACGCTCGCCTGTCACCTACTTGTTGTAATCACCCTCTGCCATGGAGTCTTGGATGTACGCATCTACTGTTGCAGGCGCGAACGATGCTGACAATGGCCGCGCAAGTGCCCGGACTTTGCTTGATGACGCAAGCAACAACTACGCTTGTGACCGAGTATTCACGACGAGCGATAATCCTGCAGCCGATGTCAGCAAAGATGGCACCAAGATCGCTGCAGGTGCTCCTAGAATCAGGAGACGAAATCGAGCAATTCAGTCATGTTTGGAGTGCAGACGAAGGAAATTGAAGTGCGACAAGCAAGCGCCCTGCAGCAATTGCACCAGGTTCAGACGGGACTGTCTGTACCTGGCCCCAGCTCTAGATCCGCAAAGTCAGCAGAAACTTAGTGATCTCAAGGAGAAGATGGGCGCGCTCGAAAAGGGTTTGGAGCGAGAGGCTGCTGAGAAAGCTCGGAAGGCGCACGCAGGTGGTGCCAACGTCGTAAAAGCAAATATAGACGAGATCAAGACTGAAGTCGAGGATGATGAAGAGGAAGAATGCGATAACGACGAGGACGGACTGGAACCCACTCCCCTCGCAGCGCTTGATCAGGTCTACGAAGATAATGTCGATGACGAATTAATGGACCTTGGTGTGCAGCTAGTAAGTCTCCAACAGTATCATGTAATGGTCGTGGCTAATGCGACGATCCACGTAGGGCAAAATGCGCATTTCAGAGCGGATAGGAGGCTGGCTCAGGCCAAAACTTGTCGACGAGCTGAACGATACGCTACAAGACGTCAAGTCCGGGAAGTCGAGATGGTCGACTGCACCCACACAGAACGACCATCGCGACCTGAGACCAGGCACAGGACCAAAGATCCAGGCCTCTCCCAAGAGCTTCATCGGCCCCGGTCCCGACTACATTGCTCCCGCAAGTAGTTTCTTCTTTCCTGGAACTAATATGAGCACCAGCTTGATCGACTATTTACCATCGAAAACGGCCGCCGATCAACTTGTGTCGCAGTATTGGGAAGCGGTTCACTGCATGTGCCGATGCGTACACAAGCCGACCTTTGAAGCACAGTATACGCTCTTCTGGGGTCAGATAGCTACAGGAAGTGAGCCTGTTCCGTCCGTACAGGCTATCATATTCGCCGCCATGTTCTCAGCTGCCGTTAGTATGGCCGATGAACAAGTGATGCGCCAGTTCGGAACGACCAAGGATGCTCTTGTGGATAGCCTGCGGTCTGGTACCGAGATGGCACTAGCAAAGGCCAACTTCTTGAGAACGACAAAGATCGATACCATGCAAGCATTCGTCATGTACCTGATACCGCTTGTCCGTGCAGAGGTGTCAAGAGCACACTCCGCGCTTGTCGGCACTGCCATTCGCCTTGCAGAATGCATGGGCCTCCACCGAGACGGCACTCTGTACGGCTTAAACGCAGTTGAAATTCAGGTACGGCGGATGATCTGGCATCAACTTTGCTTTCTAGACATGAGGACTTGTGAAGCGACTGGGCCACGACCACAGATCCGAAGGGAGGACTATGACACGAAGATGCCTTGGAACGTCGACGATGTAGACCTGCTAGGCCCGAATCCCCGCACCGAAGACAAGAACATTTGGACAGACGCGACCTTCTACCGTATCAGAGCTGAGAACCATGAAATTCGTCGTCAAGTCTGGTTCGACATCATTCAGATTGACAAGAAGAAGAAATCTCTGACTTCTGTGCTGGTCAAGATACAGAAGTATCGGACGTCTATGGTGGAAAGATTCTTCCCACTGCTTGATGAGTCTGTACCCATACAGAGGCTAGCCAAAATGGTTTTTGAGATGGGCTCCATGGGCATATATCTCGCCACACTCCATCGATATCTTTTCAGCACTACCCAACGCATGCCAGATCGTTTGCGTCAGCTCCTCATCGAGGCAGGGCTTTGTCAAATGGAGACCGGAATCACCTTCGAGACGACACCGGAGCTAGAACCCTGGACATGGTACCGCGGCGCCTTCAATCAATACCACGCAGCTCTCCTCCTCATGGTCGAAGTGTATGCCTACCCGATGCGAAAAGAAGCAGCCAGGATCTGGAAATGCCTGGACTACATCTTCGAGATACCGGCTCATCTCGCGCCCAAGCAGAAGGCTGAGCTAGTGCTAGAGGATCTTCGTGATCGCATGGAGGTATATCAACAAATGCGAAAAGTGAAAGTGTCGAACCAGATGGAGGAGCGGGTGGGTGGTGGTAGCAAGAGCCAGTATCGCCACCCCATGGCACGAAGCCAGCAGGAACTACTTCCCGATGCTGCTGCTTTGGGAGTGGGCACCGCCACTGCTTTACCTCCGGTGAACTTCTCGCCACCACCGCAGCATGCTACAGACTCCTCGTCCGCGAATTCGGGAAGCCGACAGGGTAGTGTGCTGCCACCAGCGAATGCAGAACCGCATACGATGATGGATGACAGCGACTGGGTAAGCAGAATGATGACCCCTATCTTACTCCGGCTATCACTAATGAATTCTCCAGGCCGAATGGGAAAAAGTATTCGATCCTTCCGTCTACACCGGCGAACTCAACATACCCGATTTCAACATGATGGATTTCACCGGCGACTTCAATGCTTCGCCCATCGATCCACATGTCTTCACTGCCGCAGCCGCTGCTGCTGCAAGCAATATCAATGCACCACGCGCAACGATGAACCCCATGGCTTTCACGGCCACGCCCTCGACAGCAGGAAACATGGGTAGCCAATACGACCTTTCCGATATGAGCGATATCAATTTCACGCCGACTCTTCTAGCGAGACCGACGAGACCGACGAGGTTCGACTATTATGATCATCGGGAGAACTGAACACGAGAACTTTGTGTGTCGTAGACTATTATGCACCAGGCGGATCTCCCAACTCATTATTATACAAGCCTGCCTGCTTCACCTCGGCACACCAGAGTTTCCACGGTCGAGCGATATTACCTTGCATCTGCGTCCAGGCATCTTTCGCCTCGCGCTCGTCGAGGAAACGGATACCTTTCTGTTGCGCAGGACCAGCTTGTCCTGGCTGTTCTTCCTTGTGGCCAAAGCGATCGGCTACCAGGCCGAGGTTGTAGCCTCCCTGCATAAGCGCCGCTGTCGTCTGCACTCTCGCGTTCGCGCATATGTACACGGCTCTGAAGACAGCTTCCTCGATCGTCGCACCGACGCACGTGAAACCATGGCCGCGCATCAGGACGGTCGGATGCGAGGGAAACTCCGGTGGAGTCTCGGACTGCGAACTCCAGAGCGATTTCACCATGGTCGTCGCTTTGGAGAGCCCACTTTCGGGATGGAAGCCTCTGGCTAGACTCTCGCCGAGATGCACGTTGTTCACGAGCAAGGAGTGGAGGGCGTCGGAGCTCGTGTAGTGGCGGGAGATATCGTAGATGGGGATCTCGCTGCCCATGACGCCTGCCATGTGAAAGACTGGTCGAAGCGGTACGTGGCTGAGACTGAATGGCAGCACCGCTTCCGAGTGTGCGTGGATGACACTGTGGACGCTTTTGTACTTCTTATAGATCTCTGAGTGAATGAAGCGCTCGGCGTAGCCCTACACACTCTCTCTAATCAACGCCTCATTCTTGGTCAATGAAGAGATGGTTGCATCAGCTCACCTTTGCCGCTTCTCTGTTAACGGGACTCGCATCTTCCACACGGTACTCTTCGAGATCCGCTCTTCCCGTCACCAGAGCGGGAGCAAGATCTCTGCTCATGAAGAAGGTGGCGGGATCTTGAGGGTTGCGCACGCTAATGTGGCCGAAAGCATCGACGACATGGTGGTAGTGCAGGATATGGTTGGCGGTGATGAGAGTGCTGAAGAGGGCTGCAGAGGGAGGCGTGCTGGCTCGCAGCAGCGCCGAGCGGGTTGCGTCTTCTTCTTCTTCCTGGTTGTTGGACATCAATCAGGTCGAATGAACGGGATGGGGATGGGATGTCTTTGGATTGATGGAGTCTGCGAACTTCTCCGTTTGATCAGCACGTGTGCGAAGTGTATATCGAAGAGTCCTAGGCAAGTCTTCCCCCGTTGCAATCCGAAGTGAGGGGAGGAGCTTCGTTGGACCATGTACATACATCGTTAGCTAGCTTGTGACAGCTCTAGGGGGAGCTTGGAGGGGAACAAGCCCAGAACGATGACGATGCGCAGGGGAGAGGGAGAGCTATCGAAGGTGGTGGGTTGATAGTATAAATCAAATGATATTTCCCCCCAAAATCTACTACTTACCCTTCCTCTTGTTGGTCATTTGTTGAACCCTGTACCACATCAGTGCCAATAGATACCAAGAAAATGACAACCACCGAAATCGTCACCTGCACCCTCCGTCCCGGCAGCGCCATCGGCGACCCGTCCAACAATGCCGCCGTCGTGCTCAGACAGATCGCAGTGACCCTCTCCCGACAAGAGGGTTTCCAAGAGCTGCAATTCGGCATGCAGACGGAGCATCCAGACGTGATCCAGCTGATGATAAGTGCGTATCATACTCCAAGTCTCCCAAAGCTATCCCGAACAACCGTCCGTGAAAGATGGGACCGATGATAATTTTTTCCCTCTTAAAAAAAAACAGACTGGACCTCCCTCGCCGCCCACCAGAAGTTCATGTCCTCCGAACCCTACCAACCCTTCCTGCAGACTTTCAGCAGCATCATCGCCTCCGAGCCCCTCATGCTGCACGTCGACCTGCAACCCTCCCAGGGTCTGACCGCCTCTCTCGCCGCTCCCGTCACCGAGATCGCAACTTTCTTCTTTCCTGCCACCGGCGAGCCACCAGACTACCTCTCCGAGGCTCTCCAATTCCGCGAAGTGCTGGAAAGCTCCTCCTCTTCCTCTTCCGAAACAGCAGCAGCGCAGGGCTACGTAGCCTCAGCGATCGGTCTCACGCACGAGAGCGATCTGGCGCATGGCGGGAGAGCGGCGGTCCTGGTGGTTGGGTGGAAGAGTGTGGAAGACCATATGCAGTTTCGGGAACAGGAGGCTTTCAAGGCGAATATTGGGAAATTGAGGGGAGGGAGTGTGGGGGTGGAGATGCATCATGTGCAGTTTATGAAGTTTGTGCCGGATGAGGAGTAGATATCTCCTTCCGGTTCATGTGATGAATGTGAGACGGGTATGTGTTATGAAGTTACGAGGCAGTCTTCATATAAGAGGGACGGATGAACACACATACCACGTCCTTCGGAATTTGAACCACACTTTCATTCATAAACTATACACGCAACCTCGAAGAAAGCCAGACTAAGAACATCCGGCTGTAGCGAAGACCCTCTCTCCAGCCACTTCGCCATAGAAATGCGCTCTATTGAGAAAACGCTGTCATATCCAAAAAAACCTCTGGCAACTCGTCCTGTTCGCAAAAGCTTTATGCTTGCTCTCCCCTATCGCGACCATTAAGAACTACAACAGGATCATACCCATGCCCGAAAGGAGAGCCACAGTGCTCAAAGCGGCGGGAAGGAAAGCCCCAGAAAGACCTGGGAAGACAGCGTTGGGGCTGGCAGCACCCTTGGTGGAAGAAGAAGAAGAGCCTCCGCTGCCGTTAGTGCCGTTCTGCTCGGCAGCGTTGGCAGTCGGCGAAGAGGTGACGGTGCCAGTACCGGCACTTCCGGCCTGCGACATGAGGGATGCGCAACTTCCGGAGGCGGTGGTGGCCGAGGCGACAGAGGCCGCGCCGCTGAAGTCACAAGCATCACTGTTGCTGTTTTGGCTCTTGTAGTACTGGTTGAAGACGAAAGCAAGCTGCTCAGTGCTGTTGCACATGCTGTAGGCTCCGTAGGTACCAGTGGAGCCATTGGCGGCGATGCCAGCGCAGATGTCGTCGCCGTAGCCGCAGACGGTACCGAAAAGGTCTCCGTAGTCATCCTCGGAGGTGCTGCTAGTGACACGGCAGCTCAGGGAGTTGAACATGCAAGTGCAGAGCTCCTGGTTTGGCGACGGGGGGAGAGGAGAAGCCTTGGCATTCCAGTCCGAGCCGGTGGGGCAGGCAGCTGGAGAGTTGGTTGGGCTGTAGGAAGCAGAGTTGACACCAGTTGGCGAGACGCTGGCAAGCTGAGTCTTCAGGTTGTTGAAGTCGGACAAGGTGCTGACGCTGTTGCCATCAACGGAGACGAGACCGTAGTCGTTGGCTTCCTGGAAGTACATGTACACGATACCTCCAGACCAGACATCGTTCATGTCGTCGCCATAGAGAGCTGCGACCTCGGTGAACTCACGTGGCTGGACCTCGTTGCAACCATACTCGGCGAAGAAAGCAGGGACAGAGTAGTTGGAGAACTCCTCGGTGCGAACATCGTAACCCGACTCTTGGAAAGAAGAATCACCACACCACGAGTAGATGTTGTAGCCCCAGAAATCGATCGCGCTGTCCTGGTCGTCTCCGCAGTTAAAGTAGTCGGCCATGTTCTCACGGATCGAAGCATCGTCGTTGGTAGCGTAACCAACGCCAATGGTGCGGTGGCCCTGAGCCTTGATGTAGGCCTTGGTGTCGCGCACGGCAGCCTTCACGAAGGCACTGGCGTCGGTGTTGTTGGGGGCGTTGGAGACCTCGTTACCAGCGAAGAAGCCAAGAACGTTAGAGTAGCCGGCCATGGCATCCACAACGGCAGTGTAGCGGTTGTACAGATCATCGTTCCATGCTGGAGAGGCACGGTTGATGGACTCGCCGTCTACCGGAGCAGAGAGATCGGCAATAACGTAGATGCCAGCATCTGCGAGTTGCTGCATGCAGTCGTCGTGGTTCTCGGTCGGGTTGATAGCGTAGACACGAATGGTGTTGGTGTAGATCTGCTGAAGGTATGGGATGTCCCGCTTGCAGGCATCGCTGTCCGTCAGAGGGTCGTTGTATGTCTGGGAAGTGCTCGTGGTGTTATCGCTAGCACCGCCAGTGTAGTCCTGCTGGTACGCGACACCCTTGATGTAGCTGTTTGTCTGTCAGAAGCGCGTCTCCATATGCATTGGGGTGTTCCTCTCTTACAATTGCGTGCCATTGTTCTCGTAGAAGAACTTGGAGCCCTTGATGACGATGGAGGGCAGGTCGGCAGCGAGAGCGCTGTTGGCGAACAGACTCGTCGCGGCGACGGCTGCGGATGCGAGGCCGAAGGAACGCATTGTGGAAGTTGATTGCTGGGTGTTGTAAGAAGTCTTATGTCACCGGAATTGGCTGACGAACCCGCCCGTGCAATTGCGAATGTGGTCGAAGGGAGGCGCGTGCCTGTATCCTGATGTCTCGTGGTGTGTGTGCCAAAAACGCGCGGCCAGCGAGCGAATGTGTTGGGCGATGAAGAAGGAGTGTTTGGGAGAATGAGGTCGATCAGTCAGTCAATCCGTCAGTCTTGGAAAGATGGGAAAGAAGAGGTGCCAAGGAAAGAGCGAGTGGCAACAAGAACGACCAAGCAAAGCAACGCAACGCGGTCTTGTGGTAGGGAATGTGGTAGCAGGGTCGCTGGGTCACGGTGGATGGAAGGTTGAGGCAGGTGTGTCGGGTGCAGCGCAAGTCCGCAGCGCCTGTTTCTCAGGAGACTCTGCGCAGATGCGGCTAGCTCCGCCAAAGCTTTCGTCCGCCTCTTGCTTGCGCGTTCATACGCACCCGCCAAGAATGCTCGCCACTCCTTCTGTCCATCTAGCCGCTCCGCATCTCTGCCTACGATTGGATGTTGAGACGTCCAGGGTGTTCAATTTGACGCTGGCCCCATCAATGTCCGACTGGCTGTCCATGAAACGCGCCGCTGTTGGGAAGGGGGACTCTGATCGTATGCCTTCCATTTCTCAGCGCTAGGATCTCCCTCCACGGAACTCACGTGCCGTGTCGAACACGACGATGTCATTGACTATTGCGTGGCGTGCCTAAGAAAAGCATCAGAAACGCTCTTCTCAACGTCTTTCCACAGACTACACGTATCTGTCTACGGGCCGGCACGGTCTCTTCCGAGATCTCGAGTTTGACAATTTTCACATCCTCAGCTTAAACTCTGTTGAGGGTTGAGTCGCCACTGGTGCTTCTGATGCGCCGTTGCGAGATGGCCGGCGATGGTCATCAGCAGGTGTCTGGTAGTCTTGAATATGATACTGGACAAGACATGGAGTCTACAGGAATGCACCACATCATGCAGCTATGATTACGCATAGCTCGAACTGGAGGAGGGCAACACGGTCGGACTGGACGACATGATCGTGTCCGTAAGCTACTGCAGGTACAGAATCCATTGCATCGCGGGGCCGCGAGGTTGTGTAGAGCTCAAGCCGCCACTCATGATAAGAGGGCCATGAAATGCGCGGTCGCCACAGAACATTGAGGCTTTGAACATACGGTCTCATTGAAGGCGGTGTAATCATGTCCTCGACAGTCGCACGCCGTCCGTCACTGCGGTACTGGACGGCATTTCTATCACCCATCACTTGGGCCTGGTCGAAGTTCTTTTCTGCAAAGTCTGTTTCAGCAGGGCCGGCCTGCAGTAGTGTGGGCGGATCAACACGGCAGCTAAGTCTGTTTCTGCACCACACACATGCAGAGGCTGCTGCTTCGGGGTGGCTTGGACGATGAGCTGTTCGTGTTCTGCTCTGCTATGAGGCCGTGACCCAGAGATGCTGCTGGTGAGCCATCACACGGTATAACATGACGTCGAGGGTATCATAGAAGTCTGTCTCCCAGCTTCACATTCTAACGGGAGAGGAGGATTTGTGCGCACCACGTCCGCACACGGGTGTGGCGATTGTCCAGCAAAAATAGCTCGCGCAATATATATCTGTGCCACCATTGGAGCACAAGGATGGCGTAGCGTGTAGGACTGCACGTCAAGTCTGATGAAATGTGCAATGGTGACAGCAGCACACGCATAATCATCTTGTGCTACAGGACTGCTACCATCGTCACAATATAAGACACGAGCTGGTGATATGCATGTGGAATAAGGTACTAGTATTGTCGGAGAAGTCCAAGAAGGCGGCAAGACGGTCCAAGGAGGTGGAAGCGGCACAAGAGAAAGACAGGCGTTGGCTCCGATGGCTTCTCGGCGTACCATGACAGACGCGGCGACCAGGGGGCGTGGTGAGGAGGAGGGATGAGTGCAACGGCGTGTCAGAGCGCCAGGGGGTTGCACTTAACTCACGCACGTTCCCATAGCGAGCGAGCAGCAAGTCGTGGTTCTTCCGCAGCGTGCTGGTTGGAGAGGTGAGCGGTCTGTGAATGGACGAGCTGGGCGGAAGCGAGAATAAGCGTTCCCTGCCAGCAAAGCCCGCGATTCATCCATCCATTCCCCCCTTTCACACTGTCCGTGACTCCCTGCTGGCTCTATGGCGCACTGCTGCCATACTCCTGTAGACACACACATACACACATACACACTATTGCTTGCAAATTGTGACTCTACGTTCGTCATCTGTCGTTGTCGTTGTGCTGGGTGATGTTGTTGATGTTATTGTTGTTGTTGTTGTTGTTGTTGTTGTTGTGATTGTTGTTATTCGTTGAGTAATAAGCAGGTTGCCCGGGCGTTACCAGATCCATCGAGCGGGATCAGCACAGCTTTTTGCTTGCAGCGCAGCCGTGAGCCGTGTGCCGGCCGGCGGCCAATCAGGAGAGGAGCTACAGGAGACGCATTGGTGGGATTGGTGCAGCCTCCAACACACGCGCGTCTGCTCTCTCTATCTGCGCCTGCTCAATCTGTCCCCCAGCAACAAAGTCGGGTCAAGCCTGCTTCTGCTCCACCACCACCACCACACAGCCACCCTCTCTCGTTCTTGCTTTCCATCTTCATCTCCATCACCACCTCAACACCACCGCTACCACCCCCCTCCCCCCTCCCAACCGCTCTCTTCTGCAGTGTCGACACTGCCGCGAGTGCGACCACGATCGCTATTGCCAGCAGCGCGCGCCCGCCGCCGCCGCCGCCTCCGCCTCCATTCAACGCTCTCACCCGCTCGCTGATACTCATACCGTCGCTCAACCACAACTACTATCTCCTCCACCACTGGCTCGACGCCTTAATACCTCCCACCACTCCACGGCACCACAGCGCACGCATCTCCATGGTCCACACTTGAAAAAGGTACGATCCTTCACTGCGGCAATCGCTCCGGCGTCCCGCAAGCTGTTTCATGCAATAATACACCCCCTGGCCGATGATTGTTTGCGACCACCTCTCCATATCTCTACGCACCTCCACCCCTGTCACACTCTTCCAGTCACTGACACCATCTCCAGTAATATCTAATTCTCCCTTTCTCCCTTGCCCATCATGGCCCACCCCCATCAGGGCGGCTACGATGATGGCTACGGCCATCAGGGCCAAGACGCGTACTATCAAGACGACCAATACTATGACCAACACGGCTATGCCCAGGGTGGTCAACACGACGCCGCTCATCACGATCCCGCGCATCATGATGCTGCTCAGCATGATGGCGGCTACTACGACGAGAGTGGCGCCTACTATCAGGGCGGTGGCCATCAAGACTACAACGATGCATACTATGACAATGCCCAACAGCCCGGCTATCAAGATGACTACTACGACCAGCAGTTCTACGACCAAGGACAAGCCGCTGGCGGCAACTACCAGCAGCAAGGTCGCGGTTATGGCCAACGCAAGAGTGGTCGTCGCGGAAATGACTCGGAGGAGGATTCGGAGACTTTCAGCGACTTCACAATGAGATCCGACATGGCCAGAGCGGCCGAGATGGACTACTACGGCCGTGGCGATGAACGTTACAACTCGTACGGTGAAGGACAAGGTCGTGGATACCGCCCGCCTTCGTCTCAGGTCTCATACGGTGGCAACCGCTCGTCCGGTGCTTCGACTCCTGTCTACGGCATGGACTACACCAGTGCCCTCCCAGCTGGTCAGAGGTCTAGGGAGCCATACCCAGCTTGGACTTCTGATGCACAGATTCCCTTGTCAAAGGAGGAAATCGAGGACATCTTCCTCGATCTCACGGCTAAATTCGGTTTCCAGCGTGACAGCATGCGAAACGTCTTTGACCACCTGATGACCTTGCTCGACTCTCGCGCGTCTCGCATGTCACCAAATCAGGCTCTGCTGTCTCTGCACGCTGATTACATCGGTGGCGAAAATGCCAACTACCGCAGGTGGTATTTCGCTGCACATCTCGATCTGGATGATGCCGTCGGATTCGCCAACATGAAGCTTGGAAAGGCCAATCGAGCGACCAGAAAAGCTCGCAAGGCAGCCAAGAAGAAGCAGAGCACAGAACCACAGAATGAGGAGGCCACTCTCGAGAGCCTCGAAGGCGACAACAGTCTCGAAGCTGCGGAATACCGATGGAAGACTCGGATGAACCGCATGTCTCAGCATGACAGAGTCCGCCAAATCGCGCTCTACTTGCTCTGCTGGGGTGAAGCCAACCAGGTCCGCTACATGCCGGAAGTTCTGTGCTTTTTGTTCAAGTGTGCCGACGACTACTACCACTCTCCAGCGTGCCAGAATCGCGTCGAGCCAGTCGAGGAGTTCACATATCTGAACGACTGCATCACACCTCTCTACAATTACTGCAGAGATCAAGGTTACGAGATTGCTGATGGCAAATACGTCCGCAAAGAGCGCGACCACAACAAGATCATCGGTTACGATGACATGAATCAGCTGTTCTGGTATCCCGAGGGTATTGAGCGCATCTCATTCGAGGATAAGACCCGCCTTGTCGATCTGCCACCAGCCGAGAGATATGAGCGTCTCAAGGATGTCGTCTGGAAGAAGGCCTTTTTCAAGACCTACAAAGAGACGCGTTCGTGGTTCCACATGCTGACAAACTTCAATCGTATCTGGATCATCCACGTCTGTATCTTCTGGTTCTACACTGCCTTCAACTCGCCGACTCTTTACACTAAGAACTACCAGCAGCAAGTCAACAACCAGCCCAAGGGCTCCGCTCACTGGTCTGCTGTTGCTCTCGGTGGTACTCTCGCTTGTCTCATTCAGATCCTGGCAACCTTGGCCGAATGGCTCTACGTTCCTCGACAGTGGGCCGGCGCTCAGCACTTGATGAAGCGTTTCTTCCTGCTTCTCGGAATGTTTGCCATCAATGTTGCTCCGTCCGTCTACATCTTTGGTGTCAATCAGGACGGCAAGATCGCACTCATCCTGGGTGTGGTCCAATTCCTCATCGCACTCGCAACAGTCTTCTTCTTCGCCATCATGCCCATTGGTGGTTTGTTCGGCAGCTACCTCAACGGCAAGCGGAGACAGTATGTGGCCAGTCAGACGTTCACCGCCAGCTACCCACGCCTCCGCGGCAACGACATGTGGATGTCCTACGGCATGTGGGTCCTCGTCTTCGCGGCCAAGCTTGCTGAGTCTTACTTCTTCCTGACTCTCTCGCTTCGTGATCCTATCCGTATCTTGTCGACGATGGACATTGGGTATTGCATTGGTGACTCGATCTTGAAGGACTACCTCTGCTACCACCAGCCAACTGTTCTGCTCATCCTGATGTACTTCACGGATCTCATTCTGTTCTTCTTGGATACCTACCTCTGGTACGTCATTTGGAACTGTGTCTTCTCTGTGGCTCGCTCGTTTTACCTGGGTGTTTCTATCTGGACGCCTTGGAGGAACATCTTCTCGCGACTGCCGAAGCGTGTCTACTCGAAGATTCTGGCCACCACGGACATGGAGATCAAGTACAAGCCAAAGGTTCTCATCTCGCAGATCTGGAACGCCATCGTCATCTCCATGTACCGTGAGCACTTGCTCGCCATCGATCATGTACAGAAGCTGCTCTACCACCAGGTGCCATCTGAGCAGGAAGGAAAGCGCACTCTGCGTGCACCAACCTTCTTCGTGTCGCAAGAGGACCACTCTTTCAAGACTGAGTTCTTCCCGTCCTACTCGGAGGCTGAGCGTCGTATCTCCTTCTTCGCGCAGTCGCTGTCCACGCCAATTCCAGAGCCATTGCCGGTCGATAATATGCCGACTTTCACTGTTATGATCCCGCACTACAGCGAGAAGATTCTGCTGTCTCTCCGTGAGATCATCCGTGAGGACGAGCCGTATTCCCGTGTCACCATGTTGGAGTACCTCAAGCAACTTCACCCTCACGAGTGGGATTGCTTCGTTAAGGACACGAAAATCCTCGCCGATGAGACGTCGCAATTCAACGGCGACTACGAGAAGAGCGAGAAGGATGCACAGAAGAGCAAGATCGATGATCTGCCATTCTACTGCATCGGTTTCAAGTCCGCTGCTCCCGAGTACACGCTCCGCACTCGTATCTGGGCTTCCCTCCGCTCGCAGACTCTCTACCGTACCATTTCCGGTTTCATGAACTACAGCCGCGCCATCAAGCTTCTGTATCGTGTCGAGAACCCAGAGGTTGTCCAGATGTTCGGCGGCAACTCCGATAAGCTTGAGCGTGAGCTTGAGCGCATGGCCCGCCGCAAGTTCAAGATCGTCGTCTCTATGCAACGCTATGCCAAGTTCTCAAAGGAAGAGCGTGAGAACGCCGAGTTCTTGCTCCGCGCGTACCCAGATCTCCAGATTGCCTACCTCGATGAAGAGCCGCCGGCCAACGATGGCGAAGACCCGAGACTCTTCTCTGCCTTGATCGACGGACACTCTGAGCTCATGGAGAACGGTATGCGTCGTCCTAAGTTTCGCGTCATGCTCTCTGGCAACCCGATTCTTGGTGACGGAAAATCTGACAACCAGAACCACTGCTTGATCTTCTACCGTGGCGAGTACATCCAACTCATCGACGCTAACCAGGACAACTATCTCGAGGAGTGCTTGAAGATTCGCTCCGTTCTTGCTGAATTCGAAGAGATGACGACTGATAACGTCTCGCCATACACTCCCGGCCTGCCTCCAACTAAGTTCAACCCAGTCGCCATTCTCGGAGCTCGTGAATACATCTTCTCCGAGAACATTGGTATCTTGGGTGACGTCGCTGCTGGAAAGGAACAGACATTCGGTACCCTGTTCGCCCGTACGCTCGCTCAGATTGGTGGCAAGCTCCATTACGGTCACCCCGATTTCCTCAACGGTATCTTCATGACGACTCGTGGTGGTGTTTCCAAGGCTCAAAAGGGTCTGCATCTCAACGAGGATATCTACGCTGGTATGAATGCCGTCCTCCGTGGTGGTCGCATCAAGCACTGCGAGTACTACCAATGTGGTAAGGGTCGTGACTTGGGTTTCGGCTCTATCCTCAACTTCACCACCAAGATCGGTACTGGTATGGGAGAACAGATGTTGTCTCGTGAGTACTACTATCTCGGAACTCAACTGCCTCTGGACCGCTTCTTGTCGTTCTACTACGCTCATCCTGGTTTCCACATCAACAACTTGTTCGTCATGTTGTCGGTGCAGCTCTTCATGTGGTGCTTGCTCAACCTGGGTGCCCTTCGCCACGAGACCATCACTTGCCGCTACAACCGAAATGTTCCCATCACTGATCCCCTGTACCCGACCGGCTGCGCTAATATCATCCCCATCACGGACTGGGTTCAGCGTTGTATTGTCTCGATCTTCATCGTGTTCTTCATCTCCTTCGTGCCTCTCACGATTCAAGAGTTGACTGAACGTGGATTCTGGCGCGCCGCTACTCGCCTCGCGAAGCATTTCTCCTCGTTCTCGCCTCTTTTCGAGGTTTTCGTCACTCAGATCTACGCCTACTCTCTGCAGCAGGATCTGTCATTCGGTGGTGCTCGTTACATTGGTACCGGTCGTGGTTTCGCCACTGCTCGCATGCCATTCGGTGTCTTGTACTCTCGATTTGCAGGACCTTCGATCTACCTGGGCTCTCGCCTGCTATTGATGCTCCTGTTCGGTACGCTGACAGTCTGGGGATACTGGCTGTTGTGGTTCTGGGTGTCTCTCCTGGCCCTTACCATCTCGCCCTTCGTCTTCAACCCTCACCAGTTCGCCTGGGCCGACTTCTTCATCGACTACCGCGAGTTCCTCCGATGGCTGTCTCGTGGCAACACCAAGGCTCACTCTGCATCCTGGATCGGCTTCGTTCGTCTTTCGCGAACTCGTCTTACTGGTTTCAAGCGCAAGGCATTGGGCGAGCCATCTGCTAAGCTGTCTGGTGATACCCCTCGCGCCCATTTCACCAACATCTTCTTTAGTGAAATCGTTGGCCCATTGGTCCTGGTGGCGGTCACGCTTATCCCATACCTGTTCATCAATGCCGGTACCGGTGTCAGACAATCTAACAATCAAGACCTCTCGAGCGACGACCTTCAACCGACTGCATCTCTTCTCCGTGTTGCCATTGTGGCCTTTGCTCCTATCGGTGTCAACGCTGGTGTTGCCGCTGGCTTCTTCGGCATGGCATGTTGCATGGGCCCATTGCTTGGTATGTGTTGCAAGAAGTTCGGTGCTGTTTTGGCCGCCATCGCGCACGCCATCGCCGTCATCATGCTTCTGGCAGTTTTTGAGGTCATGTACCTGCTGGAGAGCTGGAACTTCACGAGAGCTCTGTTGGGCATGATTGCCGTCGTCGCCATCCAGCGCTTCGTATTCAAGCTCATCGTTGGCCTGGCATTGACCAGAGAATTCCGCGCCGACACATCCAACATAGCATGGTGGACTGGCAAGTGGTATGCTCTCGGATGGCACACTCTGTCTCAACCTGGACGTGAATTCCTCTGCAAGATCACCGAGATGGGTTTCTTTGCTGCTGACTTCATTCTGGGACACGCATTGCTGTTCTTCATGCTGCCACCGCTCCTCATTCCCTACATTGACAAGTTCCACTCTGTCATGCTATTCTGGTTGAGACCTAGGTACGTTTTATCTTGATGCACGACTTATTGATTGCGTTCGCTAACTACTACACAGCCGTCAAATTCGACCACCAATCTACTCCCTTAAGCAGACAAAGCTGCGACGACGACGAGTCATCCGCTACGCCATTTTGTACTTCTCCATGTTCGTTCTTTTCCTTATTTTGATCGCTGGACCTGCCATCGTCAGCAACTTCATGACTGTCCCCACGCTCGACATCATGAACCTGCAGCAGCCTACGAACTGGAACAAGAACGACACTTCGGGCTCCGACACCGGCACTGCCGTTGGCGGTGGAAGTGCTGCCGCAACTGCTGCCTCTAGCAGCTCCGGCTCGAAGATGATGATCAGAGGCATGCCAATGTACAACATGAACTTCTAGTCGCTTCAAGTCAAGCGATATCTGACGGCCGCGGATACGATCGACCAACGCATGTCGAAAACATACATACAACACACTTTTTGGAGATTCTTTTGCTTTGCCTCTTTGCGAAACATGGCCGGATGTACCAACAGCATCGACGCATGCCCAGCGTACTCCGGAGAAGCGGGAAGTCTTCGACGGCGACTGGGGCTGAGTTCCTATAATGATGAGAGGCATTGAGAGAGCTGTCGGATTCTTTTTTTTCCCCTCCATACCGGTTAATGGGGGAGAATATTATGCACAGGGAGCAAAAGGTGGCGTTCACAACAACACTCTGAAATCTTTATAGCATCATCATAAATCTTGTTTCTTGTTCTTACTACTCTGATTTCGTATCATCTTTTCATCTCTTGTGCCTCTCGATAGCGGGTTGTTTCATGAAATTACACGGGTGATTGGATGCTTCTGCTCCACATTGAGACTCGACATTTCGAGGAGAAAAGCCGCTGTCAGAATGATTGTGACCCATGGAGTGAGAGTCGAAGGTACCAGTTTGCAAGCAGGGTCGATGGGCAATTCTTAGTAAGAGGTACGCAAGAAAGATATATCCGCTGCTGGTTGAAACGACCCTTGACGCTGATGCTGATGCTGATGCTGATGCTGATGCTGATGCTGATGCTGATGCTGATGCTGATGCTGATGCTGATGCTGGTGCTGATGCTGATGCTACTGCTGCTGTGACAGCGTTATTCAACTCACATGATCCTCTCCACTTCCTCATCCCAGACCATGTACAGCATGTCTCTCTTTCCATCGGACACCAGACACTATATGATGGAGCAGAAGTGACGGACAAATTTTCGCCTTTTCTTCGACGAAGCAAGCTTGGCTCGGTGTTGCTCGGTCAGCTAGACACGACATAGGGAGGAAGGAGGCTGCGTTGTAGGAGGTTCGGTTCGAGACTTTGAGAGAGATGTCTTCTTTCTTTTCTTTTTGTTTTCTTGTAAGGTAGTACTATATGTAAGGACTTGCTTCATCTGTTGAAATCAAGTCAGTCGAATCGACACTACTACTACTTGAGGAAAGCAGGAAGTCAAAGTCGAGTAGTCCGCTGTGTTGTCCCCAATTTGTGAGAGCTTACGACTGGTGATACGACCTATCTTGGATGTGTATGTACTGTCTGTCTGTCTGTCGGAGTAGAGGATTATGATGCCTCCCTCCTTCGCTTTTGCAGCGCTGTCGGTGAGGAAAGTTTTTGATTGTTGATACTGACAAGAGCAGTCAGTTCTAGCCAAGTCCTTCCCGCGGTGTGAGTGAGTGAGTGAGTGAGTGAGAGTCGATGGTTCAAGTTTCTCGTGCAGTATCGCAGTCGAATGCTCACTGCAGAGGGTGATTGGTAGAACTGGCACGGAAGAAGTTTGAGATGGTGAGTGGGCATAGCAGATCTCTCCCGTCTTTTTCGATTGCTGTGCCTTTCAAGACACTTCGAATAGCCGAAATCTCGATGATTGGCGTATAGCGCCAATCAGCTGAAGCGCGAGAGTAAGAGGCACAGGGAGGAGACCTTTGGACATGTTTGCTGTGCCTCTCGCCTCAAAAAAAAAAGCGAAGAATGCGGTGCTGCAATCTCGGGTCAATGTGTATCGCAAGGTCGCTCCCGCTCGAAGGATCGTACAGACTTCTCGGTAGCTAGGATACGGATCACATAAGCGCCGAATGCGACGGGCTTCAACGTTCGCTGTGCCATTCACTTGCCTTTCGAGCTTGTTGGCGCTAGTGCTTTTATGGTGAGACATCCTGATTGGGAGCTGTCGAGCCAGAGAGCTGAGAGGCTGAATGCAAAGAATACGTCTAGAAAATGGACATTGTGCTCTGAACAGTGCAGGCGTTTCTCCTAGCTTTGTGGGGAGTGAGGCACTGTAACGTGATAACGCTGCTGCCGTTGCCCTTTCGATTCCTGCTTTCTTCGTGGCCCGCCCAGTGACGTACCTCCGAAACATAACCTCGATAGCCTCCTCTCTCTGGTTCCACAACATGGCTCGTTCCGACGAACCGCGCTCCATATCGAATGTCAACACTCTATGGCGCTCACGCACCATGAGAATCACAGCTATCCCAGTTGCCGCAACGCCAAAGCAGCAATGTGGTATCAGCAAGCACGTTCAGAAAAGACGCCGGTCAAATCCAGTCACTGTCCGGCGCTCATACTCCTTGTACCTTGTTGACCTTGATGGCTCCGACGCGACTGATTCAACGTTCGAAGACGCAGAGGATGGACCAATCTATGGATACGACCGTACGATCGTCGTGACTTGTTTCAACACCTCTAGAATGGTGTATGTGGTCATCGATTCGGACGTCAAGTATACTGCAATTATGCCTCGAAGGGCCAAGGATGTGTGACGCCAGTATGTGGAAGATCGTCACAGGTATGTTGAGAGCGGATCCAGGGCAATACCATACCGACGCGTTCTTCTGCTGAAACGCCTGACGCAGAATTCTGTCGATACTGCTCTGTCGATACTGCTCTCTCGCTGCGAGTATGCCGGGACGCTGGAGATATCCATTTTATACAGTAGCATTTCAGAATTGAAAATATTTTCATTTCACGTCTTGCCCACTGAACTCCTGTTCTCCGCATACTGCACATGACTATCCCAGTCCCTCAGGTTTGTATAAGGACTCCTCAGCCACGCCTCCAGCTCATGCAGCATTTGTTGTGTATTGTCTGGGCCCAAGTAATCTCTCAGCAACTCTTCTGCCTTTCCATCAGCACCTCTCAACTCGTTCGTCTTCAACACCGCCACGATGTACTCGATCAAGAAGTCACGATTGCCGCCTCGAGGATTTGCGTCGAGGAAGGTGAAAACTTGTAATTCCCGCCGTAGGAATGCTCGTGCTCGGGATTGCAGTTCGGTCGAGCCAGCGAAGTCGCGCGCGGTGAAATCGCGATATTGCGAAATACGGTTCACGCCTACGCGGAGCGAAAAGAGGCGGTTGCGATAGATATGTCGACGTCGCTCCAGTGATGTGTCGTGCCCTGTAACTGATCCTGATGGTGCGGGATGTGTCCGCGACTGTGTCCTGTAGCGCGGGAAAGATCGACCGCGACGCTGTTGCCCACGAGAAGGCTCATCTCTACTGTTCTGTCCATCTTGCTTCGATACGTGGTACGTTTGAAAGTCGTCCGGACCTCGCCAGTCATATTGGACCTGTGAGACTTCTGCCTTGCACAGCGGACATTTCTGCTGCTCCTGTAGCCATGACACCAAGCACAGGAAGTCGAAGGTCAAGTGGTTGCAAGGAAATGCGACCGCTCTCTCGCTGATCGGCTCGAGGCAAATGGTACATGCATCGTGGATCGAAGTTTCGGGTGATCCATTTGAGGAAGTCTTCCGTATGGCGGCACCTTTGATCTTGAAATCGTCTCGGCTTCCAGGCTTGTTATCGCTGTCCATACGACGGTGGTGTTAGTGAAAGGAACGAGAGTCGGCGCAGTGGAAGAGATGCGCGTAGAATGGGCTTGGCATGGCATAGGCAAGCCGACACTCTACTTCTGGATCGGATGACGTCCGTTCAGGGCCCAAGCTGCTGTAGCCCGCGCGGGGTGAATGTTCAATTGAAGTGAGGACGTCAAGAACCATCTTCGGCTTGCCATATGATTGCAACTCGAGCAAGCATGGCAGCCAACTGTATCTTCTGCAAGATCATCAAGGGTATGGGAGCTCATAACCAAATGATCTCGGGTGACTGACGAAGGAAAGGGGACATCCCATCGATGAAGGTCTTCGAGAGCGACAAGACCTTGGCTTTCCTTGATATCAACCCTCTCTCGTATGTCCATCTTCCTTACCAGCGGTCCTACTTACGAGAGTCAGAACGCAAGCTAATATCGATACAGCTACGGTCACGCAGTATGTCAATATCCACCCCATCCACCTTGATGGTCAAGCAAGACCCTTCGCGGCTATGAATTCCTCAATTGACGACTCATCACACAGCTCGTCATCCCCAAGCACCACGGCGCAAAACTGACAGACATTCCCGACGACTCCCTCACCGAGCTACTCCCAGTTGCCAAGAAAATCGCTGCAGCTTCAGGCGCCGAAAACTTCAACATCCTCCAGAACAATGGCCGACTCGCACATCAAGAGGTGGACCACGTACATTTCCATATGATTCCCAAGCCAGATCAAGAACAAGGATTGACTATTGGATGGCCACAGCAGAAAGGGGACATGGAGAAGCTGAAGTCGCTGATGGAGGAGATCAAGGCGAAGATGTGATATGAACTATGCCGATACTGATGGGAGACGATGTGAATGAAGTGAGACGGAATACTTGCGTATTCAGCGTTTGCTGCGCATGATCCAAATGCCTTGCAGGAGATCCAATGCACAAATAGCAAACATTCACCCCTCAGCAAACTAGACAGGAACCTTGACCCCGTTGCCCCACCTTCCCGAAGCTTAAATGCAGGTACGACTGGCATGTCAGCTCACATGGTGCCTGCCCGTCTGCTAATACTGATGTCCAATCGAAGCACAAACACCTTCAATGCTCCTTGATACCACAAAACCACAAATATGTCTGCTTTCTTCGCCCCCAAGAATGTCGCCGCTTGGGCTTTAGAACCCAAGACTCGACCACTCACCGTCTCGTCAGCACCTTACACCAGACCGCCTGCCGGCCACGTCGTCATCAAGGTGTACGATGTGGCGATCAACCCCATCGACTACATCCTCCAAGACCAGGATCTTTTTCATTCATCGTACCCAGCGGTCTTCGGTCTCGACATTGCTGGGGAGATCTACGAGGTCGCCGACGATGTGGACTTCCGAGTTGGGGCAAGAGTGATTGCGTAAGACCTCCAATCCAACAAGTCTGATGAATAGCTGTCGAACGAGCTGACACAACCAAAAGCCATTGTGCTCGTAAAGCAGACATTAAACTGCCCGCTGGAGCCACAGGAGCATTCCAAAAGTTCGTCGTCGTACAAAAGGACAGTATCGCAGAACTTCCCTACAGTATTCGCTTCTCCTCCGGCGTCGTCCTGCCCCTCGGCATATCGACTGCTGCTGCAGGACTCTACCCAGAAGACTTCCTAGCCCTTCATCTTCCCAGCCCAGACAAGGACTACCAAGAGATGAACCGAGCAATCCTCATCTGGGGAGGCAGTTCCAGCGTCGGCTCCTGTGCTATTCAGCTCGCGGTCGCTTCTGGACTGGAAGTCATCACGACGGCCAGTGCGAGGAACTTTGAGTACTGTAAGGAACTTGGAGCGAAGGAAGTCTTTGACTATCACGACGACACAGTTGAAGACCAGATCGTGAAATCGCTGGAGGGCAAGACGCTACTTGGTGCATATCATGCTGTTGGAGCCGATGGTGCGGTGCAGGCTTGTGCTCGTATCGTGGACCGAGCGCAGGGGAAGGCTATCGTGGTAACTGTGAGAGGTGTCCCGGACGACGATACGTTCCCAAAGTCGGTGAGGATGAAAGCCAGTAGGTCATCTTTCCGGTATCATGCTTGCCTCTAATACTGACGTGGTGTGTAGTCTCATCGAACACCATATTCAACAATGGCGTAGGACGTGCCATTTGGCGTGACTTTCTGCCCAAAGCGCTGAAGAATGGCACCATCGTGCCCAAACCTGATCCCAAAATCGTCGGTCAAGAATTGAGATCTGTGCAGCTAGGTCTCGATACGCAGAAGAAAGGCGTGAGTGCGAAGAAAGTGGTCGTATCGGACATTTCATGAAAGCGCCTGGCCAAACAGACTTGTAAAGGAGCATCCAAGAAATGGGCGTGAGCTCGTCAATCTCCATTGTATCGTGTTAAGGAATATCACGGAAAGGACCTATGATACGGTCTCACTGTTGTTCAAAATTGATGGAATATTGATTGTAAGAAACGCGTAGAAGTGAATGTCGATGATTTCATATCGCTAAATGCTGCTATATCATGCGTCATTCGTGTCGTCGTGCAAAACGTATTGACTTCTCCGTCAAACGCGGTAAACTACGAATTCCTCCTTCGCAAGAAATGGAAAAGGCCTCTCTTCTTGTTAAGCTGGATGTTCTCAACATTCGTGAGAGGCCAACCGTCTCTCTCAGCCTCCTCGTTCAGCCTGGCTGCCAACTCGAAGTCGTACGGTTCCGCCCATTTGTGCATCGGTATCTCGCCGAGCTTGGTGCTTACGGACTCGATGGAACAGTAGGTCGGAGTGGCCTTGCGTCTGCGCACATCACAAGCTATGAGGGGGCTGGAGTTGGGCATGGGCGGTAAAGACTCATGTTCCATGATCGCGATCGGAAGACGTGGGGTTGATCGATTGGTCTGTACAGCTGCGGGTCTCAAGGGAGCCCGGGTTTGTCTTAGTTCGGGTGCCGACTGCTTGCGACTCGGTCTTGACCCCGTCGGCATTGTCTGTGACCTCATCGAATTCGTTGGTCTCTCAGGGAGGCTTGGAGCATACGCAGGCGGTGGCGAGCCTTGTGGTGACAGTGGGAGCGATGCATTTGACTGTGTCTTTGAAGCCAGAGAAGTCGATGAGACATTCGATTTCTTCTTCCGCATCCCAGGCCTTACCATAGCCATTTGGGAAGGCTTTGAAGAGTCCGCGATTACCACCCTGGCCAGCATGGGGCCTCTCACCTTAGTGTGCTTCACACTTGCTTCTTTTGCCTTGTCATTCTTCTTCCCAGAGGCTTTGGAACTACTTCGTGATCTATACCCTCGATCGCCGTCGTTAGGGCGGACTTGTGGAGAGGCGCGGATCTGCGTCATGCGACGAGACAGCTGGCGTAGTGTGCTACAGGTGTCGATGCGCGAACGATCGGACAAGTTGATCAAAGACTGATAGTCGAGTCGAACGTCTCGCTTGCCTCTCGTCAGGAAATGGTTGATTATGGTGACGAGCCCTGTATTGAGCTTGAGCAGAATCTCTGCAAGCGAAGTTTGTGCAGCCACTGATGTCTGTCGTTAGCTGAAACGCCGGAGACAGACAGCATTGCACTCAAGCTTTCACATACCATCTCCAAGAGCAAACGCTTCGCCTATACTGTGAAGGTTCCTTTGGTATTCCCTCCCGATATCCTCAGGCCCTTGTCTCAAGCTCTGTGCCAGTCGGAACTCCTCATCATCGGCTGACGCGTCCTTCTTGGCCCGTCTCTTCTTCTGCTTTCCTCTCGCTTCCTGGAACTTCCTGAAAACATCCAGACCGCTCGTGAATGATGCCACTATCGAGAGCACACAGCTCGACACGTTAGTCTGTGCCATACTAGTACTGGCTCTTGCTCGTGCGCGCTCGCCAGACTCGTCTACAACAGGGTGCTGTCCCAAGAACGCAGCATGCCTTCGTCGATCCGCCGCAGATTGAGATGGAGTGTAGGGACGCGTCGTACAAACCCTGCGACCGTCCGCCTAGCGATGTTTTGTGGTCCTCGTGCGAGGCGAGGTGAGGCGAGGCAAGGCGACATGGACTCAGACTGAGATGACAGATGAGTTGGCAGGCATAACCCGAGCCGGGCGGAACTGCATACTATTGCCTCGACCCCAGTAATAGTTCACAGGCTCGCGAGCGCTTCCGCGCGCCCAAGAAACAAGTTGGACATGCAGGTCCGTCGAATGGCAGGTCGAGAGTTGAACTCTGCTGCAGCTGGGCACACAGGAACAGCGGCTGATTGGAGGCGGGGAGTTCACAGGTGTTCACTGCGTGTCTTACTAATTATCATTAGCGGGGTCGAGGCCCGGGTTCACCTTCTCGGCTGGAGACGCGATGAACATGAAGGCTTGAACAAGAGGGATCTTCCCTGACACTCGCATTTTGCTTTATCTCGACTTCATTCATTAGGCATGAAAAAGTTCACGATGTCGTCCGATAGCATCAACATCCTCTCGATCGTTGTGTACATGTCGTCGATCAGGACGGCTATTCACCAGGGCGCTTCCGCAGCCGATAGACGCACCAGCTAGATACTACGCCTTTCCAAGAATGCTAGAGATCGGCAAATCAACAGCAAGGTAACCAGGCATGATGTTCTTCCAAGATGCCGAGAGGATCCTTGGACAACTTCTTCTCCTTGAACTCGTCCTTCTCCAACCACACCATGCAACCCTTAATCTCAGTCGTCGGTCGGGTGCCCCATCCGTCCTCTGACATGGACGCCAGATCTCTTGACATACTCCTGCCCAAGACCGCGGACTGGCCACATGCAGGCCTCCCTTCCTTTCGTGCCCAGCCGACCGAACTGTGCCAGCAGCTTGAAAGCGGCACGAAGTACTGCGTAGACGCTTGGAATGCCCGACGCTTCCAGGAACTACGCGAATCCGATCTCATCTCGCCCAGTTTCGCCTCAAATTTCGATGGCTCTTCAGCGTATCAGACTTTCGACAAGCACGTCACTGCTTTCGAGCGAGAGAAGCCGACATCTCAGTGCAAGATTGCCGATATTTCTTCGGATGTACGCGATAGCCTGGGCGTGGCCACTGTATATGCGCTAGTCGACATCACCGGAGACACCTTGGCTTTGAAGCGGAATGCTATCAGCGTGACGACATGGAAACGGTTCCGTGATGGCAAATGGAGGGTTTGTTGAGTGTTGTGATGTGGCAGCTATAGACCGCTGACATACATGGATCAGATTACCAATGTGGCGAATATGCGCGTGGCGCAGGGAGCCTTTTGAACTTTGAGCTCGTGCGCTGAGAGGTCTCAGGTCGCTATACCTGACTATCTGATGATTTCGAGGTACCCTCTTCTGCGGACTAAAACGACAGTGGCTTCACTCCGAGTCGACTAAAGGTTTTCCAAGCACGAGACGTTCCAGAGATTGCCACTCTTGCACGGTCGGCGAACAAGCCTGTTCTTAGAATACTACTTTGACTGCACTGCGATGCGTCCACCATGTATGGTGTCATCTGTCGAATGTGCTGTGCCACTACACCACGAAAGCCTGAATATAGGAGGATAGTAGGCTAGTTTCGTAGCTGGTATATGGTAGTATGGGCAAAAAGAGACAGGCCCCATGTGAGAGGACATGTGTATGACATGTAAGGGTGGTCGGTACCTTTGGACGAGGACGAAGGATATCCGACAATGAGTTGAGATAGAGACCTGAACTCGAGGTCTACGACCTCCGCCCGCCCAGATATAGAAAGGTGTCTGCCCAACATCAGGAACAGGGTGACTAGACCTGATGGCTGTGTTGTTCATGGTTGGCATGCGGCCCTGCGGCGTTGGCGATCGTGGGAGAAGGTCTATCTCGGTGCCTCTATCTGAACTCTGGATGCACTCCGCCGGTCAGTCCACGGTCGGCGCATGAACGCCATGCCTGCAATTTCTTGTATGTGTTAAATCGACGTGAAGTGCCATGTCTGCAACGAGCGGAGGAGATATCACAGTGATGTACATGTTAGAGGACTATGTCATCAAGTATAATAATAGAACGCTAGTCTAAACACCGCGTGCAGTCGGCGCGTCTGAGACGTTGGCTTTCCCTCCACCTCAGCTCCACTCATCAGCATCTTTCCAACTCCACCACCCACTTCTCCTTACGCGGTCCTCGCGCCAGTCCATTTACCCGCGCGCTCGCTAACACCACCGCTCTGACACCGCTCGCTCGCCTCTTGATGCGCCGTGAAGGTAGCTAGCCTCCAGCTTCGTGTACTAGCAGCAGCCCCTGTATCAGATGGTCGCCACGGCAGAGCCGATCGCCTATTGTACGCAAGCACTGCAGCGACACCACGAACGCCGATCAGGGGAACCGACATTGCACAGTTATCCGGCTGTGGGGATGACAGTCGGCAGCGACCGCATCAGCAGGGCCGCCATGCTGAGGCACAGCGATCTCCGCCATGCTGCGCTTCTTGACGAACGCCGAAGGATGAATCGCATGCTGAGCCGCCAAAGTCCTTCTGGGCGTGGGATGACCACACCTCCTGTCATTGGTGATAACGACATCGGCAAACAGATGATCACTGACTCCCAGTCCTTCTCAGATCCGGGTGTTGGTGAGCTTGAGAGCTGCGTTTCAACGGCGCTCCTGTCAACGAAGCGCATGCGTCAATCGTTCGCCTCAAGTGCAAAGTCGGAGACAACACATGACTTGGCCGCCCAATGGGCCTGAGATGCCTGATCAAGGCGCATCGCCCACCTGCAAGCGCCGCAGTTTTGCTGTTTCAACCAACTGCTAGTCTGCTAAAGTGTTCTTAGTGCCGCATACGCTATAGTCTCACGCGTCAGCGTTGCCTCAACCCGTACATGTTCCGTAGAGGCTGAAACGCCCACGAATTCCCGAAAAGGGCAAGTACTGTAGGTGTGGTTCCTCCATACCCCTGCTGCATCTTTATACCAACGTCTTGCTGCGCAACAAGAGCTCTGCCTCTTCCTGCGATCATGTTCTGCTGCGGTTGATCCCCAAATACACACACTTCATTCTTTTTTGGTTATCCTGCATTCACTATCTCATCACTACATTCTTTGGACATTTTTCATAGCACACTCACTTGCTCCCGGCACTGATCATAAGTTCTCGGCTTCTATTTCCACAAGTTTCGGCATACGGACACTTCTGAGTCATTACCAACCCCGACGAGCTGGCTCTCGTGCAGACTTAGCCCTTCCACTTGAAACGAGTTGATCTTGACGGCATCACTTGGACTCTCTGGTCAGACGTCCTCGATCTCGCATTCATTACACGACCGCAGACTTGCAATATCAGCTGGCCTTCTCCCACTACACGACATTACGACTCTCCCACAACCAATCAAAATGTTCAGATTCATGGTAGTTGCCAGTTTGGTCGCGCAAGCACTCGCACTTCCAACACCAGCTCGGAAGCATTCAAGGGCCGAAGTCCGGCCTCAAGTCAAAGATGTGCACATGATTGGAAATGTGACCGACCCTTCGCTCAGCCGGGACTCTTGTGGTTCGACTCGCATCAACGGCCGAGCTTTCTGGACTTGCAGAGACACTGAGGTCTGCACTGACGATCAATGCAACTTGCCAGTGATTGTGAATACTGGTAGCTGGTCGACGATGACTTGGCTAGGACCGGAGATTCTCGCGAGCGGTCCCGTTGGAGTCGGATCTTTGGGTTTCAATGCTATCCATCAGATGTTCGGCAACAGCAACCCTACCGAGCCATTCTTCCCAATCCTCGAAGACGAATGTCCTGGTAGTAATCCTAGCTTTTGTGACGACGGCACTCGTTGGGCCATCTGGCCAGACCAACCACCAATGGTTGCACAGACCACTCTACTCGGGATCACAAGCGCCTACACCTGGATCAAAAAATCCCATCTTAACGACCTCACGCTGCTCAATGACAACCCACCTCTGACTCTTTATAAGACCACCTATACCCCCAACATCTTTGACTCTAATGCCATGCCGACCGTCAGCGTCGTTGAGTCTGAATTCTGGAAGTCCGGAGAAATTGGGTACGGCAGCTACGGTAATGTCGTCAAAGACGGCGTTGCTTACCTTTATGGCAGTGCCGGCAAAGGCACTGCTCTCGCCAAAGTCTCCACAGATTCCGTGGAAGACCGCAGCCAATATCAATACTACGTCGACGGCGCCTGGACTTCCTCCATGCCCGATTTCAACGATACCTCGGCAGTCGTGGAAAACGCCGGCGCTGGTGGACAGGGCACTTTCTACTGGAGCTCATACTACCAGTCCTACATCTGGATAGGTCAACCCTACCTCTCCGCTTCAGCAGACTTCTACTTGACCACCGCACCGTCTCCTGAGGGACCCTGGATCGAGCCGTACAAGATCTATTCTGGCGAGAATGGTGATTCCGATATTGGTGGCTACTCCTTGCAAGCACACCCGGCGCTGCTGCCGTCGGATGATGCGAGCGAGAACGGAATTTACTTGACTTGGACCCAGCAGTGGGAATCGCTGCCTTACACCACGCCTCTGATCTGGGTGGATTTCCAATAGCATGATCGCGCTTGCCTTATGGATATTGTGGATGGTAGATGTTATAGACTCAATGTTTCGCGTTAGCGTTGTACGTATTGCAAGATACCCAAATATGAGAGTGCACTTTTTTTTCTTGACGATTACATCTCGCTATATCCTCTCTATACCTTCGCCTTCGCTGGGTTGATAGCAAATAGTTTGTTGAACATGTTCGTCGGATCGTAGATCGCTTTGGTCGCCTGCAAACTCTCGTAATTCTCGCCGAAAATGTCCTTGGAGCGCTCATCATACTGGTCGTAATTCCCGTACAGCATCACAGCTCCTTTGTGGCCCCTCTTCCCGACACCTCCATCGACTCCCTTGCCCGCCTGTTCCCCGGGAGCTTCGAGTTCGGTCTTGAACATGGTTGACATGTCTCTTGCCCACTGTCTACAAGTCTGGTCGTTCTCTTGGCTTGCCCATGTCGGCATCACCAAACCATTCATGTGATAGCCTCTGTTCGCATAGCATCCCGCACTGAGCTCGGTCACTTTGACGGCGTCGTAGAGTTCCCAGGCGACGAGACTCGGCGCAGCATCCTGATTTGCTGCGAGGAATTCGTCGTATCTGCCAATCACGTCGCTGACAAAGTCTGCTCGGAGCGGCAAGACGAATGCGGCGCCTTTCATGCTGCTGCGCATGCCGACGACGGCGGGGACGAGACTGTTGACTTTAGGGTAGGGGTGCATGGCCATGGTGTTCTCGACGGGCCCGATGTCTGAGAAGGATTGGAAGATCTCACGGCCTTCTGTCTCTGGACCCATGAAAGCGCATAGGACGAGTACCATGGTTTGGCCACCAGCTGGAGGGGGTTTTGCCAGAGCGAGGAGAGTCGCACAGCGACCTTTCGCTTTCGTCTACAGGCCTGAGGGCGTGTCATGGACTTGGTAGAGATCGTTTGCGGCGTCGACGATCTTGTTGATGTTGTCCGGCGAGGGAAGGAATAGCATCATTCCGGTGTACACGTCATCTTGGGGATAGGCTTTCAAGATGAATTCTGTCGTTACGCCGAAGTTCTGGCCTGACCCTAGTGACGCCCAGAAGAGGTCTGGATTATTTTCTTTGCTCGCTTGCTTGATGTCACCATTCGCTAGGACAACGGTAGCTCCGACCATGTTGTCAATCACGAGGCCATACTTCCCAGTCAGGTGTCCTGAAGTTGAAGATTGAGAGATCAGAGACAGTCTTGAACCAGAGTGTGTGTATGCCCTGTTTCTTCTTACCGTAGCCACCACCCAATGTGAGACCACGAACTCCTGTATCAGCGACAGTGCCTCCGACGGTCGCAAGCTTGTGCTCCCACGCAGCAGCGTCCACGTCGGCCCACAAACATCCGCCTTCGACATATAAGAGACGACTGTCAGGATCCACCCTGACCCCCCGCATCTTCGCGAGATTGATCAGTAAACCTCCGTTAGTGCTGGAAGCACCAGCTGTGCTATGCCCACCGCCTTTGACCGCCAGATCCAGTCCGTTTTCCGTGGCGTACTTCACAGCAATAGAGACCTCTTCGGCTGTAGTCGGTACAACGGAGACACCAGCTGGCTTTTCAGCGGCTCGGGACCACCGCTCAATCGTCGAAGCGTATCCTTCATCCTCTGGTCCGTACACTTCGGCTTTCGTTACAGACAGTAGCTTCTTCAGGTTCTCGATGTCGTCGACATTGGCATCCCTGTGTTTGGCCATATTGAGACCTGCTGAACTTGATGGCGTGAGTGGATCAAACCTGAAGTGAGATCACACCAGTTTGCGAAGCGTTGGGCTATTGATTCGACTTGGCTGCTCTCGAAGTAAGCTTGTTTCAACGAGGAGTGTGGAATTGTTTTTCCTTGAGGACTGAATCAAAGAGTCAGCGGAAAAGAAGTTGCGTGAGATAGTAGAAGTAGAAAGCTGAAAGCAACCTTGACCATCAGCTCATTTATTACCCAGGTGAGGTGAAGTGGGTCCGGTCATGCAGCTGACTCAGCCGCCAGGACAATGTTTGCAATATATGTCATCAGGAGCTTCGACACGCTTGTCCACTGATGAGGAGAGCCAGATCACCAGAATCCGAGGACTTCGTTCCCTCGTTTCCTCGTTCGGTCTTGTTGGCAGTGCGGCTTGAGGCATGTAACTAATTGGTCTGAGTTTCTAGCGACTCCAAAGATCATCTCCCTCGCTCTATCTTGACTCCTCTACACCTTCCAATCTCCTACTCATTCGCCCTCGCCAACCCGATATAAGACGGCGCACCCGGCTCATCAAACGTCTCCACCAGCGCAGCGACAGCGGGATGCAGACCAGCCGCCATGGCCTTTTCCATCCACTGCTCCCACGGCAGTACCGGGTATGCCTTTCCGAGGCCCTTCTGTTTGGGCAAAATCTCCGCCATTTGCGCCATCGGAATCACAATGTCGTTGACGTTGTTGAGATATGTCATCCCTGAAGGCAGCTGAGGTTCGTTACCTACGACTCCGCCAATGATGTCATCGCAGCATGTCTGGATGTATACGAGATCGAAAGACCCCTTATTGTACTCAATGCGAGGTACCGCACGGATTTCGTGCGAGTAGTGGATCAGAGTATTGACCCAATCGAAGCCGGCTGCTGCTGTCGTTGCATCGGCGCCCTCGCGAACGATAGTGGAAGGTCGTTGGATCCAGATGGGCAGGCCATACTTTGCGTTTACCCCCTCGAGCAGCTTCTCGCATGCCCACTTACTGCACATGTAACCGTGGGCGCCGTTCGCTGCCGGCTTCTGTCCAGTGCCTGTACCGGAAATGGACGGGAAAGGATCGCGGCCAGAGAAAAGAGCCATGCCAGCTGAGGAGACGTAATGAAGAGGGATTTGGCGAGCGACGCAGTGGGCAACGAGTTGTCGGGTCGAAATGACGTTGGCGTCTCGCACGCTGAGATAGTACTTGAGATGAGAAGTATCGGCACCATTGTGGACAACTGCATCGACCTGGTTGAAAATCTCTTCCTCAACATTTGCCGACAACCCGAAGCCTTGGGCACTCAGGTCGCCTTCGTGGTAAGTCAGACGGGCGCTGGGTGGTGGGAGCTCGCCCTGAGCTAGACGATCTTGGAGCCTGCGGACAGCGATGCAGATGACTTTTTTGATTGACGATTGGCCAAGGAGAGCAAGAAGCAGGTGGTGTCCAAGCAGACCACTAGCTCCAGTGAGAAGCACTACCTCCGGGCTCTGAGGGCGTGTCCGGGTCTGAGGTAGGATAGCGATGCTCTCTGACGGAGCCACTTCTGCGTCCCAGTCGATGTTTGTCGAGCCTGAGTCTCCTTGCTCAGAGGCATTCTCGGGCGTAGTGGCAGGTGTAGAAGCCTCTACCGTGGGGCTGCCTGATGTTCTGCTTTCGGAAGTCGAAGACGAGATAGTCACTGGCTGCTGTCCGTCCCGTTTGAGCTGGGGCGTCAGCTCTGCAGGCATCTCTTCTACCGCAGCTCGCACGAGATCTGCCATTTGTGCTTCGCCGGCCATGATCTTCAACACGGGAATGCTGACCTTGAAGGTCTTGAGAAACCACGAGCGGATATCAACAGAGATGAGCGAGTCGAGGCCAAGATCGCTACTGCGCAAGCCCATGATATCGTCGTCCGAGCTGGAAATCTGGAGTGTCTTGCGCAACTGGGCGCCAAACGCCTCCTTAACCACGATTGCGGCATCTTGCTCTGTCTGGCACTCCTGTAGACGTTCTTGGACAGTGTTGTCGCCCGATCGATCTTTCCCGCCATCATCTCCGGCCGTCCTGTGCGAGATCAAGTGCGAGAACTTTGGATCCGAGAACCATTTGGGCATGTTGGGTTCATCTGGTGCGACTTCCAGGATTCCAGTGGTGATTTCAGGGCCATCAGGCGAATCCAGATAGCCAGCCTCTAGCGTCTCGGCAAAGATCTGGTGGAAGTCTTCTTCATTGAGATGAATGAGGCGGGTATTGGCAACCGTCAGGTCAAGACGACTCGCGGACTCGGTGATATAACCCACCCCGATGATGGCACCTACGTTGGCCGTACTGGATCGAAGCCCTCGCTTGCGGCGATTGGCGGCAACGCCGACCATACCCATGTTTGCAGCTGCGTAGTTAGCCTGGCCAACGTTCCCGATGATACAGTTGGCCGAAGAGAGGAGGACAAAGAAATCCAGATCGACATCATGGAAGATGCGGTCGAGGTGAATGCTGCCCAGGACTTTAGGCCGGTAGACATCTTCGACCTGACCAAATTCCATATTGCGCACGCTCACGTCTCGGAGAATCATGGCACCGTTGAGCACTCCCACGATTGGTGGGAACGTTTTCACGATCTTTTGATGAATGGCCTTCAGTGCCTCTTCGTCTGTCACATCACACGAAAGTGTTTTGATTGTAACGCCAGCCTTACGGTGATTGTCCACCCATTTGGCGTCGACTTTTGGGTTTCTGCTGGTCAACACCAGATACCTGACGCCACGGTGAATCATCCAGTCGACGAGCGAGATTCCCAATGCACCAGACAGACCGCACAACCAGTATGTCTTTTGTGGGTTGAAAAGCATTGTTTTGTCAAATCTGGTCACTCGTGCGGGAAGGGAGGTCGATGTTGTCCAGTCCACCACGGTCAAGGGACCCCTCTGCTCTTTTTTATTGATGATTGCCTCTAGGGATACCTTTTCGAAATCGACGTAATCGTTTTGCTTCAGCTGTGCTTGTTCAGTTGCCACACGCAAAAGCGTCGCCAATACCTTCGAGGACGAGATGCTTCCTGTATCTGTAGCGGCGGCGGAGAATAGACTGGTCGCTGATTCCTTGCGGACATGGGATGGAGCGACCGAGCTCAAGGCGGCACTCAGGCCGTCTGGCTTGCTTGAAAAGTCAACGAAGCACGCCAGGCCCCTTGGGAGGATCTGTGCGACTTCAGATCTGGTGGTGAAGGGATCTATGTACGTGCATGGCGTTGCTGATAGCTGCCGTTCTTCGTCTTGGTGAGACCACGAAGACGATGTGAAGATTGCGTTTACGTTCTTTCGGCTGGCCTGATCCTGCACTGCTTTCCGAATGGCTTGTGGACTGTTGTGAAGGAGGATCGTCTGACCAGCATACATGGGGTTGATGAGTGCCGCAGTAACAAGCTCGGCTGCAACGAGCGTGAGAGTGCCCTCTTCGAATGAATCAAGCGGAACTGGCACTACGAGCTCCTCGGCCACGGAGAGGACTGATGTCAAGGCTGGAGCGAGGACCAGGTATCGACCATCATCGCCACGTTTTGCGGCGAGAGCGAGATGATATTGTCCGACTGGAGTTCTGATCGCGGAGTAGATGCTTCGTATAGTCAGGAGTTCGAGGCGGTGCGAGCTGGAAATAAGCAAGTCAACAAAAAGTCGATGGTCAGCACAATTCGGGCCAATTTACCTGGGAGCAGTCATCGCTTCCTTCTCGAATCGCGAGAGCTGTTGAACGTGGAACCCATCGCTGCTGTTGACAAGCTTAATAATCGTCCTTGATGCGTCGACATCCTCTTCAATGACCCGCTTCGTCGAGTGCAAGCGGTCGTTAGCTGCAGGCATGTACCTCAATCTGGGCACAAGCTGTCGATGGCTGTTATCCACGATGATCTCAGGCTCCAACACCTCCCCGATCAATTGGGTGCTCGTCAAGCGTACGAAAGCTTCGGCAATGGTCGTAATCGGAATGGCGCTCTTGTCAGGAATGTCGACGTATTGGAGCCTCAGACTGTCGTCCTCATGGGCAGCAGACCGACCAAATCCCACAGACATGTTGCAGTATGGCTCGTCCGCAAGACGGCCATGTGTGACCCACAACACCGCCTTCTCGCCCAGAAATAGCTTGCGGAAGCCTTCCCACCTCGCTGGCGTGATATCCTTGAACGAGGCGTGGTCAAGATCAGCCAGACAGACGACGGTAGTACCAGATTCCAAGACACGATCGTCAAGCTGCTCAAGTGTCTTGTATTTTATCACGTCGGCTCCCAGTCCGGACAGAAGCTTCTCGAGTTCTTGGACTGCCATCCGTACTGGCTCGGTTTGTCCACCTATAATAACCACTTCTTGGGCAGTCAAGCTGCCCTTGACGGACAGAGGTTGCCGAGCAAATTTCGTCCGGTCATCTACTGCTTGCGAACACAAAAGCGTGAGTCCAAAGGTATCGAAGAGCTTTGGAGGATGCATGGTGTCAACTCCGGAGAATCCATTTCTTTGCAGAATACTGGCCCACTGGTCCACGCTGGCCAAAGGCGACAGTATTCGCCCCTCGTCGACTCCCAACCACCAGCCAGGTAGTGTCCCAAAAATGAAACCTGCACCATACTGCACCATTCCCTCGCTGCTTCCCTCGCCAATCAGCAGCCAGCCGCCGGGTTTTAACAACTTCCGGAGGTTCTTGATTGTGACATCGAGTGTCTTCGTGGCATGTAAAACCTGACAAGCAACGATGACATCGTACTGTCCTTGGGTGTAACCCTGCTCGAGAGGATCTCGCTCGGCGTCGCAGGTCTTGAAGACCATGGAGTCCTTCCACTCGGCGAAATATTCTGCTGCGTTTTCAAAGAAACTGGCAGAAATGTCGGAAAAGGTGTATTCGGCGAAGTTGTGGCCGATGGCATTGAGAATGTGCTTTGTTGCGCCGCCGGTTCCAGCGCCTGTAAAAATCATGAGCAAGGAAACACATAATACGCCGACACTACTCACCAATCTCGAGGAAATTCAGGTGCGGGTTGCGATCGGTGAGCTGCTTGGTCATGCCGCTCAACCACAGGCCCGACTGCTGTGTGCCGAAGCCTGTGTTGTAATATTCGTCCAGTAAGCCAGAGACTCGGAAGTGTTCGAGCATATTTTCTTCACCACGAAAGACTTTGGGCATGGTTTCGCCGACAAGAAGCATGATTCGCACGTCGGCGTCGTTTTCGACGCTGGCTCAGGTCAGCAAGTCAACGCAGGTTGATTCCAGGCACATCAGACTCACCCAACCCTGACGATATGGTCTTTTACGTCCTGCAGGGTGTCGTTGAGCCACTCCTTCTTGGCAAATCGGTTCTCACCCTTCTCTAAGAGACTTCTCATGTGTCGAATATAGTTCAGATAATGCTTCGTCGGACCTTCTCGCCTTGCTGGAGAGTCCTCGGGGACATCGCGGTCGAACTGACGAGCATAAAAGTTAACAATACGACTCAACACCCACATTCGCTCCTTTTCGTGAGGCGTAACGATGATGTCGTCTGCGGCTGCGGCACCATCTGGTGTCACCGAAACGTAGTGCATCTTGGTAAAGATTTTTCGGTCGTTGGCTGCCGCTCCTACTGGCTTGAAGGTGACATGGTCCACCTGTACGGCTGCGTGCGTTTCGGCGCCCACGTAAACATCAGCGCTTCCGGAGAAACCGGCACCTGGGGAGGAGCGATCCGCCGCATGGCAAGTCGAGTCAATGTCGATGTGGTCAAGGTCCTTCTCTGCGGAGGCGAAGACGGCCGGATTCACTCTGATCTTTGAGATGGTTGTTGGCAGGTGCAGTGTTGAGAGCTGCTCATCTCCTGGGTAGCTATATGCAAGATTGATGGACTGCATGGCTGCGTCGAGGTCTGCGGGATGGATCATCACTGATGCACAATCCTCTGTGTAGGCTTTGTGGGCCTCACATCGAGCCGCTCCGAGCTTCCGTCGTAGCTTTGTCAAGGAGCAGAATGGGCCTGAGAAATTATACTCGAGCGAGGCCAAGTAATTATACAGACGCTGGGGCTCGACGGTGATCATATGTGGTGGTTCGCTCTGGCGTGCTGGTAGCCTGCTGGAGGACGCCTCGCCAAGCAGTATTTTCAGCTTGCCGTCTGCTGCGAGGATCAGGTCCGTTTCAGTGGCACCACCAAGAGCAGCTGAAAAAGTGAAGTAGGCCGACGTGTTGCCGGATGGATCCTGCGAAATCTGGCCGAGTTCGATGAGCACTTCTACGCCCGCATCGTGAGAGGCAAAGGTGACCGCCTGGTGAATGCGGAAGTCGTCGAGCTCGATCAATTGCACCTTATCGTTTGCGCCGGCGAGCGCAATCCCCGCCTCAATTGCAGCAGAGACATAGCCGGCTGCAGGGAAAACGATCTGGTTCTGGACCGAGTGGCCTTCAAGCCAAGGCAACTCGCTCGGCTTCAGGACATTTCTCCATCTGAGCGAGTGGGCACCGCTGTCCGCTGACAAGTCTCCGAGAAGTGGATGCACGGGGGTCTTTCGGCGACGCAAGTGTCTGGACTTGCGTGACTCGTGCCAGTGTCGAGCCTCGTGGTTCCATTGATAGCTCGGAAGACCAGACAGTACATGGAGTTTCTTCGTGTACTCAGAGCCACCGACCATGGCCGCTTGACTTTGTTGGAGATTGATATCGTTCTTTCCAAGACGGGACCAGAGGGAACCTAGGCTTGATGAGAATGCTTTCACAGCATCTTCGCCACGCTGAAGCGTTCCTAGATAGGATGTAGACGTAGGCAGTAGCTGTGAGGACGGGCTCTTCAGCGCCGGGTGTGGGCCGATCTCGACTACGGCGTCGAATTCCCGGTCTGATGAAGCTATGGCTGCGCTCAAGGCCTGCTGGAAAAGGACTGGACGAACCATATTTTCGACCCAGTAGACATCCGCCAAGCCATCCGAAAGGCCAACCTCTCTGCCGTCGAAGACACTGGAGTACCACGAACACGAGTGATGTGGTACAGGAGTCTGGGCTTTCACACCAGCACGCCGGATACCTTCCAGGTAGGGCGCTGCAGCGGGTAGCATGTGCTTGGAGTGGTAGGCCTTGTCCACCCTGAGCCGGCGATTGAATTTCTTCTCCTCCTCCATGTACGCTGCCAAGGCGTCAATGGCATCTTCGTCACCGGAAATTGTCACGCTAGAGGGCGAATTGACGGCAGCCAGCGAAATACGGCCAGCGAATTCCGGATCACTGCACAGCTCAAGCGCGTCCTCCATGTCGGTGCCAACGGCCAACATGGCCCCCAGTACATCCCCGTGTGGACTCTTCGCCCACTGACAGTTCATACCTCGGTAGTGAGCTACGCAGAGAGCATCTCGAGCCGAAAGGAAACCAGCTGCGTAGGCAGTGGCGACCTCACCGCCGGAGTGGCCTATGACTGTGTCAAATCTGACACCGGCTGTGCGCAAGAGGTCCACAAGCATGATCTGGACTGCTGTATTGAGTGGCTGAGAGATTGCGCTCTCGCCCATGCGAGAAAGTGATGCATCAGCAAGCAGTTCTGCTTCGAGCGACCAAGCAGGTCTATCCTGCTCAGGAAGCGCTTGAAGGTTGGCATCTAGCTTCTGAATGATGCTTCGGGCAAGGGCAGAGGTCTTGATCAACTCGGCGCCCATTTCTGCGTACTGAGCACCTTGTCCTGTGAAGACGGCCAGAATCCTTGAGGTATCGGATCTCTTGGCTGGCTTCTTGATTGCCTCTGCGATGACTTTCGATTCAAGAGATGCTGACAGGTTCTCCCTGAGCTCGGCAATACTCGCCCCTGGAACGGCGAGGCGATACTGGAACAGCGAGCGACGAGCCAAGAGAGTATACGCAAGATCATGGAGATCTATATCTGGGTTGTTTTCCAAATACACCGCGTATGCAGCAACATTCGCTCGTAGGACCTGTACCGAAGCTGCGGAAAACACAAAAGGCACAAAAAGCTGTTCGTGTTTAGGCGTCTTTGACCTCTGCGGCTCGTAGCTCTCTAGGATCGCGTGCGCATTAGACCCGCCGAATCCGAAACTGTTGCAGCTGATTCGTCTGGGTTGGCCGGGAGCTAATTCAGGCCACGGCTCTGCCGTTCGTAGAATCTCGAGATTGTCGTAGAACGGGGCGACATTGGGACTTAGCTCGTTGAAGAGGAGATTGGGCGGGAGGACGGATTTTTGGAGCGCGAGCATGGATTTTAGCATTGCCGCGATCCCCGCTGTGCCCTCAGTATGGCCCAGCACGGTTTTAATAGAGCCGACGTATAAAGGCTGTGACTGTGTGAGGGAGGGAGGCTCAGATTTGCTGTAGAAGGCTGTTGCGATGGCCTCGGCTTCGACTGGATCTGTGGTACTGGTTATCATCTGTCGTCGCCGCACGGCCTTGCTCAATAGGACTTACCACCCGCCGGAGTTCCAGTTCCGTGAGCTTCGAAAAACTGCGGACGATCTTCTGGCTTCCTGAGATCGAGGCCTGCTTTTCGATATGTGCTCTGGATTAGCGCACACTGTGCGGAAGCGCTCGGCATGGTCAACCCAGCGGTGTTGCCGTCTTGATTCAAGCCAGTCTCGCGAATGATGCCTTGGATAGTATCACCATCTGCTAGAGCATGGCTCAGGGGCTTCATGAGTATGGCGGCAACTCCCTCACCACGAGCGTAACCGTTGGCATCTTTGTCCCACATTCGACTTTGGCCATCGGGTGATAGCATTTTCACCTGTCGCTATGATCAGACACTACCCTCCATGATTTGGGCAAAGACATACATACTTTACTCTCAATAATAAAGTTCTCCGGTCCAATGATCATGTTCGCACCACATGCCACCGCCAATCGCGAATCACCAGATCGAAGCGCCTGTACAGCACAGTGGACAGCGACCAGACTGGAAGAGCAGGCCGTGTCCATTGTCACAGACGCTCCATGCCAATCAAAGAAGTACGATATGCGATTCGACAAGATTGCTCTGGAAGTGCCGACTGCCACGTATGTCGGAGCATCGTCAAAGTCTCGCATCAACATCGCTTCGTAATCTCCCGTCATGACACCTGCAAACACCGCGGTGTCGCTCCCCTTCAGGTTTTCCATCGGCATGCCGGCCGTCTCGAGCGCCTCATATACAGTCTCCAGCGTCATTCTCTGCTGTGGGTCCATAGCCCGCGACTCAAGGGGATTGATACCAAAGAACTCTGCATCGAATTTTGCGGGATCTCGAGCCATGGTGTAACAGTGCTTTACGTTGAAATGGCCATGGTAAGCTGGATCAGGATGGTAGAATCCGTCGATGTTGAATCTCTCAATCGGGATTTCGGTTCGCACGTCTCGAGGGTTCTCGAGCAGCTCCCACAGGCTGTCAGTTGAGTCGACATCGCCAGCGAAGCGACAAGCGCTGCCGACAATGGCGATGGGTTCGTTCTTGGGCGTCATCTCGACTGTCCACGATTGAGAACCGATGAGTTAATTCGAAGAAGGATATTTGTGCTTGTCACAAGAGTCGCTTGCCAGAGACCAAGTGAGCTCAGCCGGCTTACCGAGAAACGTACCGTCCATGAAGGTGAATGCGTATACAATTGGAAACTGTTCTTCGGTCAACCGAAAAGGACGACTCTTCCGATTCTTCCGAACATTTAAGCTCCACCAAGAAGGTACTCGGCGCCTTCATCTCTGAGGGCGAAACCATGCATGAGTATGGCGGAATCGGTTGCTGCTATAAGAGTGAAGTTCCGATATGCCAGGAGTCCCGCGTGAGGAAGGAAATCGTAGACCTGGATTACACACTTGCTAGGATATGGAACTGAGTTAGAAGGCGACGAAACGTCCGCTTTTTAAGTCGTTGCATCGATCGACAAGGACATTACGACTCTACTATACACAGTGTCCGGCTATTTGTTTCCAACGCTGTAGAACTGCTGCTTCACGCTCGCCCATTTGCCGCCGTCCACCCTATGATACATTTCCACTTCCTCGGGTTTGAGGAAAAACGGTTTCACTTTCTCGTGATAATATGTGTAGTGCTGCTTTTTCGTTTGCACCTGGCGCATGTGGCGTTACTACAACTCCCCTTCAATACGAACGTTGGCATCTTTATTTGAGAAAAAACAAGAAACTTACCGTCATCATGTACTCGACACTCGCATTCCAATTTTCGACCATCTTATACACGCCAGGCTCCTTGAGATCCTCGTAAATCTCGCAAAAAATGTTCTCCGGCTCGGTCCTCGTGATGTCGAAGAAGGGCTGCAATGCGGCGAAGAAGGCTTCGGTCTTGATTGGATCGATTGCGATTCTCACGTGGACAGATAGGCCAGGATTTGGTGGGTTTTCCATTTTGGTAGACTTCATGAGTGCCAAAATTAGACGATGGGATGAGTGCAAAAATCTGAAGCTGACGCGATGCTTAGGTGTTGGTTCTCCTTGTCTTCCATTTCGGTCTTTACCAACAGGGGTTTGTTGAGAGGGCTGAGTCTGATCGGTCAAAAGGGGTACAAAGCCCCATCGAGTGAGCTATATCGGGTGAGCTCCGATGAGTGTAGTGAGTATAAGCCTCCGAATGCGGCTCCGATGCTAAATCGTGCCTCTTGGTCGGGAAGCTTGATCGATGTAAGATCGACTTGACGCATGACTGCCTGCTCGACTCATACAACAATCATGGCAGGCTTCGCAAACTTCGTGAAACGAGAAGATCGGTGGAATACTGAAAAGCCATACCTCTATCATGGGCCGGCAAAGGAAGGCTTCGCGAACACAAATGTGGTGTATGATGAAGTGCCCCTCCTCACACTGCGGGATGTGAGAGACTTCGGAGACGCCCAGCAGCCGACAGTTGAGGCCAATGGGTTTGCTTTCGTCAAGCACAAGTCGAAGGAAATCGACAAGGTGCTCAGCGAAATCGATTCTCAGGCGTATGCCATCGAAGCAGCCCAGATGTTGAAGGATGTGCTTGGTGCTCGATTGGTCTTGCCAGTACAGACTCGAGTATGTCTGCTCTCATGTTCCCAGCGTGTTGAGCTACGGTAACACAATCGACAGTTGCGAAGTTGCAGCAAGGAAGAGCAGCAGACTAAGTATCGGGCTCCAGCCGGGACAGAAGCTCATATCGGTGCGTATCAAGGACAAATAGACTGGGTATGGGGCACACTTCTGACTGTTCTGCTTCAGATACAACTTTGCCTGATGCTTGGAGCCGAATCAAGGTCCTTCTCACGCCAGAGGAGCAAGAAGATGTACTCGCGGGCAGATACCGAGCCAGAATCATGAAGTAGGAGAATGGAGTTCAACGACCCTCGCAGCTCTCTGACTTTTTCCTCAGTGTATGGCGACCGATGTTGAATACCGCAGAGGACTTTCCTCTCGCAGTGCTCGACCCCACATCGATCGATTTTGACAATGATACGATTGCAATGGACCAAGTGGCACCGATGGGAGCAGCAGAGACGCTATATCTCAAAGCCAGTCAAGAACATCGCTGGTACTGGAAGAGCATGATGACCCCAGATGATGCCATCGTGTTCACACAGTTTGATACTCATCCTCCAAATGGCAAGCGTAACCGTAAGTCGTGCTGCATCACATCCCCGGCTGCGGCAGTCAGGCCCTGACAATCGTCAAGAAGTAGGACATTGTGCTTTCCGTAACCTTGCCGCTCCACCCGACTGTCCACCGAGACGAAGCATCGAGGCGCGTTTCACAGTCCTTGATCCTGCTCCGTACGAGAAGGAATCGACATTGGCGGATCCGAAACCCGAGGAGACGCTGAGACAGCCGTGGAGAGAGTTTGTGCAGCTCCCGAAGAATCCGCCGATGTGGAAGGCGAGTTTTGAGCGAGATGCGCTGAAGGTGCTTGAGGTTGTGTAGGCAGTATGTAGGAGCAGTATGTGAGGTTTGGTATTTGTCATATCATCTCAAGTAAGTGTAACACGAAAATTGGACTCTAGTACAGTAGTGCCATTCTTTCCTTGAGAGTTGGATTATGTAAGCATCTCGGACGACGTTCGGCCCGCTCTTCACTAGTGTGTAAGCGGTAGGCCGCTGAGGTGAGATGGAACTGCAACTTCACCTGGTATAGCATATATATGTTCCCCTATCTTCTGACCTCTCACACAGACGGAGTCCACCATCCGCCGTAGACCACCGTGCAACAATGGCCATACCGCAGCAGGGCCCAAAACATAATTCACGAACGGCTGCGCCGGCACTCGCACCCGCACTTCCGGGCTGGCTTGCACCTTTGTTTATCCTCCTACTGGGACTGCCTCTCATCCACGCAATACGCCCTTTCCTCTTACTGGCGTACCCCTTGAAAGATGATGACCCATTGGTTCCCTCGTGGACTCGCGACCCGTCGAGCGATTCTCACGCTACACATGCGCACTACGGCAAAGGCCTGCGAGATATCCTCTTCGTCTGCTACTATGCCGCTCTCCTCTGCTGCGCTCGACAAGCCATCATGCACTACTCGCTGCGACCTCTTGCCAAGTCAGCCGGTCTGAAGTCTGTGAGACGGCAAAGTCGCTTCATGGAGCAGATGTATACTGCCATGTATTTCGCCATTGCCGGACCACTGGGCATGTACGTCATGAGTCAGACTCCCATGTGGTGTTTTGATACCGCTGGCATGTATGCTTCGACGCCCGTGCGCTCTCACGACGCTTTTCTCAAGGCCTACTACCTGCTGCAAGCTAGTTATTGGATGCACCAATTCATCGTGCTGGTTCTGCGCTTGGAAGCTCCCCGGAAGGACTACTATGAGCTTGTCTTCCACCACGTATTGACCATGGCGCTCATGTTTCTGAGTTATCGTTTTCACTTCACATACATTGGCGTCGTTGTGCTCGTAACGCACGACATCAGTGACTTCTTCCTCGCGGTAAGTGGCTGTCCATCGATTACAGCACTAACAGAGCAAGCTGATGAAAGGGATGCAGACCTCATTAACCCTGAGCTACATCAAGTCCAAGTTTGTGGTTCCCTACTTCGTCATTTTCGCTGCTGTCTGGATATATCTGCGCCATTACATCAACCTTCTCGTGCTGCGTAGCATCGCCACGGAATTTCGAACGATCGGCCCCTTCGAACTAGATTGGGAGGCTCAGCAGTATAAATGCTGGATCTCACAATACATCACGTTTGCTTTGCTCGCAATGTTGCAAGCTCTCAACCTATTCTGGCTTTATTACATATTGCGGATTGCCTATAATGTAGCCTTCAACAATACCCGACGAGATGTCCGTAGCGATGACGAGGCAGAGGATGGGGACGATGTTCAGACGGAAGCGCCGCCAACTGCGGTCTCATCAGCAGTGGCAAGCGCAATTGTTCACGGTGGCGAAGGTCCTGCGACTGCATTTTCTACACCCGCGATTTATCCACAACGATGACACTCCTTACCTCTGAGACGTTGGCCGAAACAACGCGAGCACTCTCTGAAAAGGACAACTTCAATTATCGAAAGAACTAATGGTCTACGAGGCTTCTTCTTCGACGGTATCTGTAAAAGTGTAGCTTTCGAACCCCGGCGGCATGTAGTGACCTGCCACCTCTTTCTGCGCCTCTTCCGCAAAGCGCCTAACCTCGGCATATTGTCCTTTGCTCAAGGACACGTTCAACGCGGCGAAGTTCTCCTCGAGATACTTAATCTTCTTGGTTCCCGGAATGGGAAAGATGTCGTTGCCCTGGTGGAGCATAAACGCCAGAGCAAGTTGCGTGGCAGAGCAGCCGATCCTATCGGCCATCTCCTTCCAGTTGCTGACAATTTTCATGTTCTTCTCCCTGTTGCCATCCTGAAAGCGCGGCATCATTTTCGTTCGCATGTCACCTTCAACGTTACCCTCGGCGAAGGTCGACGTCAGGAGACCACGACCCAAGGGCATTGCTGCTACTAGAGCAACACCAAGCTCACGACAAGTGGCAAGGAAATTATCAGTAGAGGGACCTTCGACATCTAAGACGAATGGGGAGTACTCGGCTTGAACGGCCGCGACTTGCGCGATCTTGCATGCCCGACGTAGCGTGTTGGAAGACACGGCAGAAAGGCCGATGTGTCGGATTTTCCCTTCACTATGACCGACATCCATCAGCCGCGCAGCAAAAATCACGCTCGTCAAGTTTGCTTACTCTTGGAGCTTCTTCAATGTCCTCATGGTCTCCTCGATGGGGGTTTTCGGATTTGCATGATGCATATAGACTGGCTTCCGGGTCAATTATGCTCTGCGGGACAATTACTACTAAGGCTCACAAAGATCGATCGAGTCGACCCCCAGCGTATTTAAGCTGGCTTCGCATGCTCTCTGACAATAACCTGCAGAGCTGTCGACCTCGAAGGATTGACTTCCTTTGACAAAGCCGAACTTGGTGGCGAGAAAAATGTCCTGGCGCTTGCCCGTACGTTTGAACCACTTTCCGAGGATTTCCTCACTGTTGCCGTACAGACTTTCCACGTGGGCCCATGATCAGCCAAAGACGGGGAAAGCTAGCTCGAGGGGATGGCATACTCAGCACTGTCCCAAAATCTAGCCCCAATCTCATAGGCCCGGTCGAGGATGGTGAAGATCTCTTCCTCGGCAGGAATTGCTCCATAGTGCGGCTGGAAGAGCCCCATAAGACCGTAACCCACAGCCGGCACTTCTGGACCATCCTTTCCGAGTTGTCGAAGCAAACTCGCCATCTTGAGTGTTGATCGCAGGTGTGTAAACGGACAATACCAAGCCTGATTACCAGACTGCACTGAAGTGAAGTCTGCCGTGTGAGCTCTAGACAGCTGACCAAGACCGTCTACAGCACGTTCCGAACAATTTAATTGGAATCGTAGCCTCCTTCCAGTTCTGACTAGTTCTGATTTCGACATTCCTGGATTGGCGAAACCCTCCGAATACTCTCCCGCGTTCGTAGTGTATTGCTACGTGCGCTAGACCGAGTCAGACAACTGCTGCATTGCAGTCGTCGGAAGATGTCGATTCCGGATTGTTACGTTGTGCCCCCGTCCTGGAGGACGCGACGACTGTGGGGGCCGATGATTATTGATACCCACAATTCATATATGCACTGATCAGCGCTGACAGTATGCATGCAGGTTACGGACCTGCACGTGCAATGTAGAGGATGAGTCGTGCCACGCACAAGCTGAACGTGGCCGCACATGCCCTTGCCGGCTGACACCCGTGCTACCGATTCTGATGGTCTCTAACCAATCGAAGTTACGACGTTGGCGAACACCAACATCGCCACTTGTACGTTTCTCATCCTACAAACTCCTTCAAAGCCGTTAGGAATGGCGTGTGCGCTCAATAATAGCATCTGGACTTTTCGCTGAGAGAGACTCAAGTATAAGAGAATTAACATTCGACACAGACAGAGGTAAGTTAGTAACACAAGCTTTTTCGTCCATCAATATGTCCTCCCTTCAGTTTGTTGCAGTAGCGCTCTCATTCGGACTGCTGTCCCTCGCCTCACCTGCACGTCGCGCCCCGCCTGCATGCAGATACATCCCGGGGGACCCAGGCTGGCCATCACATGATGACTGGGCCACTCTCAACCAAACTGTGAACGGTCATTTGATCGGCACTGTGCTACAAGCTTCGGTATGTCATGCGCCAAACATCGACGATGCTGCCTGCGATGTCCTGAAAGCACCCATCAACTGGAATGGCAACACACCTTACTAGTATGTACCTCACTGCAAGGCGTAATCACGCAAGACTGGCTAATCCTTTACGTACAGCCAGACCAGGCTGGGAGACATTCAATACCAATGGGATAATGCTACAAACTAGTATGTTGCAAAGTCTTTCGTTTGCAGACCGGAATCTGACCTACGGCGTTCCGATAGTGTGAATCTGCCCGGCCAGATTATGGATCCGTACTATCAAAACCAGACCTGCGATCCGTTCACGCCTGCTTCTGAACCGTGTACTCCTGGCAACTATCCTGTGTACTCGATCAAGGTGACCCAAGCTGGCGACATCATTGCTGGAATTAACTTTGCCCAAAGCAACAATGTCAGATTGTCGATCCACAATACTGGACATGAGTGAGTAGCTTGCACCAAAGTCTATTTGACTCACCGCTGACTGTGATTACTTCGCAGCTACAATGGAAAATCTTCCGGAACTGGATCGCTCTCTTTGTGGACCCACACGCTAAAGTCTATGCAACTGATTAGTAATTACAACAGCCCTGAGTACCGCGGACCTGCGGCGAAATTTGGTGCTGGTGTGCAGTTGGGTGAAGCCTTCCTGTTCGCCTCGCAGCATGGGTACCGCGTCGTTACTGGGGAGTGCGGTACCGTGGGCATCGCAGGAGGGTTCAGTCAGGGAGGAGGACACTCAATCCTCAACGGTGCTTACGGCATGGCCGCGGATAATGTGCTCGAGTGGGAGCTAGTAACTGGCGAGGGCAACCACGTTGTAGCATCTCCGACGCAAAATTCGGACATTTACTGGGCCTTGAGTGGTGGAGGGGGAGGGACCTACGGCGTGGTCCTCAGTATTACAGTTAGGCTTCACCTTGAAGGCCCTGTCACTGGACCAGTTCTGCTCTGGACGAGCCCGGAGCCGGAGAATGAAACTTACTGGCAAGCGATTGCGAGTTTCCACGAGCATCTCCCAGCGATGATACAAGACACCAGCAACTCGATCCAGTTCACATATTGGAACAATAATTTTGGGGCTCTGTTTGTCTTCTTAGATGGTCAGAACGATACATACGTCAACAAGACCCTCGCACCTCTCCTAGCAGATCTGAAGCGAATTGGACAGGCATACACGCTCTCGGTGGAACGGACGACGACGTTTGAGCAATACTACAACAGCAATTACGGGCCTCTTCCTTACGGCACCCAGCCACCATCAACAACTCTGAGCAGCCGCATCATTCCAACTTGGGTACTGACAAACAGCACCGCACGAGATCAACTGATGCAAGTCGCAAGACAGACCGTGACTGAAAATTACTGGGAAGTCGGCTGTACCGCATCGGATTTCAACAGAGCCAGTCATCCAGAAAATGCCGTACTTCCCGCCTGGCGGGAGTCTGTCGTGGCGTGTCAGCCTCTGACCCACTGGAATTGGACAGATACGCTGTCTGCAAACTTGAAAGCTAAAAGTGACCTTGCGAATATTTACCAACCAGCGTGGGATGCTGCAACGCCTGGTTCTGGCGTGTATTTGAATGAAGTCGATTCTTGGTATCAAGGAGACTTCAAGTTCAATATGTATGGGACGAACTACGACAGGCTTCTTTCGATCAAAAACCAGCATGATCCGAAGCACTTGTTCTATGGACACTTCGCTGTGGGATCGGATGAATTCAGTATCGATGGGAACGGAAGGCTGTGCTATGATGGGGCTTGATCTTGTAGTGTTCGGAATGGCGTTGGAGTTTGAGAACGGCGTTTCGGATCTAGGCTTGGATCATAGAGGCATTCATCCAGTAGAGATTAGAGCGAGCGCATCGGATCCCGAAATGACTACTTTCGTTACTTTGCTCCTTTTGGATTCGGCTTCGGGTCGTTCTTCCTAATCGTTTTCTCCCTGGAACTGGTTGATAGCTGCCGGAGGGCATTTTGAGTGGTGAAGTGGCATGGAAGTAAATCGTAACCTCATGCACAGCCTGCTCATCGTTGTCTTTGAGAATAGCATTCAAAATCAAGTCGTCCAAGATGAATTCTACCGTTGACCAGGCAGGGACGGCACGGTCCAGCACCTCCGATCTGCTTAGCAATGTCACCTTACGAGTGGCCATTACCTTATTGCTTGTCTTTTCAATCACGACCGTAGCTTCCCGTATGCGGAAGACAGGACAACCACCGAGTCTCAGCGACCCTATTCCGTGCATCTACAACACTTTCCAGTTTGTGTACCAGAATGAAAAATTCATGGATAGGGCTCGGTCAGACAAACCTCTTCTTGCACATATGTGACCTCATTGATACCCAGAACTGACGATCTGGCTAGCACCATCCTCAAAACAACCAAAGTTGCCAAATTCCGTCTAGGATTCAGACCAGTCTATCTCCTGACTGGCTCTAAAAATGTCCAAGCCATCTTTGGACGCTCCCAGAATGTCGACAACTACGATATCATGCTAGGCCTCAACCTGCCAAAATGGTATAAGTTCTCGAAACAGGATCTCAAGCGTTTCGGCACGGATAAGTCTGGACGGGGCAAGACGCCTTTGCCTGGGACGGAACACACCATCCATCGTTATTTTCACGGGTACGAGCACGTCCATGTCGAGTTCTTCGGGAAGTCGCAGTACGTCAATCCTCTTGTGGAGAAATTTACGGAGGAGATGGACAAGGTACTGGATAAGTATATCGATCAGGAGTCGACTGTCTTGAGCGTGCGAGAATTCTGCAAACATCACGTGTCGAAGTGTGCCACTCTTACGTTGCTGGGCCCCAAACCTTTCGAGGTTGACCCGAATTTCGAAGACCTGATGTGGGATTTTGACGACGAGGCGTTTCATATTGCGCTCGGATTGCCGAGATGGCTATTCCCTCGTCCTCATAAGATTCATGAGAGATACTTGGAGGCGACAAGGAAGTATTTGGAACTTTCGGAGGCTGCTTTCGATTCGAAGGATCCCACGCAGGCTGCCGCGCCCTGGGAAGCATCTTATGGAGCGCGTGGATGTCGAGAGATTCTGAGGTACTTCCAGGAGAATGGATTCAAGGAGCCGAATACGGGTGCTGGTGCAATGGCGATTCTGCTTTGGGCGTGAGTCTTGCTGAGACATTCAAGGATGTGTTTCCTGATCGCTAAAAATCACACCAGTGCCAACTCCAACGTAATCCCGCTCTCGCTCTGGATGATTTTCGAAGTCGCCAAAGACCCAGCATTGATCGTCGCCCTTCGCGATGAGCTGAATACAGCTTACGATATCAATCCGACAACCGGTGCACGCACCTTGAGTCTCCAGAGAGTCGCAGCTTTGCCTCTCCTGACTTCTGTATACACAGAGACCCTTCGTCTGAGCATGAGCTTTAATGTCGTACGTAATGTCAGACAGACCTTCACTTTGGACGGCTTTACCATTCCCAAAGGCTCTTGGGTGCAGGCACCCACGCTCATTGCTCACTACGAAGACGATGTCTGGGGAGCGGACGGACACCCGGCGGGCGAGTTCTGGGCCGAACGTCACATCAAATGGGTTGATGGTCGCCGAATGTTCGATATGGGCGGTCGTTCTGGATCGTATTTCCCCTACGGTGCGTGCATTGCCATTTCCCAAAGTCACTGTCCACGCATATGCTAACATTCGCAGGTGGCGGCAACTTGATTTGCCCAGGCAGAAACCTCGCCAAATTGGAGATGACCTTGACTGTGGCGCTTCTAATCGCAAGATTCGATGTTGAGTCACTGGGTTGGACGCATTTCGACGGCTCACCTTCCGACAGACCCGCGAAGCATCTAGGTGATCTGTGTGGGGGAGGCACTGCTCAACCTGATCGCGATATGAAGATTCGAATCAAGTCTCTGAAGATGTGAATGGTGGCGATCTGTCGGGGGCCAGAGCCACCTAAGGGGATGAGATCACATCGTCACGAGCACGTGTAGCCAGAACGATCGACATGTAGTCTTTTTCAGCTCACCAGTCGTGCCTGAGCTTCATCGAATAGTTGGTACCGTTTCTCCAGCTGCAGGAAAGACTCTTGTAAAAACCTGGGAGGATAAACCAGCTTCCGATAGTGATGGGCGCGCAATCCGATGATAACTGTCTCCAGAGATTGGACTGGTCCACTTTTTCCATTTAGTTGGCGAGCTCGCGCATACACATGATCGACAGCATCAGCGTGAATTGGGAGAAGTCGGCGTAGAATGGTCGCCCGAGAGGAAATTGAGCGCAAAGCACCAGTATATCTTGATGGAAAAGGCGAGTGAATGTTTCGCGAAGGCCTGAGCATGACGCACCTCTCCGTACACGTCCCAGAACTGACCAGGGACTTCAATGTCGTGGTGTCGATATAGTGTCGTACCTGTGCGTGACGCTTTCCATAGCAACGACTTGATTTGCCTCAACGCAAACGAGACTTGAGCACGAGAGAGACGAGATTCTATTTGCGCAGGACTTGGTGAGTGGCATCACAGTCAAGCAAGATGTTAAGCAATTCCGCTGCCAGAACACTCTGTCCAATCCATTCCGATGAGGGACGTCAACCACGCCTCTCCCTCATACGAACAAATAGAGGTCTCTTCTCCCAAATGAGCCCAGATTTCATGCCATCAGTCCACCTCTTGCTCTCGGCAGTCAGCTGAATATCAAAGTTCCAAAGCATGCGAGCAAGGATGTAGCGCATTTCGGCGTATGCAAGACTGCCAGGCGTTAGTGCTTGGTTCTTCCCAATGACTTCGATTCTAGGCTGACTTGACGGCTAAGCATTGCCGTTGACCATATGAGAATGGATAAAATCCATCTCTTCGATCGTTGAGGAACTCGCTGTTCTTATCATCCTTGAGCCATCGCTCAGGTAGGAAATCGTTGGCACGTCGGAAGTTGTTCTCGCTGCGGTACACTGCTCGGTGTGGGATGCCCAGAATTGTCTAATTGCGCTGGGTCAATTTGCCGTGTTAGGACTCCGGCGAGATGGCCAGGCTTACCTTGCCAGGAACAAAGTTGCCTAAGATCACGTTGCCCTCTGGAGGAGTTATCCGCCACAGAGAGTTTGGACCAGGGGGGTGAATTCGCATGCTTTCTTCGATGACAGCCATCAAGTATGGCAACTCTGTTGCACTGCGCATGTTGATCTGGTCGTCCGTCTGAAAGACGGAGTGGAGCTCTTTCAGTAACTTCGTCTTCACTTCTGGATGAGACTCGATCATGTAGACCACGGTAGCCATCACCGTTGATGTAGTCTCGGATCCGGCAAGTGTCAAGAATGCGGCGTTTTTGTAAAGCTCGACATCAGTCATATACTGTGATAAGCAAGACACCAGCATCAGCACAACGATTGATCATTTGGAAGGGTGAATCTCGACGTACTGCATTGGCCTTCCTCCCTTTCATAATTTCAAGAAAGTCGTTGTGTTTTGGTTCGCGACCAAGACGCTTGTTGATTAGCTCCTTGATAGTCTTGTCGAATTCACCCGAGCCTCTCCACAGCCGCCAGGTCTCGATGACTGGGAGGTAGATCACAAAGAATGGTATTCGAGTGCACAACACAAGATTGTGTAGTAGCATAACGTTGGCAAAAACCAGAGAAAGCCATGTTCGCACCATGGAATCGCTCAAACAACCAAAAGATTCTCCGAATGAAAGGTCCCCAATGATGTCGAACGTGCAGTAGCTGAACCACTCAAACAGGTTGATGCCAAATGGTGCGCTGCGCCGGGAGGTTTCTCGCAGTCGTTGAACAAGTAGATCGACGTTCTTCACGATGAAGGGTTCTTGCTGCAACATAGCAGCGCCTGTGAAGCCGCTTGAGAGCAGTTTTCGCATGCGTTTGTGGTCCTGCTCTTTTGCGCCGACCATCTCATTTCGCGTCGGGCTCAGGTACCATGTAGGTTTAGCGTTCTCTTTCCTAGTGGTGCCACGTCCGTACACATCTTCCCAAGCCTCGGGAGAATCGAAGGACAACTCATTGGGGGCCACACGAACGATATGGCCGTACTGTTTATGCAGTTCCAGGATTTTGTCGTGGAAGTTCCCGCTTAGAAAGGCAAACCCCCATGGAAGTGCGGAAGCTGCCCACAATTTGGGTCCAGGATATTTTCGCAGCGGCGACAGGAACACATTGTATACGGGTAGCGCAATGGCAAAGTAGGCGGCCACCTGTGAATGCAATAGTAAGCGAAAGAAACGGCACAACTTACACCAGCCATACCAATGCTGCTACAAGTAGCACACTTGTCGAAGAAAACATCGCGATCTTTAGACTTTGACTGAACCAAGTCTGTTCCAGTCCAGATCCTGAGACGTGCTGCGGAAGCGAGGGCGATAGGTGGTCAGTGGTAGTTTGTATGAGGGTCCTCTAACGAGAAAGCAGGCAAATGGGGACTGAGCTCGAAGCTGAAAACAGTGTTGTGCTTGCGTCAACCAGTCCCCAATGTTTCCATAGGCCGTGCATTCTATCGGTGTCGTTTACCCTTTTAAGCAACAGCTCGGGACAACCTCAATTTTGGCCCATGTCGATCAGACCAGAAAGCCTTGTTCAGCAACGATGTCGTCCTCGACCAAGCTGTTGCTACTACGCTTCACGCGACCGTGGACTCGTGTACGGACCACTCTTTGAACACACTGTCTAGCCTGCAGCCATGTCCACAAAGACACAAGCCGCCGTTGTCCAGCTCAGAGCAGGCCAAGCCACGACGAGACTGCCATTGAAAGTCCTAAGCTCAAGGTCAATTCCCACAATCGAGGGCCCATACGATGTTCTGGTACGCATCTCAGCTGCTGGTCTCAACCCGACCGACTACAAGATGGTCACTCATTTCTACATGGAAGATCATCCGATGGGCTGCGACTTCTGTGGAATCGTCGAGACAGCCGGAGAAAAGGCCACAGCGCTTGTGGGCACCCGAGTGATTGGAGCCGACTTTCCATACCGTCCGGACAACCTAAAGAATGGTGCGTTCGCCCAGTATGTAGTCTGCGACTCTCGGCAGACTCTCAAGGTCCCTGCAGGATGGGATGATACTGAGGCTGCTGGACTCGGGGCCATTGGATGGGGAACAGCTTGCCTGGCACTTTCAGACCCTGATGCCTTGAACTTGGACGGTAGACCAAGCAAACCGGCGGAGAAAGCAGTGCCAGTTCTCGTTTATGGAGGCGCCTCCGCGACGGGTCTTGTAGCGATCCAAATGTTGAAAAGGTAGGCATTAAGCTGCTGGCCAATTCACCGGTGAGGGCTGATACATCAGGTCATAGTTCCGGGTACGACCCGGTCGCAGTCTGCTCGGACAAATCCGCACCGCTAGTCATGTCCTGCGGAGCTATAGGTACTGCTTCATACACATCACCAGACTGCATCGAGAAAATCAAGAGTGTCGCAGGTGGGCGGCCCATCAAATACGCATTGGACTGTATAACGAATCCCGAATCTGTGGCGACATGCTTTGCAGCGCTGGCCCGGATAGGTGGACGCTATGCATGTCTGGAAGACTGCCCAGATGCGTGGCGGACGCGCAGTTCTGTCAAAGTGAAAGTCGTCATGGGGTTCGAGTCCAAAGGCGTTGACGTGAGCCTCGGACATGCTGTGTACACCCGGAGGGCCAACCCTGCGCTGTTCACACTGGGCAATTCGTGGACGAGTGAGATGCAGCTGTTGTTGAACAGTGGCTCGCTGAGGACGATTGCAGTCAAGGAAATCGCTGGGGGGCTCCACGGCATTGCTGACGGGCTGTCAGCTTTGCAAAGCGGAGCGGTTAAAGGCTACAAACTCGTAGCCAGAATTCAGTGAGGCAATACTGGTCCCATGGTCAATGTATTCTGCGGTGTTGGAACTTGGTAGCAGTTGAAAGCGCATGACTATGATCTTTGTGTGCGAGTCCACGTCCAAGGGCGTCTCCAAGCTCCCTTGCTCCTGTCCTTTAGACGGATCTTGCGCCTTACCCAATTCACTTTAGCGCATCGAAACAAGTTGACTATCAAGCCCAGCAGGCCATCGTCCGAGGGTCGCCTTCCTTTCTACGCGCTTCCTTCATTCACTTGACCTGACTTTCACATGTCTGGCGCGTCGCGTCTGCCGTGGCGGCTCGGCTTGACCAGCAATACGATCCCGCGTCATCAATGCCACACCGCCGCGCCAGACAGTATTGCTCCTTTCGGCTCCCGGTTCCGAATCGGGATCGGAATCGCAACCCGTCTGGAGGTACAGCCGGTCTCGTCTTGTTTGGGCATGCCGATAGTGATGCAGCGATGGCAGATGCTTGTTCGGGCAGTAGACCTAGCAAGCGATGGGACGGCATGAACGCGTGGGGTGTGAGACGGCCTGCCGATATGCTTGCTCGAAACACTGAGAAGTTGACAGGACAGGTCCGGTACGTGAAATTAAAAATCTAATACTGCATGCCGGACGAATTCTGCCAATGATTACCCAAGGCCACCATGCATACTAACAGCGAGGGCGACAAGTATTTGGGCGGGTGGAACGGGAGCAATACTGCGAAACCAGCTGACGTTTCGGACTATCCAAATGGTGTACGTGGAGATGGTGTACACGGAAATGGTGTACATGGGAAAATTCCAGCAGGAATGGAGCCTATCGCAATTTGTGGCATGGCAACAAGATTGCCGGGGAATATCAGTACTGCGTCGGAGTTTTGGAAAGCTCTTCTGGAGAAGAAGATTGGCCGCTGCCGCGTGCCTCCAACGAGGTACAGCATCGATACATATCAGAGTGACAGCAATAAACAAGGGGCCATTCTTGCCGAACATGGATACTATCTGGACCACGTGGATCTGGCCTCCTTCGATGCCTCCATGTTTTCCATGACTAGGAGCGAGGCCGAGAAATTAGATCCGCAGCATCGTCAGCTTTTGGAACTGACGCGAGAGTGTTTTGAAAGCGCGGGAGAGACAAATTGGCGAGGAAGTGCTACAGGCTGCTATGTCGGCACTTTTGGAGAGGACTGGCTGCAGATTCAATCTCGCGACGTCCTCAGCTCGACGAAGAATCGCATTACTGGATATGGTGACTATCTCCTGGCAAACCGCGTGTCGTACGAGTACGATCTAAGAGGCCCTAGGTATCGGTTCCATTTTGCAACTCGAGCCAAATACTTACTGATACTGTGCAAGTCTTACGATCAAGACAGCATGCTCTTCCTCGCTTACAGGTCTTGACATGGCATGCAAGGCGGTGCAAAGCGGCGATATCTCCGGCGCCATCGTGGGAGGGTCAAATCTGATTATGAGCCCTTCGTGTTCGTTATCTCACCTCCGAACCTGAGCTCTGTGACTGACTTTTGCTAGTTTCACAAGCGTTAACAGAGCAAGGCGTACTGAGTCCCTCCGGGACATGTCGAACATTCGACGCGACCGCGGACGGCTATGTACGCGCCGAAGCCGTCAATGTCATTTATATCAAAAGGCTCAAAGATGCGCTCCGAGACGGCAATCCCGTCCGCGCTATCATCCGGGCTACAGCTAGCAACTTTGACGGCCAGACGCCTGGAATTTCTCAGCCGAGTGCCGAAGGACAAGAATCATTGATCCGAGCTTGCTATGAACGGGCCGGTATCGTCGATGTCGGACAAACCGCGTTTGTAGAGTGTCATGGGACGGGCACTCCCATCGGAGACCCCCTTGAAGCAACCGCTGTAGGGCGCGTATTTGGCAACCAGGGGGTATTGATTGGCTCGGTCAAGGTGAGCTGCAATGTTCTAAAGGATATTATAGCACAAATTCTGATCAACTTTATAGCCCAATATCGGGCATTCCGAAGGTGCTGCAGGATTAAGCTCTGTCATCAAAGCAGTACTTGCTCTCGAGAACCAGATTATTCCCCCAAACGTCAATTTCTCGGAGCCCAATCCCAAAGGTCTGGCCCCCTTCTGCATACTATGACAAGCCACAACATTGACGACAAACATAACTAGTGCCCTTCGAGCAGTACAGACTCCGTGTGCCGATTGAACCTACTGCGTGGCCGACTGACCGCCATGAGCGGGTAAGTGTCAACAGTTTCGGAATCGGAGGAAGCAACTGTCGTAAGTTTATCACTGTGATAATGTTTCCGGTTTCGAACTAAATTTACAGATGTCATTCTCGACTCCGCAAGGTCGTTCGGGGTCAGCAATTGCTCGACTGTACAGAAGTCACCAGAACACCCCAACCTTCTTCTGGTTTCAGCCAAAACTGCCGAGCAGGCCAAGAAGGGCGGCGAAGGACTTCTCTCATACGCTGCAAGCAACCTGATGCAACGAACGGATCTGGCATACACCATGGGTGCTCGCCGCGAGCATCACCCGTACCGCTCTTTCGCCGTGGTCGATGGCCTCATTGAGTCGACTTTCGTGCCGCCGGTCAAAGCTGCGAAGACTGCGCCAGATGTTGCGCTAGTCTTCACAGGTCAGTCGGCTCAGTGGGCGCAGATGGGAGCGCGTAAGTGGCATCATTTAACGAAGTCGTTCGGAAAGACTGCTAAGATTTTATATAAAAGGCTTGCTAGCGGACTTTGCTACTGTCGCCAAAGACATTGAAGTAATGGAACAGGCGTTATCTATACTCAGTGAACCTCCATCCTGGTCAATCAGAGGTCAGTCTCCTTTCGCATGAGAAATCGCATCGCTGTCTGACCAACCAGCAGAGGAACTTCTCAAACCAAAAGGGCTCAGTCGGGTCGATCAAGCCGAGTTTTCGCAGCCCCTCTGCACGGCCATTCAGCTTGCTATCGTCAATCTTCTCCGTCTTGTGGGCGTCACGCCGATGGCGGTAGTTGGACACTCGAGTGGGTATGTCAGACCAGGTATTTCATTCACGAATCGCACTACTAAAAGCATATCTAGGGAGGTTGCGGCAGCTTACGCCTGCGGCTCACTCACTATGGATGAGGCGATCACTGTGGCGTTTTTCCGCGGGCTCGCATTCACAAAACAACAAATGCCTCCTGGCGGCATGGCAGCTCTGGGCCTTGGGAAAGACGCCGTAACTCCATACTTAAATCGCGATGTGGTCATTGCGTGCGAGAACAGCCCACAGAGTGTAACTGTTTCTGGTGATGTTGGCGGCATCGAAAAGTTAATTGAAAGGGTCAAGCAAGACATGCCAGACGCTTTCGCACGACGACTCAAGGTAGAGATGGCGTTCCATTCCCGTATGTTTCATGATCCAAGTGTAGATGCACTGCGACTGACATTTTGACTTACAGCCCATATGGAAGAGGCCGGCAAGGCCTTTGGTCGAATGCTTGGCTCGATGATCTCGAGTAGAGCTCCTGCTATCCCGCTCTTCTCCTGTCAGACAAATACTATGGTCCAAGATCGAGGGTACTTGGATGGACAATACTGGCAGTCGAGTTATGACAACCCTGTACTCTTCCACACGGCGTTGGAGAAGCTGCTAATGTTTCACGCCTCGAAGTCAAGCGAAAACTCACTGATTCTATTAGAAGTCGGCCCGCATTCCGCTCTTTCAGGCCCCATCCTCCAAACCTTGAAAGCGACCGGGACCTCGAACGCTACGTATTTACCCACTTTGGTGCGCTTTCAGAGCGCTTCGCATTGCATGCTACGCACCGCTGGTCAACTCTTCTGCAGAGGAGTTCCCTTGGATCTTTCCAAGCTTACTCCGGGAAAGCAAGTCCTTCCTGATGCTCCCACATATCCGTGGGACCATCAGAGTAAGCACTGGTATGAAAGCCGTCTGTCAAAGGAATGGAGACACCGTAAATATCCTCACCATGAGCTTCTGGGATCCAAGATTGCAGAAAATGGTGACATGGAACAAGTGTGGAGGAACATCTTGCGACTGGAAGACATACCTTGGTGCCGTGACCACATCATCTCTGGGGACATCTTGTTTCCTGGTGCTGGCTATATCGCGATGGCCGGAGAGGCTATTCGACAAGTTTCCGCTAGCGTGGCGAACTCGGACTTTTCGTTGCGCTCCGTTTTGATGACAAGTGCCTTGGTCTTGCACGAAACTGCCGATACCGAGATCGTCTTCAGCCTGCATCCAGTACGCCTGACAGACAGTCTCAATGACTCATCATGGTATGACTTCGCTGTTTCCTCGTTCAATGCTAGCACCTCCACCTGGGTGCAACATTGCGTAGGTCAAGTCAGAGGGGGAACGGAAGGCGAAATCCGGTGCCCTCAGATCCAAGATTTGCCCCGTAAAGTACAGTCCGCATCATGGTACAAGTCAATGAAGCAAGCAGGGATGGCATATGGACCTCAGTTTCAAGGCCTGCGGCAGATTTCGGCGCATCCAATCGATCAAACGGCCGTGGCTCACGTATCTAACATCTACGCCAATTCGGATTACGCGCTCCATCCAACATTCGTGGATTCATGTATTCAGCTATTTACTGCGACTTCATGCAACGGTCTCGCGCGAAGCTTTAGCAAGGTTCCATATGTCCCAACGGTGATTCAGGAAATATACATCAAGCGACCGAGAGCCGGAGTCACAATAGAATCGAAGGCAGAAATTACGGCGAAGAATGCCATTCGTGGTAGCTGTTATGGCACCTCAGAGGACGAGAATGTTTTGGTCATAAATGGACTTACTTTGGCCCCGTTGGGTGATTCAGCGTCCCCTACCATGGAGCAGTCCCTGAGCACCTACGTGCAATGGCTGCCAGATACTAGCTTGCAACCCATTGGCAAGATCCTGGACCATTTGAATTGCCACGGATCGGGTACAAGGGCGAACCTTGGCGAACATGTTTCTGGCCGCGAATCCGCAGGAGAAGGCGCCCCGCTTGATTGGATTGCAAGTCCATGGCAAAAGACTTTGAGGATGCTCTCTCATCATAATCCCCAGATACGTCTGCTCTGGATTGGCCAACTGAGTACCGCTACTGCTCAAGCTCTGACTGCGAGTATAACATCAGAATACGGCGAATCTATGTTTCAGACCTGCGACGTCTTAGGCGACGGCGACAGTGTTTATCCTGGACTAGGCATGCTCCATCTGGACATTCGACGTAGTATCGCAGATCAAAATCCGGATATCAAAAAATACGATGCGATCGTCTTTCAGGATGTGAGTTGGTTTGCATGAGGTATAACCATAGCTGACATATATACAGTCATTACTCGGCGACGACGAGCTTACTGTCGCTCTCCATAATGTGAGACGACTCCTAAATCCAAACGGCGAACTGATACTGCGGATCCGTACTATGAGCGTCAACAACTCCTCTATCGAAGCATGGAGAAAGCGACTAGATATTGCCGGCTTTGCCGTGGGAGAGTATTTCGACCGGCCCAGAGACGACGATCACATCTCAATTATCACATCTGCGTTGAAGCCGCTCGCCAACGGCATGGCCAGGAAAGGCCCAGTCTCACTGCTTTCTCGTAGGCCCACCGGACACGCTGCAACCACATTCCGAAGCGCATTGGAGGAAAGCGGCTGGGATGTTTCACTTATCCGCTTAGGAGACGCCCCTGGAACTCAAATAATATCAGTCTTGGATATTGAAGAAGAAGAACCGTTCTTCGATGGAGTTAGTGCGGCAGACTTTCTGGAGCTTCGAGAAATGTTGACCAAGTCATCCACTGCACGTATCTTGTGGGTGACGGGCAGCGCTCAGATTGGCTGCACCAAACCAGGATATGCTCGAATTCTTGGTCTTGCTCGCGCGTTGCGCAATGAAATGGGCATGGAGCTGACCACGTTGGAGCTCGACGACTTTTCGAGCCAGGCGGCTTTACAGGCGACATGCGCTGTGCTCAAAAAGCAATTCAGCCATGACGACTCCAGTGCTAAGATCGACTACGAGTATGCAGTTCGTGATGGAATTTCGTACGTCCCCCGATGCCATTGGGCTTCACTGGTCGGAAACGAGCCACTGTCGGCGGCCAGTACAGTCTCTACGAGAAAAAATTTGGCAATCAATAAACGGGGCTCGCTGAAATCACTACAGTGGGTCGAGGACATGACTGAAGTATTCCTTGAGGGCAACGAAGTGTTAGTCGAAGTCCGCGCTGTGGGCATGAATTTCAAGGTACGTGAAGGCATTCACGAAGCAATTCTGGAGGCCCCTAACGAGCGGTGCAGGATGTGCTTGTTGCCATGGGTATAGTCGAAGGCCAGAAAAGCGAGGGCAAAGGCCTCGGCTGCGAGTGTTCCGGCGTCGTGCAGGCAGTTGGTCCGGCCGTCCAGGATATTCAGGTTGGTGATCGGGTTTGCATCGCTGGGCCGAAGACGTACACTACACATTTGCAGACGACTTCGAACCATTGCGTGAAGATGCCCGCCGATCTGAGCTTCACGGCTGCAGCCACGATGCCGTGCGTTTACGGCACGGTCATACACGGACTGGTTGATCTTGCTAGGCTGGAGAGGGGTCAAGTAAGTACAACGCACTTCACGAGTGCAGAGGTTAATCAGCATTGACACAATCTTATAGACTGTTCTGATCCATTCAGCATGCGGCGGGATAGGGCTTGCTGCAATGAACATATGCCAAATGCTCGGAGCGGAGATCTTCGCTACAGTTGGGACGCCGGAGAAGGTGGACTATCTTATCGAGACGTTTCGCTTACCTCGAGACCATATTTTTAATTCGAGGGAGCCCGGATTTCTCCAAGCTGTGATGGAGAAGACTCAAGGGCGAGGCGTTGATGTTGCGCTCAATTCGCTTTCTGGAGAGCTGCTGCATGCTACAGTAAGATATCGTGAGTATGCACTGATTGATGTGATACGCTGACATGCTATCGGCAGTGGAAATGCATCGCTGAGTTCGGAAGCATGGTCGAAATCGGCAAACGAGACTTCATCGGCCACGGAAGACTGGCGATGGAAACATTCGAAGCCAATCGATCTTTCTTCGGCGTCGATCTGGCGCATATGTATACGCAACAGCCACACAAGATCAAGAAGTGAATATTGTAGACTTTCAGCTCGGATCGACACCATGACTGACAGTGTTCCAGGCTTCTAGACCGAATGATGTTGTTCTATCAACAAGGAAAGATCCAGCCAATACTACCCATGTCCACGTACGATGCGGCAAGTGTCGAGGATGCATTCCGTATACTACAAAAGGGACAGCATATCGGTAAACTGGTCTTGCGAATGCCTGCCTCCTCACAGCAATTGCCTTCCGTACGACCAACTCACCAGACCCGCTTTCGATCAGACGCATCGTACCTGTTGGTGGGCGGCCTCGGAGGCCTAGGTCGAGCAGTAGCAATATGGATGGCCGAACGAGGAGCAAGAAACCTCATCTTCCTTTCCCGGCGATCCAGAGACGACGATCCGGACACCCTCTGTTTCGTTGACGAGCTCACCGCAATGGGCTGCGCCGCACAGCTCGTCGCCGGCGACGTGACGTCTCTCGAGGACATTCGCCAAATTATCGCGCAGGCCCGACTGCCCATTGTAGGCATTCTGCAAATGGCAATGGCTCTCCACGACTCCACGTTCGCTCGCATGACCTACGACGAGTGGGAAGCAGCTGCAGCGCCCAAGGTCCGAGGCACACGGACTTTGGACGAAGCCTTTGAGGGCCACGATCTCGACTTTTTCGTCCTCTTCAGCTCCATCTCTGGCTTGATAGGCAACCCTGGACAAGCAAATTATGCCTCGGCCAATACTTTCATGAACGCTTTTGTGCAGTACCGCCACTCCAGGGGCCTTCCAGCTTCGGTGCTGGATATTGGTGCTATGGGAGACATCGGCTATGTCAGTCAAGATGTGGCCATGATGGAGCAGCTCAGAGCCAAATTCGGATATATTGTCAGTGAGCAAGAGCTGCTTGATGCTCTTGAAACGGCTGTAGCGCGATCTGCTCCCCATAAGGTCGAATTGATGAGCTACGTCAACCACAGCCAAATGGCTATCGGACTGCAGACCTCTGTATCAACAGCCTCCCCCGAAACTCGCGTCATCTGGAGTCGCGACGCACGAATGTCCGCGTATCGCAATACAGCCGATATCAGCGAAATCGCGTCTCCAAGTCGATGCGGGGACAATGACCCTATCAAGTCCCTCCTAACGGAAGCCGCCAAAAGTCCTGCGACGCTCAACGAGGAGTCCAAAATTCTCGCTCTCGCGACTCTCATCGGCACCGCATTATTCGATTTCATGTTGAAGCCCATCGACGAGCTGGACATCAGCGTCTCGGCTAAAGCGATCGGGATAGACTCCTTGGTGGCTGTAGAGCTGCGGACGTGGTTACGACAGCGGGTCAATGTCGAAATCAGCGTGCTGGAAATCATGGGCGCCACTTCAATGGTAGACCTGGGGAACGTGGTTGCGAGTGCGTTGAAAGCCAGGTTGGGTGAGATCAAAGCAGAAGAATGACGCAGTCTCTCCCTTTCCATTGTGGTCGGGAGAGTTGGGATATACATAGATTGATGGGCGTTCTGTCACGAGTCTGCATACCATAGATTCCCTGCCAGACATTTACCAGTCTGCAATCTATCGACCCCCCGCCAGACATGATTTCGTGTGCAATAATACCCGACTGTCAAGGTTGTTATAATCTGCTACTATTTAGAGCTTCTGACAAGCCAAAGTTCGTAAAAGTCATTACATATCTAGAGAAGCTTGAACTGTGCACAGAACTTCACGCAGAGACGACAAACATTCCAACTCTGTGGACATGCCCGTCGCGTCGTCTGACTCGACGGCAGCTAGCAACGATTTGCCACGGGCATCTTCCAATAAACCCGGAGGGCCATGCTGCCTCTCGGTCACGCAAAGCCGCGGCGGCAGACCCAGACTGCGCTCTATGATCTCGAATTGTCGTAGGACGGCATGGACGACAACCTGGGCATGCAAGTTAACCCCACCAGTGCCCTCCTTCAAAGACGAGCTCATGGCGGACTGCATTTCTGCCATGGAGGAGGAGCTACTGCAGATGGTTTCGATCGTCTGGAGCAACTTCTTGTGGAGAGCTACCAGCTGCAAGTGAACGGACAGAATATTCAGAATCAAAATCCAGTCAGTGCTGCCATCGGATATTGGCGACGAAGAAGTGCGTGTCTTGTCGTCGTCGCTTTCTTTCCTGCGCGAGAGGATAGTCCTGATGATCACGATGAACTCGGTCGAGTCCCGAACAGTGTCAGCCAACAGACCATCGCACTGCGACTGCAGATTAACGGTTTCTGCTTGTTCCTGCGCTGTGGTTGCATTGTCAAAATTCTGCTGCGGCTGACGCTGGAGGGTCAGCTCCAGATTGAGGTCAAGCAGGCGTTGCAGAACGTCCATAGATTTCCCTTCGGCATCCGCATCGCCTTGGCCGACCTCCTCGGTGCATGTCTGAGTGCCGCGAAGGCCGCTAACATGACCATTCGAAGCATCTCCCGTATCGAAAATGGCCGTCGGGGAGAGCTGCAAAGGGGCAAGGCCGGTCATCTCGGAGCCGGCATTGCTATCGACGCCGATATATGCGTCATGACCGAAGAACAAGTCTGCTTCAAGCCCCATATCGGCATCGAAAGCAGTGGCGAAGGAAACGTGGTCATGACCGACGGTAGCGTCATGGCCGGAGGGCTCCACATGGTGCAGAGTGGGGGATGGGTCAGAGTGAGTGAACAACGAGCCATTTGATACGGAATCCAGCAGGCTCGCAGACGAGGGACTTGAACGAGATCGAGGTTGCGGTGGTGGTGGTGGTGGAGGTGGTGGTGGCGATTGTGTTGGTTGGACGGAGAAAACGGTCATGCAGGGTTGCCCTGCCGCTGCCGACGGCATGTTGTTCGGTCCGCTTTTCCGGCCGCTGTGATTTCTGCCACCTCTTTCGCCTTTGTTTTCGGAGAATGTCGACGTAGATGCTGTAGACAACGACAAAGATGCAGGGAATGACTGCGAGGAAGCATCGCTGACTGGTCGTCCGCCTAGTTTAGGATATCCCGTTACACACCGGGCCATGGCCCGAACGCAGCGGCTGCAGGCGTCGCTGGCACGCTCTCGAGGAGGACATCGAAGTTTATGGGCACGGCATCGATCGCAGGCCAGCCGCTTCTGTGTTGGGAATGCTGGCATGAAAGGTCGCTGGCTTGACATGGCTGCTCGCACAACGGCAGTCGACTGGAAGATGAGCCGTTGCTTCCAGATGGTCTGGTAGCTGCCGCACAAAGGAAGACAGTATCTCCCCACGAGCTCATATATGCTGGCACTCAGCTCACGGCCAAGCTGCAGAGGCAAGCAAAGACTCCGCTGCCAATGTTGGGGTTGTTCAGAGTGCCAACGAGGTGACAGCAAAAAGGTGTATGGGGGCCAGACTACAACAGTATCGTGATGTGATATGATACTGCGTCTTTTGTCTTACCATATATAAGCGGACTGGTATACTATCCTTTATCTGACGCAGCTTGTCGAGATCCGGGCCTTATACCATTACTGCCGTCGAACATTGGGAGCAGGGCATGAGGTGTCGCTTGGAGGATCTGGCGGCGGCTTTCGGCCGGCCATGCATGTACCTTTCTGCCGTCACCGCCTGCAACCACAGAGCTTCAGCGGCGACAGTTCCCGTACCCTAATTCCGCTTGGCTGACGATCGATTTGACTTCATGTCACCCAGCGTGCTGGAATCTCGCCAGACTCAGCATCACAATCATCTCTAGGAAACGGGCACTGACTCCTCTTGCCGCTGGACACTCTTTCGCATGGATGTGGCTGCGGTCAGCTTATAGCGTCTCAGCAGGATCATTGATTTGAGCACGCAATGAAGCCAGGTTGCCGCTGTCCCCTTCTCAACAGCTGACAATAGAATTGGGCGACATAAGCTTTTTCGATTTGTCCTAAGGAGAAGGATCAGGGAAAGGATGCGCGGGATTCGGCCTGACGAATTGCGGAGGATCTGGAGGTGGTACGTAATCGGACTGCATCTGCTATGCCGACAGCGAGTGGGGTAGTAGAATATGGCGGCGAGCCTTATCTACGTTGACGAGGGTTTGGTATCATACTCGATCACTTGCGATGTCACAAGTCGAATTTTGGAAAGACTCTGATGAGAAGGAAGCATGTGCGATGAGTATGGACTTGTTCGAAAGCACATGTCAAAGAAAGTACTTCTCTACCATGACTGCCGAAGCTTGCAACTGGCTGATTTGGGTTACAGCTAAGATAGCTAGGAGTTAGGATGGCGATCTTGTCTACGACAGCACTTCCGTCTCCACATCAATCAAGCGTTGCATCTGCTCTAATGCTTACCCACTGTGGCATCCAAGCGTATGGCTGACGAAAGCATTCGGGCTTCCACGAGCCAATGTCGATCGGACGAGATTGGTAAAAGGCGCCGGCATGCGAGGCCGCCAAAACGATGCCTCCTTGCATCTCTGGAAGAGCACTAACAGCCGATATAGCATCCGATACCTTGCTAGCTAGACTCAATCAGACGAACTTGGTATACGACACCGGTTCGCGAAGCAGTAGCTTCAAACGACCAAACAAACAACCTGTACCTGATCAATCCGAACATGCAAACCTATGCGAAGAGCCTGGCTGCATTCAGACACCTCCACACCGAACATATACACACCGAACATGTGCCCACCAAACATGTGCACTCCGAACTTGCACGCTCGCTGCTCATGCTTACCATAACGAGACTAAAACCCGGAATCGATGATCACGAAAAATCGTGCACTTCCAGCTTAGGGTACCTTGCTCCTCCATTGCCGAACGTTTTGCCTGCCTATCTTCCCCATTTCATTTGCCACTTGAATTAACACTACACCACGGCGGATCAGAGTTCTCAGGGAATTCGTCCTAGAATGGCCTACGCAAACCCTCCGCGACTTGCTTTATCAAGCTTCTGGACCCAAATGTACCCGCCCAAACCAGCATTCACCGAGAGAGACATTCCAAACCTCAAAGATCGTGTACGTGCTTACAGGTTCATCATCCCGAGCTTGGGCTGACGGTTTTCCAGGTCTACATAGTGACCGGGTCCAATACCGGAGTCGGCAAAGAAGTCGCTCGGGTGTTATATTCCAAGAACGCAAAGGTGTTCGTCTTATCAGTGAGTCGCAGGTTGTGTCCAAGTCGTAAGGGTATGCTCAGACAACTGGCTTCCGGGATTGAGTATAATGCCATCGCCGACGTTCTATACTCGATCTACAATTGCTCTTCGTTGCTGTCGGAAATGCCAAAGAGCTGGCCATTCACATGGGTAGTTTTCTGAGAGTGCCGCACCGACGGGGATGCAGCCTGACCTCTGAGTTATTTGCTATCCTGCTAACAAACAATCAGCTACATCGCAGTCCGTTCCGAGTCCAAAGCCCAGATTGCCATTGACTCCATTCAACGATCGCACCCCACAAGTTCCGGCTCTCTGCACACCCTGCAGATCGACTTTGACGACCTCATCACTCTCAAACCCGCCATCACGCAGTTCCTCTCCCGCGAAACTCGACTTGACGTCCTCTTCAACAATGCCGCTGTCCAAGACCTCAACCCTAAAGCGGCTCCAACAGCCCAAAACTACGAGAAACACTTTGGCGTAAACGTCCTAGGCCCTTTCCTCTTCACCAAGCTCCTCATTCCGGTCCTCCGAGCTACGCCCAGCTCCAGAGTAGTCTGGGTCTGCTCCCTTGGGACTGAAGTCACTGGTGAGAGATCCCTCGGAATCACCAAGAACTACTTATCCTACTATCCTTCCCTGTCTCCCTTAGAGCGCTATGGCGTGTCAAAAGCCGGGTCATGGCTGCATGCCGTCCACATGGCTCACATATACCCCGACATCCTGTCTATTCCCTGCAACCCTGGCCACTTGAAATCAGACCTCTACCGCGACGCAAACAAATTCTTAAAGGGAATCCTGAATTCCGTGGTGCTGTATCCGAAAGTCTACGGGGCGTATACGGAGTTATTCTCGGGTCTCTCGCCTCAAGTAGACAGCTCGAAGAACGGAGAGTGGATTGTTCCGTGGGGAAGATTTCATCCGATCCGGAGCGATTTGTTGGATGCGTGTAGGGAGGGGGGTAATGGGCACGCAAGAGATTTCTGGGAGTGGTGTGAGGAGCAGGTGAGAGAGTTCAGTTGAGCTACATGGTGTGGTTGATATGATGCCTGAGGAAGAACAGGCCTTGAAAGTGAAGGACTCAATTAGGCAGTGCACAGAAGCTAAGAAGCGCCCGAATTTGACGGCCAGCTTACCCGCGCGACATCGGTCCAGAATGATTAATGCATGAACTTCGTCGAACTTTGCTTCGAATGTCATCAAGAGGTCCGATTAGGACAGCGATTCGACGATACATAGAGCGAAACCGAGAAACAGTCTAGACTCGCTTCCTCCATAGCCACTCTTCATCAGCATGGACTTGAACTCCTTTCAAATCAGACCTCCATTTCGAAGTGAGACCGAAGTTCTCAAACTTCTTCGGATCCTTCGCGAGGCTATCCAAGTTCTCCGCTTCCACACTCTCCTCGCCTTCGCAGATTATCCTTAGTTCTCTCGCTCGCTGAGCAAAAATAGAAGCTCGCTGTTGGTCGGAATGCATCGCACATATTTGAAACGCATCGTAATACAGGCGTGGCAGCCTGAGATCAAAGACTTGTTCCTCTGCGTAGATGTGCAAAAGTGAGCGACATTCTGCAAGAACCTTGTCTGGCGCATTTTTCACACGCTTTGAGTCTCCGACGATCTCGTCGAGCTTTTGGGCCTTTTTGAAGTTCTGGTCGCTTCGTTCTCGATTTTTGGGCGATAAGGAGCAGAGCTCACAGCTGCAATCGAAGCCGAAATGCCCTTTTAGACTTTCTTGTCGGATGTTTGAAGGTCCTCCGGGAACGTAGGAAAGTGTGATCTCTTCACCTTCATGGATGTCTCGCACAGCATGTACTAGCATACGTTTCAGTTTGTCGTTCCAGGAATGCTGTGCATTTGGGCGACAGCTGTGACTGTAGGATAACAGGTCAGACTGTCTGTGTAAGAGGATCTGCTTGGAGACTCACTTGATCCTTGCCGTCTCCAAGAATATCCCTCCAATGTCACTACTCGGCCCGCAAGGGTAGCCATTTGACCGTATGATGTTGCTGAAAGGGTTCGGTCCAGGATTATTGTTATGTAGAGACAAGAAGTTGCGTTGCTCCTCCCGCCTCAATGACCTTACAATGGTCCGGAGGTCAGCCTCAATATTGTTGGGATCCCGGAGACTTGCAGTAGTGAAAAGAGCTGGCTCGTTAATTATTGTGCTGCCGCGCCATATGCTAGTCCTCGCTATCAAGCCCTTCCCTTTCCCGGGCACGTCTTGAAGGGAGTAGAGAAGGCACGGGTCACTTTTGCTCATCGTCCTCCAGCTTTTCGAGGCAAAACAGGCGCTGTCAGTGAGCGGTCAGTGTGAACTTCAGTGCTCTGCGAGCGCCGATACAGATTTTGCAATCTGCCACCTCAGGTCTGAACTCTGATGTAATCGCCGACGCTTTCCGATGATCCTCCATGTTTGAGATTCGTGACTTCTGCGAGCATCACGAAAGAAGTGCCTATAGGACTTCCTCGATTCCTGGGGGTAAAGATTTTGGCCGGGTTCCTTGGCCATTGATTATCCGAGATACCGATAAGTTTATATACTATCTCAATAGAAATTCGTCGATGGTATGCACCGATATGAGCTCCGACGGAGCGGTGCTTGAAATCTCGGAGGGAGCGGTTAGTGCGGAAAAGGCGGCAACATGAGACCACTCGTGCGAGCTGTTATTGAGTCTGAACCGAGGATCTGGATATTTCTTGAACTCTACACGTCCTGCTAGATGCCATTACGATGGGATTTCTCCTGGAATATCGCTGGAGTCGGCCTGACGTAAGTGGCCATTCTGATGTTTAAAAAACTACTTATCACTTGGCTCGAGTCGCGTCCGACGTGCTCGTCCATGCGCCGAGCGAGTCGGAAGGGCGCTATCTTCAGTTCTGTGTTCAAATACATGGAATGTTGAGATGTTTCGGCACTACAGGCTTGCAGAGTATTCTTGTTGGAATAGTGGATAGCAGGAGTGATGACGAAGAGTGATGCTGTGCACTTGTCATTCCTTGCTAGCGCGAGCGGGCTTAATTAAGGATTGGCTGATTAATTTGATGGTAACCGATGGGTCGAAGGACTGACGAGAACAGGGCGAGTCGAATGCCATTTGGGCGGCGAGCTGATCTGGAAGCGAGTATACCTACAGTACCGATATTGGTGGTTTGAAGGACAAATCCTGAACAAGTATTGCACGAATTGCGACGTGGATGACTCTGCTTTGAACAAATTATTCACCAGGACCTCGAAGTTCACAAGCCTGACACCAAACAGCTCAGCGAAGCTGTTGATCTTGGCCTAGTAGGGCTCGCCATGGTGTTTCGGTCTCTCTCCCTGATCCACCCTATATACTGAAGACTCTTGGAAAGCAACAGCCGATGTTTCGTTGCTTGACGACCACGCAAGTGAGTTGATGACAGAATTCACCAGCTCTCCAAGCTCATTCCCCTTCGTCAGGGGAGCCATATGCCCAGCCTCAAACTTCAAGACTTTCGATCCCATGGCGCCAGCAAACTGCTTCTGGAACGCAGACGGACAGGCGCCATCTCTGGTGAGAATCACATAAGTCGATGGTGTGTACGAGTAGGCAGCACGTGTAGTGTACGTCTGCTGGACCTTAAACGGATGTGGAACCATTTTGGCCACCCAAGCATCAGCCTTATCGCTCGGAAGATCCGAGAAGATCCGCTCCTTCGCATTGGGATCTGTATAGAAGCCATGCTTCACCTCTGAGCCAGGCATGTCGCCGAAGGCCGATTGACAGCTTTGTCCTGCAGGCAACATGAAAGCTCCCATGTAGATCAAGTGCTGGACGCCTTCTGACAAGCCTACCTTTTGTCTCGAGAAAGACGTCAGATCTTCGGATATTGCCTCGCTGCCGACAAGACCACCGTAGGAGTGCAGCACAACGACTATGCTTTTGTTCTCGTACTCGACCAGTCGAGTGAGTGCACCGCGAATCGCGAGCGCATCGTCGATCAGGTCAGTGTCCTTGGACGCCGAGGGAGAACAAGAGGGCAACATGGGGCAAGTCGTTGGGTAGCCAAGGTTCGCCAGTTTGTCGATGAGTGGTTGATAGAAGCTGGGTGTGATCCATGAGCCATGGACGATGATGATGGACGGTTTGAAAGCCGTCCTTCTGAAGCAGTCCGTATAATTTCGCGCAAGAAATTTGTGGGCTGTTGAGTGGTAAAGTTCTATAGCGGATCAGAATAAACTTGGGCAAAAGGGGGATGAAATGAGGTAGCATGAGCATACTTTCCTGTAAGGTCCGCCTTTTTGCGAACGAGTCTCAGATCGGCCACTGAGGTGTCCCTTATATTTATCCCCGACCACTCCCAATAACAGCACCCTGTCATATTTGCGCGGTATCGTGGTGCGTTCGACTTTCGTGCAGTAAACAATAGTTTGTCATAGTACTGTACCACATGTCATGAATACTCGGAGTTAATGCTCGCGGAGCGAGGGAGGCACAGCATTCGAGTTGTGGAGATCTCGTACATGCCCGAACGATCTACAATCATTTACGTCTCTGGCTCATGATGTTTAACTTCGCGTGGAGGCAGCCTCCCTCGTCGTTGAGAGATGCACCTGGAATCATTGTACGTCAGTAACGTTACCGGAACTGGTCAAAGCATGTCAAGGGAGAAGCCGATGTTACATCCGCTATCCAAGTCAGCAGAGAAGCTAGCGGATGGCATTCTCCATAAAAATTGAGCTCTAAATGGAGTGCTTGAGATGTACTGGCGTTAACAGAGAAAGTGAAAGTGCCGCAGTGGCGCATGTTGCAATATTGTACACTGAGATGAAGGCGATCGGAAGTGTTCAGGTTCCCGAGTATACGGCAGTGACATTGCGCCCGCACTCAACCCTCTGCTCGACGCTGACTTTCCTGCCGTCACCCAGCCGCGCAGTAGTTCTTGGTGTAATGTGAAATCTATGCTCTTCCTTGGCACCCGAACTCTTCTTCGCTCGCTTGACTTCAGCCTCCATATCCAATGGCTGGAGATAGACTGGGCTAGAGACGTTGTTGCGCTTGCCAGTACCTAGTTGATAGTGCTCGTTGCCGCCCCAGAAAACGATGTCGGCGCCCCAGTTTGTATCATCGTTGCTCGTCTTGTTTGACGCGGCAAGGTACGTAATGTTCTTCATGACCGCCGATGCATGGGTGGCACCGACACTGAGGGAGGATAGGCGGATTGGTACTGTCGAATTCGTTTTCTCGTCGTATTCAAAAAGACCTGAAAGTGAAGGGATCTTGGTAGGTGTGCTCTGCACGTGTGTCCAGCGGTTGTTTGCCAGATTGCCCATGATACCGCTGCCAAAGGCGAAAGTGTCTGCCGTTACTCGTCCAATGCTGAGCTTTGTGCGTGGATCAGCTTCGTCGTCTCGGGGCGAAGCGACACGAGTGGCATCAACAGTCATGTAGCTGTTGGTACCACCGGCTGCAATGTCTGTGATACGAGCAGTTTGTGACAAGCCGGCATATAGTCTTTGAGTCGGCACGAGAGAAGGCACGTCGACGATGCTAGACTCAGGATTGAAGTCGAAGCCGAGCTGTCCAGATGAATTATCTCCCCAGGAAAAGACACGACCATCTCTGTCCAATGCGAGAGAATGGTAGTCACCACAAGCGACCTTGGTTACTGGGAAGCCGCGGAGCGTAGTGATCTCATGTGGTTGATCAAAAGCTCCTTCCGGCCGCGCCAGCCATGTGAGACCGGGAATACCAAGCTGACCTCGACTCGGGAAGCTGTCTGAAGCTGATGCTGCTGAGAACACACGCCCCTTTGAGGTAAGCATCAGAGTATGCTCCATGCCACCAGCAAAAGAGGTCACCTTCTCTGAATAGCCTAGATCCTTGGGAGAGATGATCCGGTATGAAATTGAGCTTCGGCCATTCCAGAACGGTATCCAAGATGCCTCCGAGAGTCTCGTACCACCTTGCTGATCCTCCGCAGAGACGGGTATGCTGTACACCTTCCCATTGCCTGACAGTCCGAGTATGCGATTCTTCGAAATGGTCAACGCAACTAAATTTTTGCCCTTCAGGGTCATCACAGGCTCTTTCGTGTCTACCGAATATGCAGTACCCCACTGAAGCAGGTTTCCCTGCTCGTCCACAGCAGCTCCGAAGTTCCTGTCCAGCTTGATGTCTCTGAGCAGTTTACCATCGAAGAACTTTATCCGGCGCGGTGTCTTGATGGTGTTCTCGGTGCTGTCCGGTGCCACGACTCTTCCTGTATTACTTCCCCAGGCATAGACACCAGGCGCCTCCCATGATCGTTTTACTTGGTGATGCTGGCTCGAGATCATGTCCCGATTTTCTTCCAAACTGTAATTCGCCTTCTTTCTCGACCCTTCGAATACTAATGCGTTCTCTTCCTCTTTCGATGGCTCTTCCGCGTGCGCCTGTCGCAGTAATGAACCATTGTTGGTGTAGAATTGCGTTGCCGTAGCAAGCCCTCCAGCTATGACGATGGCATATAACGATCGAGCGAGTTGCTGCTGCTTTCTTTGCGCGCGAGCTTGATATGATACTGTTGCTATCCGTTCCGCGTTGGCTTGTTGTGCCAAATAGTGCGCTCTGCTGGAAGACGCTCGCTTGCCTGCTGGCACAGCTTTCGTCGCTGTTCGAGACAGCACCTGCTTCGACGCCATTGGGAGCGGATCGTGGGATTGTCTGGCGCTTGCGGATTCGGCTGATTAAAGGGAGATCAATTGAATACGCTCAGTCAAGAGGTATTTGGTCCCCAAGATGGTTTGAAGTGATGTTTGGCGCTGTTATTCGTGGTTGAATGTGAGTATCAAGATGGTAGACAGACATGCGTTAGACGACCAATCAGTGCTCGTGTGAAAGTCAATTCAAGAATCAAGAACGTCACTTGCGGCAAGATCCTAGCGCATCTCGCTACGGCGTACGAAAAGTGCCATCCGCACCTAGAATGAAATTGTGAAACAGGACTCGAAGATCGTCAATGTGTGTAAAGTCGCAAGCTCGAGTTGATCGAGCATCATTGCGAAAGGCGAGTCTTGTGTGCAATCTTCAACTACTCGGAATCGCATCAAGTGCGGCTTGGAACATCTTGACCAAGACCGCGGTATCTTCTAGTCCAACACTAAATCTCACGAGACTTGCCTCGCAGCCAAATTGCGCCGCCCAATCCAGCTCGCCGTAATGCGCAAGTAGCACAAAGGGCGAAGTAAGTGTGAAATTCGTCCCAAGGCTCGGTCCTTTACAGCTATCCAGGTTGTCGTAGAAGATGGCAGCATCCTCGACCGAGTGAAAGGTGGCAGACAGAAGGCCGCCATATCCTCCATCTGGCAGTCGACAAGCATCATAGTGCGCTTTGGTTGGGCTGTACTTTGGATAGTAAACTTCCTTCACTTTCAAATCCGCTCGGAGCACATCGGCGATTGCTTCTGCAGTAACGTTGATTCGTCTAATGCGGTCAACGAAGTCGCGGCTGTTTCGTTCCAGGTATACACTATCCTCCTCGAAAAGGTTGTCTTCGTAGCCCTCGGCAAGAGCTTCCTTGAGCTCGGCATGCCACTTGGATCGAGGATTGAGAATCAATGCGCCTCCCATGACATTGCCATCACCCGAGAATATTTTCGTCAGACTGCTGACGAGTATATCTGCAAATGGCAGGACGTGTACGTTCAAGAAGTTTCCAATGGTCTCGTCGACGACGATCGCGAATTCATATTTGTCGGCTAGAGATCGTAGACGGTTAAGGTCTGGTGATTTGAGGAGCGGATTGCCCGGGAACTCGCAGTAGAGGGCCAGATATCGTTCTCCGGACTCCAGTCGTTTCTCGAGGTCATCAACGTCTTCCTTACTTGCGTGACCATAAAAAATAGCACCTGCACCAAACTTCTCCAGAATCTTTAAAGTATCAACATATGGGAACCCATACATGATGCTCTTCATCTCGCCGCGAACAAGACGTAGCGCACGGTGCGATGTGAATATTGAGTTCATGCCGCTTGGAAACAGATACACGTCGTCGACAGAGAACTCGGGTAGGTCGCGGGTTCGTTCTCTCTCTTTATCTGTCGGCTCATCGAGAGACTCAGGGAGGTCGACATTGGCTGTGAGAGATCCAGCAATACGTCTGCGAATAGCCAGTTTTGCCTGTGCAGCGAACTTGGTGTTGAGATTACGTCCGAATCGTTCTTCAACGAATTGGAAGGAATCGAGCACACCGCCATCGCCATTCGCCGTAGCCTCGTCTCGACTGACTTGCTTGTCAAAACCATTGTTGCCAGTGTGATCAACGGATGTCTGCCGCTGGTAGCGCTTGGGTCCTTTAGTTATGCGAGGCGTTTGTGGCGGCGTCGTAGAGCTCTGCTCAACCAAGAACTTTTCATCGAAGGCTCGCTGACAAAATTCTGCTCGTCGACTCGAAATACCTTCCCCAGTGTGCTGCCAGAAAGCCTTTGCGGCAGGCCAACACTCTTTGAGGTATATAACTGCTGATACGCGAGGCTGGATACGCTCGGCATCGGACGCAGCAGGATTTTTCGGATCGGGTACGAAGTTCAGGAGCCTGATGCTAGATGGCTCTGCGTCAGGACATTGCTGTAGTATGAACTCTTTGCAGCGGGTGGCACATCTCGGGGTCGGCACAAGCATTGCTAGATCATTCTCTCGCGAGCCATGAGCCGAGATGAAACTGTCCGCCAGCTTTTGAATCTGTTTGTGAATAAAGAATCTGGTAGTATTAGCATTGGTTTCTCGTTGGCAATATGTGTTTGGGAAGAGCATTGCAGGAGCATAAGTCAGAAGGAACAATTGGATAGGATTTTGGATCGTCAAAGTGTGTCGGGTGGTTGAGTGTCTCATCACTGTGGTAAGTAGGGAATGAACCAAAACGAACGTACCTTGGATATCCGCACGCCATCTGATCAACAACCCATTTCTCGCCTTCCTCGTAACCGACGTTTGAACGCCATGTTGGTAGTGAGACACTGACTGCCTGTGATATTTTAGCACCAGTAAACATAATGGTTGAGAATAACCACGTACGTGAGGCGTGTTTGGAGGGATTGTCTCCCCCAACGTTTGATTGAACGGCAATGGCACGGGAGCTCCAGGCACTTTCACGCCAGGCATTGTCGAGTTATTCTACCAGGAATAGAACCGGTAGGTGTGTAAGAGTCGAAGGTGTTGTGTAAGCTTCAGCACGAGATGGACAGCGTCCAGCAGAACTTGTGGTCGGAAGATGGAGGTGTCGGGGGCGAATATTGGGGCGTCAAGTGTTTGACGACGAGGAGTCAGAATTGTTTCCAAGGTTCTGTCGAATGTCCGGCTAATAGTTTTAGCAGCAGCGCTAAATGAAGCTTAAAGCCAGTCTCGGACACCAACCTGGAAATTTTTGGATACTCGCTGCACTTCGATAACAACAACCGAATGGCACCTCCAGCGAACAAGCGACGGAAGACGGACCACGTGTCATCTGGCGACGAGGATAGTGGTGCCTCATTTGCTTCTTTCGGCGACAGCGAAAGCGGCAATGAAGAACAAGAGCACGGGCTGAATGGGCTTTGGGGACACAGCGATGAAGACGACGATGAGTCCGACAGAGAGCAGGAAAACACCAAGGCAGTCGTGATCGAACAGAACGGGACCAACCCTAGTGACAGATCTGCAGACACATCAAAGCGGCACCCAAAGTCTACTGCCAGGACGTCACAAGCAAGCGCAGGTGCAAGCGCATACGCCAGTGGTACTTTCAAGAGCAATATATTCAAGCTGCAAGTAGACGAGCTGCTTGGACAAATACGGCCAAGACACGGAAAGCGAGAGGCGGCAGCGGAGAGCGCTCTGCATGAGATCAAGAGGTCTATCGAGCAAATACCAGCGCGAGGGCCTTCAACGGTCATCGATGCCGAGCGTGAATTGATCCAAGAGGAAGTCGCGATCCCGTTTTCCGATCCCAGGCCGCCAAAGGACGCGAAGTATAAGTTCGCTTATACGAGGCCTGCGAACATAAATGTCGTTGGAAGCTTCGCACTGAAAAGTGCGACCAGGACGAAAGATATGCTGGAAGTAGATATGGTGGTGACAATGCCAGGCTCAATTTTCGAAGAGAAGGACTACTTGAACAACCGATACTTTTACAAGCGAGCATACTACTTGGCCTGTGTAGCTGCTGGCCTCAAGTCTGCCAATAAGGGAAAGTACTCGTTTCGTTTCGGACTCTACAAAGGCAACGCGCTTCAGCCGGTGCTTCTTGTTGGTTCAGCAGAGGCGCATGGAATATTGCAGGATCAGGTGCCGCTTGCCAAATGGCGAATCAATATCATACCTTGTGTCACGCACGGCCAGTTCTCTGCTATGAAAGTGCGACCGGACCGCAATTGTGTACGTCTCGTTGACCCCAGGCACGACCCTTCTGAGGACGACGAAAAGGCTACGCCATTCTACAACTCTTCCTTGCGTTCCGAGATGCTGATGACGCCGTATCTGAAACTCTTACACGGCGCTACGAAGTCTTGCGAAGGCTTTCTAGACGCTTGTTTCCTTGGAAGCACCTGGCTTAGACAACGCGGGTTTGGCGCTTCCATCGAGCTTGGTGGTTTCGGAAATTTCGAATGGAAAACTTTGATGGCTTTAACTCTGCAGGGTGGTGGCCCGAACAACAAGCCACTCCTAAGCAATGGTTACAGCAGCTATCAGCTTTTCAAGGCGACTCTTCAGCTGATCGCCATGAAAGATTTCAGCAAGTATCCTCTACTGATCGGAGCCGCCACCGAAGCACCAAAACCAGACGGCTGTCCGGTGGTTTGGGATAGTGACAGAAATCACAACCTGCTCTTCAAGGTTACCCTAGGGTCATATGCACTTCTACGTCACGAAGCAAAATCCACTTTGAGTGCGCTTGGAGACCACCTTCGGGATGGATTTGATGCTACCTTCATCTCAAGAATCGACGACTCTCTCTATCGTTACGACTATGTAGTCGGTATATCCAGCAACGCGTTGACCAGCTCAACCCAGGGTGGCAAAGACCAATCCCAATATGTGACGAAGCTCTACGAAATTCTGAAACGAGGGCTGGGGGATCGTGCGAGTCAGATTGGATTCACGCAGCTGCCGCATAGTGCCTGGGATTTGGGAGCGTCTCGTCCGAAGGAAATGGATAAGGGCAACATCAAAGTCGGATTCATGGTCAACGCAGACAACGTCAAGCGCACTGTCGATCATGGGCCTTCGGCAGCGAACAAAGCTGAAGCTACTTCCTTCCGCAGCTTTTGGGGCGAGAAAGCAGAGCTACGTCGCTTCAAAGACGGCAGTATCCTGGAGAGTCTAGTCTGGTCGTCGCCTCAAGAAAGCGGTCAGTCGGTATTTGAGCAGATTCTGCGCTACTTGCTCGGGCATCATTTTGGACTTGTCACGATTGATGATTTGACGTTTTACGGCGACGACTTCTCGAAGCTTGTAAGAGGAGGTAGTGAGCGAACGTCCTTTGATGCGCTCATGAGCCGCTATCAGCAGTTTGAGGAAGACATACGGAATCTGCGGGAGATGCCGCTGGCGATAAGATCGATAATGCCTGCTGATTCGCAGCTGCGATATTCATCGCTCGTGCCACCAGCCGGACCGAAGTCACCACAGCGACCCCACCCTGCCAATGTTGTATTGCAGTTTGAAGGTTCCGGACGATGGCCCGACGATCTCGTTGCGATCCAGCGCACCAAAATCGCTTTCTTGCTCAAGCTCAGTGAGTTGCTCGAGGATTCTGTTGATTCAGTCACCACCCACATCGGGCTCGAGAACGAAGGACAAGAGACCCTGAACCAAGGCTTCTTAGACGTGATATACGAAGAGGATGCAACGTTCCGTCTGCGTATCTACCACGACCGCGAACAAGCGTTGCAAGAGCGGAGGCTGAAAGACAAGACCATTGATCAGTCATCGAGAGAGACTTCAGCAATGGGGCTTGCAAAGTACAAGCGCGATTTTGTCAAGACACCAGCGCTTACGCAGGCAATATCTCGGCTTTGCGTACGCTTTGCCGCTTTGAGCGGCGCAATTCGTCTGATGAAGCGGTGGTTCGCGAGTCATCTCCTTACGTCGCACATCCCGGACGAAGTCGTCGAGCTGCTTGTCGTCCGAACGTTCACTCAGCCTTGGCCATGGCAGATCCCAGCCAGTGTGCAGACAGGCTTCTTACGCACCGTTTTCTGGATATCTCGATGGGATTGGCGGACGGAGCCATTGATAGTCGATCTCAGCGCCAGTGGCGAGCTGAAACAGGCAGATGTTCAAGCCATCACCACGAATTTTGAAGCCTGGAGGAAGCTTGACCCAGCTCTGAATCGAATCGCTTTGTTCGCAGCCTCGAACATCGACCGTGATGGGACGATGTATACTGATGGGCGTCCAGCCAAAGTCGTGGCTGGCCGCATGACGGCCCTGGCGAGAGCCGCCTGCGCAGAAATCGCACAAAAGGGACTGTTATTGGAAGCTTTGTCTCTGTTCTCGTCGCCAATCGAAGACTTCGACTTCGTTCTGCATCTCAGGTCCGAGGCCAAAAAGTCAGGCAAAATCGGCGCTACTTTCAAAAACCTGGAGCTGGGCTTTTTGGACGACACATCTTTGGTCGGCTTGGACGCCATGAGCGATCTGCTATGTGACTTAGAGGCGCAATATGGAAGCGCGATACTGTTCTTCTCTGGCGGCAGTGAGCGCCCCATGATAGGTGGCCTGTGGAGTCCACTGACCGCAAGACGGGCATGGAAGGTCAATCTGGCATACTCGACCGTACCATCAAAGGGTCCCGAGGGCGAGAACGATGCTCAAGCTGATCTTAATAAAGCAGCGGTGCTAGCTGAGATCGCAAGGCTTGGTGGAGATCTAGTGGAGAATATCGACGTGTTTGAAAAGTGAGTGTCGGAACGAAGATGGGATTAACCCTTGGTTGAGTAGAGAACTTCGTACCATATCAATCATCATGACTTCGCGCCTCAATCAGTCTCCTCCTCACTCTCACAACAGCTTTCTCAGAAGGCTTACAGATATCAGCAATGTGATCGAACACTTTCTGCTCCTTCCCGCCGTTTTCAAACGGATCCAAATCATAATGTAACACCAGAATTCCAATCACCAATTTCATCACATGCACAGCCGCAAACCTCCCGGGACACGCATGTCTTCCTAATCCAAACGACAAAAAGTCCTCGCTGATGTGCACAGCAGATTTCCGATCTTCATCAGAAACGAAGCGAAAAGCATCGAAATCTTCAGGCTGCTTTGTGTCGATGAGAGAATGCACATGCGTTCCGTAGGGAATCCACTCGCCCTGAGGTGTTGTCAGGCCGCCGGGTTGTACGACGACTCGCGCCATTGTTTGGAGGCTTAAAGGGAATAAGCGCAGCGTTTCGCGGATGAGAGAGTCGGTTTTGTGCATGTCGCGGATCTGATGAGCACCGGTGTCGGCTATGGTGGGGAGAAGAAGGTCGGCTTCTGAGCGTAGGGAAGCGAGGATTGTGGTTGCGGTGGCGGTGGGCTGTGAGAGGAGGTTGAAGAGAATCGAGCCGGTCGTCATGGCTGTGGTGTGTTCGGCGAAGATGTTGAGGAGGACAAGTTTGCCGGCTAGATTTATAGGAGCGAGTTCGAGGGGCGAGGGTTTGGTGGAGTTGTGGGCGATGATCCAGGAGAGCATATCCTCGTGCTTGGAGTGGTCTTCTAGTGAGTGGAGGGTCTGGAGTCTTTGGTGAATCAATACCTCGAGGTGCGATGCAGCTCTTCGTAGTAAGAAAGTAACAGGTATCGCTGCAAGTCGCATATACAAGCGTTTCAGTGGCTGCGGGATCAATCCTCTTAGCGGGAAAGCAGAGAGACCGAACGCCATGGCCCATCGATCGACAGCTTTCCTGTAGTTTGAATCTCGACAGAGCGGACGGCCGACAAAGATGCGATTCGTCGCCCGAAATGCTGTGTTGGTAATCACTCTCTGTAGATTCACTTCCTTCCAGTCTGTCTCGAATCCAAGTTCCTCTTCCAACGTTGCTCGGATCTCATCGAAAATTTCAGGTGTAAGATGCAGTAGTTGCCTCGTCAGATTTCGTCTTAGGACCGTGAAGTCCCTCACCGAGTCTGGACTAGGACCATGAGCCAGGAACTCCAACCCAAGCTGCTCGTCTAAAGCTTTGTTCCCGCTCAGGACGTTCTCGGGCTGCTGTGCTACCCATTTCGCAACCGAAGGCGGTAGAATGACAGGAGGACAAGCCATAGCTGGAAGAATGAAAGCTTTATCATTCTTACCGTACCTTTCGAGACCCTCGTTGATGACAGCTCGCCCGGAGGTCCATTCACGTAGACAGGCTCGTAATTTGGGGAAATACCGGTCGTCTTCGAGACCGGCCCATGGGAGTCCTGGAGGTGCATTGGATATGCGGACGATGAGGAGTGTGAGTAGAATTGCCAAGCAAAGCAGAAAAGGTGCAATGAGAATGCCAAGAAAAACGAGGCCAGCGTGAATGAGATATGTTAGGTTCATGATGTACCAAGTAAGTAAGGGAAGGTATGTTTTCCAGCCATAGGATAGCTGTTTAAAATGATCGTTCTTGTCCTTTTGGAGAGAGCCCGGACAGTGGCCTCAGCTCGGCTCGGCGGAAACGCGAATGCGATTCCAGTCGCAACCAGCTTTTCGTCCTTGTAGCGACCGGTGAGAGCTCGATAGTCATGTGTGATGAGCTCCCTGGTCATGTGTGACGTGAGTTACAGCTTGACGAGCTGATGACTTTCGCATTGTCGCCCAATTGGTGACAGATTGCGAAGTCGCTGGTTGCAACCGACTCATTTTGTAGATGAGTGCGAAGTGCCTTCGAACCATAGGACATAGCCGAGATGTCATGTTCATGTGTCAGACTATTGACTGGACAGCATGTCTCGACTAGATGAAGTCGTAAACTGTAGTGAGAAGAGGTATGATACCTCGAGTATGCTTTGTGCTGGAGAATCGATCCTCGAAATGCACAATGTCTTCGCTGCTCATAACAGCTATGTCGGCGTTCGACGCGATCTTACACATGATCACGTCTTCTGCATTGTACCATTCCAAACCACGCTCAAGATCCCGCGACAGTGCAGATCGAAAGCGCTTTTCCAGGCGAGTCCGTCTCTGAGGTTCTAATGTGTGCGAAGGATCGATCACGCATTCAGCAGTGCTCGTCTCCGCTCTAGTGCCTGGATACGGCGTGAAGAGTTTCTCGGTTGAGTATGATGGCTGCGAATCAGCCTCGCCGAAGTGGGCTGCTACTGCTTTAACGGCGCCCCGAAACTTTGCATCGATAGAGCCTCGCCGCCGATTTAAAGTCTGATCAGATCCGGTATTGGCGATTCCTCTGTCCTAGGGTGCGGTCCTTGCATAGACGACATGATCTGGGTATCACTCGACTGCTTTACTCTCGCTCGCGGAAGATGAAGCTGCCATGTTGTCGAGTCTGGAGGCAGCGGAAGGTGTGACTGCGGCCTGCGAAAGGTCTAGACTTAAGGTCCAAGCCCAGTAGCTTCTGATCATGGTCTTGTTGTTGCAGGCCATAGCGGACTCGCAAGGCCAATGATTCCATATCCTGCCGATCCGATGAAGCGATGTGTATCATGTCCTAGTGTAAGTAGATGTCAGGCAGGTTGACGAAAACGCTGCGACGAGCACAGGGCGGTAGGTCAAGAGAAGGATATCGGCGTGATTGTATCTTCGAACACTCACTGGCAACTACTTTCAGGCGCTTACAATAGTATGGTATCACATGTCATGTATGTCAACGCGCGTAAGTTGAGCATTAGTGGTGACAGACAATACGAACATTACTCCATGGACGTTTTAGGAGAGTCATATTCAGGGAGTAGATCCACTTCTCGGCATTGCCACTTCGCGAACAGCAGCAGTCTCATTCTCATCGCCAAATCCATGGACGTTCAATGGCATACCTGGTCGATGTCGACATGGACAATGGCGGTGGCTGGGGACTGCGGCATTGCTCGTGCTTGGCAATGCCAGGTCAAGAGCGACGCCCATGCCCATTTCTGAAGTGGATGAGAAATGTAAGGAAGAGACCCCACAGGAGCCGTGGTAATGAGTGTATATGCTGGGAGTGAGGAGGGATGGGAAGAAGACTAAATTGTGGTGAAGTTAGCTGGTTGAGGTGATCGGCACCTTGCCTGCCACACGCGCAGCTGGCTCGAGCTGTCCGCCTACCAACCAACCAACCAACCACCACATCCTACACTCACGACCTCATCTTCCATACAATCTGCTCGTGGTGGACTCGGCCGCGATATTCATTCTTTCACCCGCCTTGCATCAGTCGGCGACGGCGACACTGGAACCTTCATGTCCTAAGAAGTCGACTTCCGCGCGGCGAGCAGCAGCAGCAGCAGACGACCACGGCCGCCAGCCATACCACGGTAGCCAACGGCTTCATGGAGGTCAGCGCGACGGCCGCGGTCGCTGGCCCCTCGAGTTCCAGCGAGGTCTCCACCCCCGCAATTTTCGAGGACGACTCGCGAGGCCACTTCGCTATCGCCGCTTCGCAGGTCTCCAAACCCACTGCCTCCCTCCCTCCCATCATGACCATGGCCCCAGCCCAGTGCCAGTCCCCAGAGATGAGTGCCAAGGATCTGAAAAGCTTCGGCACCCGCTTCCACGAGGACTGCCACGATACGGACACCCCTACTTTGCGTATGCGCCCGAGTCGCGTGTTCAAGGGCAAAGAGCCGATCGCGGTTGAGCAAGAGAAAAAGCCGCTGCGCTTACTGGATCTGCCCGTGGACATTCTCAAGGACGTCGTCAAGGAAGTCACCCACACTAATGACTTGACCGCGCTCGCACTATGTCATAGTGCCCTGCATCGATTGACCATTCCACACATCTACTCCAGATTTGATATTGTCTGGCCAGACAGTACGACTCATGCGGAACCGAGATCTGGTGTGGACGCGCTTACTTATGGTTTGGCTACATTGGTCATGGCCGAAGAGATCTTCGGGGAGGCACCAAATCAGCGAAAAGAGCATACGAACAGGTTCGGCATAACAGGCCGTGGAAGAGCAACAGAGACTGCAATTCGGAGGAGACGCGGCAATCATTACGCACAGTTCACGAAAAAGTTCTCACTGGGAAATGGACCGGCAGACTGGGTGCAAGAGTATCTGATCACTAAAGAGGGCGGCAAGATGCTGGGAACGTTGGTCGCGTTGGCTGTTGCTCGCATGCGCTCACTGGAAACCTTTGTGTGGGATATGCCCACCGGCATACTGAGGGACGTCTGGCTTGCGCTCTCCTCACTCGGCGATCGTGATGACGGACAGAATTGCAGGTTGGAGAAAGTCTGGGTGCGATGGCACGACAACTCGGCAGCAGACTTAACAACCCCCATTCCACTTCCACCGGCTCCCGTCAATGTCTCCACAGTACCTCCAGCCCCACTACAAACGTCTCTTTTGAACACGCCAATACTCAATATCCATCCCGCGGTCTTCGATCGGGTGGAGCACCCATCCTTCTCAGTACTACCAGCGCTGAAGAGTCTGAGCGTGCTCGACATCGATGAATTGGCATACCTGGACGAAATGGCAGTTTTGATCGGCAAATCCCTGGACAGGCTAAAGGAGCTTCGTGTAGGAATCGCAAGACATGCCTTGACCAAGGATTGGCGGACAGTCTGGGAAGGGGAGAGCTTGCAACAAGTGGACTACGACTATCCCACCGCGGGTACGCTCACAATCGGCGAGAAGCGTCTGGGCGGCATTCTTGGAACGTTGACAGGGTTTGTGTGCGACATGCGGCGACCGCGAATTATACTTCCTGATCGGCCGCACTTGCGGCGGACGTCAAGTAGGGCACTCGACGATGATCTTCAAGCAGAGCAATCATTAGCAGCCGCAGAACTCACAGCTACTCACAATGTTCCCATGGACTCTCACAGCACTCTGCCTGAGCTCATCGAAGAGGAAGTTGAATCGAGCCTTGCATACACATCTTCGACACCCTTCAGCGAATCACCCGCCCAGCAGCCTCTGAATGGCGCCGTATCGAGTATGCTCCCGGGCGTCACAGAGCAAGAATATCCCTCTACGTCGGTCAATCAAGCCGTGCCTTTCGACTTCCTGGACGATCGACTGGTTCTTAATCACAAACTGCGATTGGAAAGCTTGGAGTTGGAGCGAATCCCCATCTCTGTTCCCGTCCTGCAAAAGGCAATTGACTGGACCTACATCACGTCTTTGACCCTTCTACACTGCGACAACCACGAGCAACTCTGGAAGACCTTACGAAAGACATTCGCGCCTACTCCAAAGTCACCTGTCTACCCCGCTGCGCGTCGGTCATCCTCTTCAAGCCCCAGAAAGTTGGGCAAAGGTGCTGTCGCGGAATCGGATCTCGATTACAAGCTCAACCTCAAGAAGATTCACACCAACGTTGTCTCGACACCGCTTATATCCTTCATCAAAGAGACTCTCGCCCCAAACAGCTTGGAGGTGCTATTCCTGCAGGAGTCCCGAAGCTATTCAACATCCGTCACCGTCGAAGCCATTCATCGCGGACCTCTACGTAGACATCGCGGCAGCTTGAAGAAGGTCTTAATCGACAGCTCAGAGAAAAGTCCAGATGGTCTACATGCGAACTCGAGTCGGTGGAGGCGATGGATGCTCAGTCGCGACATTCTAGCTTTCATCTGCAGTGGCAAGATGCCCGTCTTGCGTGAGCTTGGAATGGCGATTGATTACCGCGATTGGGTAAGTTCCCATTATTACCACCACCGCATCATGACATTGGCTAATTTGCATTTCAGCACTTCTTCCTTCAGCATCTGCCCTCGATCCCACAGCTCCGCTCCCTCTACCTTCCCTTCTTAGCAGACCACGTTCATGGCGCAAACCTTGACCCACGCGAACTCGCTCTCCAGATTGTCGACATTGTCGCTCTACGTCCAGAGGTTGAGCTTTGCTACATGGGCATCGCAAGCAAATGCTTCGAGATCCTCGAGAACCGCAAAGAGGACGCTCGTCCGGAATCGCAGCTTGGCGTGGTACCAGGCCATCCTCCGGATCCAGCTATCGAGGACGACGATGAGGACGAAGACGATGAAGACGATGACGACGAAGAAGATGAAGATGTCGCCGGGCATTCTCATGAACATGACGACGATGATGATGATACCGAAAGCGAGGACGATGATGACCCAGCAGAAGACACCGACTCTGAAGCCGATGGGCCTGCGTTCGACGAAGGCAGGCATGCGACGGCTCTGAGATTGCGGGAGATTTTGTTTTATGATGACAAAGTAGCAATCTTCAAAGCCAGGCATGGGAGGTTGTAGACGAAACCTGCCTACACAGAAACACCGAAGAGCTCACGAATTATTGACGCCGGTCTGTGTGTATGAACATGATTCTTCTTGGGCATAATTCTTGATCATTGAGCGAAGGTGCTTATGGGCGTGTTTCTTGACTGGCTCTCACGATGGCATGACGGGGGGAAAGTCATGTGATGGAGTGAACGAATAGGAGTACGTAGTCTCGATCGTTTAAAATACGAAACGATTCGGTGATGACTTTGAAATCCCTTGCTTGTGATCTTGCTGCTGGTCGTTGGTGACATGCAGAGAAGATCGATACTGTGCTATATCTGAATCAAACAGGTAATGATTTAGACTCTACTCTTGCTGCTTCATCCCCGAGCGCGCCTTCACTGCAATCTGATACCAACAAAGACCACGAGCAGCGCCGCATACGCAGAAGTCACAGCCAGAACATCATTCGGCTTCAGTTCGCTCGCAATGGCAATGACGATCGAGAAGACCCGCGATGGACGCGCAAGTCGTGGCCGCGCTCGCCGTCGTCCCAGGCACGTAGATCATGATGAGCATGGGAGCTATCAACGCGAGGCCTCTGCTCAACGCGTGCGCCAGACGTGATACGAAAGCTTTCTTCTGTGCTTGCTGGATCGTGCCGGCTGGGGATGCGCTGCCCCAGAGACACATGTCGTCTTTGTCTTTGCAGACGGGCAGGTCGCCTTTCGGGAACTGGTTGTCGGGGATCAGTTTCGAGTTCTGGAGAATGCGGCATAGGAGAGTGTGGTCGGATGTCAGGGTGCAGGGATCGTTCTCGTAGCCATTGGCGGCGTGCTGTTGTATCAGGTCCATGTCACGGACCGCTTCGCCTGGGAATTGGCTATTAGTGTGATAGCAAAGGTAGTCTTGCATGGAGTTGACGAACAGTAGTCGCGTAGCTCGCTTTCATAGATCCCAGATCTCCCAGCAGGGATTTCGATTCATCGCACAGTTTCTTCGCTCGTACTGCCAGTTTCTGTTGCAGGCCCATGACTAGAGTACGTTGCAACGCCGCGACGCTGAGGACAGTCGAGATAGGTCTTCCTCGCAAGTTCAGCGTGTCTGATCCACCGACAGTGTAGAAGATTTGTTGCCGAGCCGTTTCGACCAGCTGCGTATAGAGCTCGTCGTCGGATAATGCTCGATCTGGAGCCGGACCAATCTGCCACTCTGGCCTATTTTTCCTCCGCAATTCTTCCATTACACTGAAAGTGTACTCGTCGGCGCTCCTGGATCCAAAATAACAGTTTTCTTGAGAACCCTGTTCATGACTTCTTCGCTTGTGGCCATAAGAGTATCGAAGAGAGGACGAGAATCGGGTATGCTGTGAACGTTCGTGATACAATGATGACGATGCGATTGCAGTATGGTTGGTATGATGCCAGGCGACATTTCAGAATGGATGAATGTATTGGTCTATTTTCCTGAACTCTAGATTTCAGTATAAGCCTCAGCCTTGCTGCAGCTCAGCCATGTTCTTGAGTAGCACAAGCGAGACGCAGCGTCAGGCTGCAGCGGGGGCTTGCAGTCGATATCGATTCTTCACACAGGTCATCAGTTCGCGCTCAAGTCCATCCGTACTAGATGACGACATGGCGATCATAGCTTTGCAATAACCTCATCAAGTCCATCCATACTCTCGAGATAAGCATCATGCTCGCCCTCAACAATCTTCTGATCCTCCTTGATCTGCCAGTATTTAGTAATCAGCGTCCATGAACGCCCAAACGAATTGAAAGAACAACTCACATCATCGGTCCACCTATAGACATAAACAGTCTTCAGACCCATTTCTTTCGCCGCTCGCGTATCATATGCGTGCGCTGCAACCTGCACACACTCCTCTGGCCGCCTTTGAATCAAGTCAAGTGTCCTATGCCACGCCTTCGGATCCGGCTTGACGACACCGAGCAGTTGGCTGGAGAAGAGCATGTTGAAGCACGGACCCAAACCAGAATATTTGCAAAGATCGAGTTGAAGTCTTGTAGTTCCGTTGGCGTGGACGAAGAGCTCGTAGCCTTTGGTTTGAAGCTTCTGAAGAGCGGGTAGGACATCAGGCCAGGCGGGTTGCTGATGCCAGGCCCATATGAGTTCATCTATTATGTGAGATGTGAAATGAAGCGCTAGGTCAGCGTATTTGGGCCATGAGAGGAGCGTGGCAAGGGTGGCGCGGTGTGTGATATCGATATCCTCTGGTCCTAAGCCATTGCGGCGCCGAGTATCGTTGGCTTCGAAGTACGTCTGTCTCCAGTCCAGTGCAAAGTCGGACTTGTCCTTGTCCGGCATCGCGGTAGGGAGAATGGAAGTGATGGCACTGTGCCAGTCTAGGCATGTGCCCATCTGCCCCATCGTCAAAAGATTAATATCGAGCGACAGCCGATCTGTTGAAGTTGACTTACAAAGTCGAAGAGAATGGCTGTAATTGTCATATTGTGTCTCGTGTGATAGCGAAACCAGGTTGGACTTGAGGCCGATGTGGTCAGCGAACAATTTTTGTCTTGCCGTGAAAACTGTCTCGAAAAACTGATTCGCTGACGTGACGCACCGCGTGCTTTAACATTCAGCCTGGATCGTGCTCTTGTGAAAGGGAGCGAGCAAGGGATATGTGTTGTAGAAGGGCGTCAGCTGGCAGTGACGATCCTCAGGGTCCTGGCTGGCACGTGAGAATCATCGGTTCAGAGGCCCGACAATACTCCCAACCATAACCGCTGCTTCTCTTTCATATCCTCCGACCTTCTTGCCTCCACTTCTATACCCTCGCTCCACACATTCCTTGATCGCCTCCCTCAATCTGTCCCGATTGCTCTTCAGTGTTCTCGCACTGACGCCACCCCTGTACAAGATGTCATTGACTTTGGCAGTCAGCTGTCCCGCCATGCTGCGCCAGAAGTACGAAGGCAATGATGAGGTATCCAGATGTCGTAGTAGGGGTTGCAGGAAGTTCGCATCCGTGGAAGTCTCGGGTTGGAGGAGTGGATGTTGAGGAGAGCGGATGCTATCGAGCAGCGTTTCGAGAGCAATGATATTCTGGCATCTGGCGGAGATCTCGAGCAGCGTGCGTTCCAGAGTCGGTAGCGTAGCCATAGCTCGGGCGAGAGCAGCAACAGAACTCGTAAGAGCAGTCTGCAGGTAGCTCTGTAACGCCTGTATCAATAGCGTGGGTTCGAAGCTCTCCATCTCCCCTCCCTTGATCACTTTCACCGGACTCAGCAGATACAGCGTCTGCAAAGCGCTCGTAGCCCTCGCCTTCGTCTCTTCTGCCTGTGCGAAGGTCTTCTCACCTCCGCCGCCAACCAAACCACTCATACTGAACTCTCTCACCACTCCTTGCGCCCTACTGATCAGACTCCTCTCACTCGGCGCAGCCAAATCCTGCCTGACAGTCTGCGCGACCCCGACTCTTCCCAGCGCACCTCCCTCCTCTCCAAAGACTCCCCTGATCTCCAACAGCGTCCTAGCAGCAGGCCCCATGGCCCGATGCCCACTTCCCCTCGCCGCGGAACTCGGACTACTGACCTCCTCCATCTGTCCCTCCAACGTCCTCCCCAACATCACAACCCTCTGCACTGCCCTGCCCAATCTCAGCGTCTTCACCATCCGCTCCGCAGCCATCCGCACCTGCTCCGCCGCCTCATACCTCTCCCCGACCTCTGTCTCCAACCTCTGATAACTCTCCGTCAGATTCTGGACTTGCTCTTCGACGCTCTTCAGGACGCGATGGGCGCCTTCACTGCGCTCGCGCGCGTGCGAGATGATCGGAAGAGCATTCTGCGTCGTGAGAGTGTCGATGTGCGTGTCGACTTCGTGAACGTCGAAGAGGACCTTGCTGAGAGGTGTGGAGAGGTCGAGCGGCGTGTCCGAGGGGTTGTTGGTTTGGAGCACGAGGGTGTTGGCGTATGCTGAGGGCGAGAAATCTTCGGCGAGGAAAGTCTTGGTGTCGAGGTAGGATGATGAGAAGGCTGTCGGGTCGGCCATGACTTCAGGATGTGATGCGTAAGTTGTAGGGTTGGCCCCTAGAGCTCTGGAAAGTGCAGAATAGGTGGACTTTAAGGTACGGTATGGACCCACAATTTGCTTGTTACCAAAATATCAAAATGCAATGACTTCGAAGAGTCAAAACTGGAGCCGAACTCATAAGGCGTATTGGGACAGACTTCATCTTTGACGATAAAGTTCATCACATGCAGTAAAGTATATCCAGACTTTCAATTACAATACAATCTGCCGCACCTCGTGAGGTTTTGTGCATCCTTCCTCATCCAACATGATCATGCTCACTTGGAGCGAAACTTTTGTAGTCCAACTGTTTTCTACCGTCCCGTCAAGTGTGCACATAGAAAAGGAAAGCGCACATGTGCAAGGCAAGTTGAAGTGCCATGCCATCGGATACTCGGATCCTGTTGAACTGTCTAGCCAGCTCAACAGCATCACGTCCGTCCTCTCGATGTTGTAATCAAGACGACTTCGAGATGGAGTGTTCTGAGCATATTAGTCTGCCTTACAAACAGATGTTTTCCTGCAGCCATGCTTGCCAGTAAGCGATATCGGACCACGATCTCTCCAAGGTTCAACGAATGGTATGATCGGTTGGCAGCGTCGTGCCTTATATGATGTCCCAGACGTCCTCGGCGGCGTGACAGAATTTGCTGCAAGCGACACTGGCGGAGAGCGAGTAATTGCTGATCGAGATGGCGTCGTCCTTGAATTGGTCGGCGAAAGTGTCCGCGCCCTTTGCCATTGCACCGACGAAGACGCAAATGCTCTCCTTGGCTTGCAAGTCCTGGATGTAATCACGTACCCTGACTACAGGTGCATCGAAGGAGAGCGTCACCTTGCGGCAGTTCGGTGGCAGATGATCAGTGATTGGATTCTTGATGACCTTGAGGAGCTTCTCTTGCGATGTCGTAGAACGAATGGACAACTTATGTAGGAGCTGGACCATGAGACCAGCAAAACGCTTAAAGGTACGAGGGATACGGACGGTGGGCGAGACTTCGATCAGGACACCCTTGGCGGTATGAATATAGATCTGAAGCTTGCCAGCTTTGTTAACGGGCGAGTCGAGGAGTGTGAGAAGGCACTGAAGCGAGATCAGCAAGATTGTCAAGGTCAGAGCTGCAGAGGCTGTACCTGATGTGTGATGTCCGGACGCGCATCACTGATGTCGCGGTTCATCTTGCGCATGACGCCAATGTGTTCATCGCTGTTGAGCAACGAGTACTTGTCATCCTTCATACCATTGCGGCCTCCGTGTGCATGCGCAGCCTTGTACGTCTCGAGACTTGCATTCGACAGGACGACAATGAGGCGTTTAGTGTCCTTGTCGGATGACGATATGGGTACAGCCTGCTCGGAGACGAGCTGTGGCAGGCTCGGTGGTGGTAGAGACTGCGTTTGCGTTCCTGCGCCGGAGAAGACGGTGTCAGCCATGGTGCAAGGACCTTGTTGAAAGGCGCGATGCGAGGAGGTGAAGGGAGGTATGGGTCACGGCCAGAACGAAGTTGATGTCCTGGTGTGGTATCGGCGACGGGCAGCACGAAAAAAGATGAATGTGTTGGGGAGTTTGTGGAGGGGGCCCATCAAAAGTAGCCGACGGCTTGCGACGCTCCCATCAAATTGGAGCTTTCTGAAGCTCACGTCCACCCTCGCCTGCCAGACACTGCCACTGCCAACCACCCAGACAACCCGTACAACATACGTGAAAATGATGCGAAAGGGACGTACTTAGCCTCTTGGAGTCTCTTCCAGAAGTGGATGGCCGTCTGCCGATGTATTCAGTATTCGCCGATGCATCCAACAATGACCTTTCCAGTCTGTCGGCCTCGGATGAGGCTTGTGAGTCTGGTGATGAGGTATTGAGGCGTGAGATGTCCGGAGCCATTGCGAGAAGTTGGTGCTTCTGGGCTTGCTCGGATGAGGAAGAAGAGTGCCGAAGAATCGACGTTTCACTCAAGGCGAGAGCGGCTCTGCAATTTGGTGCTTATGGGCTCGATATCAGATCACAGCAAGTGAACGAGCAGCTCGTCCAGAGAGACACGGGATGATGGTCGCTTTGGGCTTATTGTTGCTGAAAAGTCCCAGATTTTGGCGGCAGTCATATGGCAGAATGGTCGACACGGGGATCCGGTATGCGATGATCAAATTGATGGTCTGGTGGAAGGCGAGTATTCCAGATGGAGGGGGGACCCGGCTTCCTTTTAAAAGACTTCGGCAGGTTACTAGGATGCTGTCTCCGCTGGTCTGAGAATGGTGCTTTCGGCTTGAAGCAACAGCTGACTGCGTGAGAAGCCGGAGAGTGAAATGGAGAGAAAGTTCTGGCGCCGATCTGATGGCAGCATCTATTGATCTCCAATGGCCCGGCGCGGAGGGAGCTCAGAAAAAACCCACGCATCATGCCACCTACTTGTTTCGTACTTACTTACTCACTCACTCACTTATTACTTTGCAGCTCCGCTTTCCGACAGCTCAATCCTCGAGGCCCGCCGCAAGTCTCAAGTGGACTCCATGTACCCCATCTCCCGCTGCGGCTATGATCGAATGGACCTCCAACAGACGTGCTTGAGTGGCACCGGAGCTGTTCCCTCGCAGCCATAGGTCAACGACTCTGGCAGGGACGGCATCGCTTAGCGCGCCAATACGCAGCACGCAAAAGTCTTGCGACCTCGCTTCAACTACACCATACCGGCGCTTGTCTTGTCACATGCCGGAGTGCCTTGAGGCATATTCACCTGGGAATCTTGCTGGCTGATGACATGAGAGAGACCAAGGCGACTCGGCTGCCGAACTTTCAATCTTTGGACCCTGAGCCTTTCTCGCACATCACCCACAACTGATGAATGTTTGCAACGCACAAATTCCCTCGATCATGCATGAACTATTTACCACAGTTGTATTTCATACAAAAGTACATCACTGCTGCCTTCAATGACTCGCCTCCGATATCGTCTCCTGCCGTTGACCTTTTTGACTTTGCTACTAAGAGGCCAACTACAGCACATACATCTCACAAGCCCCCATCACCCCATCATAGCCCAGGACCATCGTACAGCATACCTGCGTACAGTGACCCGCTCCTCATCACATGGCACATGACGTGCATCACCAGCCCCGCCGACTCTTCTACACAAGCTCGACATCTCAACGACCAAGCCTCTCTACCATCTCGCATGTACGAAGCCAATCCAATCCTAGCCACCAGCAGAGCCCGACACCGACCAGACCTTTCCAGTCCAAACGGATCCACATCGTCGACCAAACAGACTACAGCATCGTAGATGCTAATACTGCATGCTAACCCGTGAGCCTGGAAAACTCCTAATGACCAACATCCACTCTTCCCCCACGCCGTTTCCCCCGCACCGATCTCAGCCAGACCTGGTGGTCCTGCATCAGAAACGCGAGATGCACCTAAGCTACCTACTCCACACGCGAACAAGGACTTCACCTAATAAGGTCAAATCTGCTTAGATCAACTGACTACCTCTCCCGCCGCTTATAACAAGACCTGACTTTTTGGACCCCAGATGATATCAGCCACATACAACACCCAATCAATCATTACCCAAGGCACAGAGTAATTGCTCATTTGAGGGAGAAAAATATATCGTCACCGACTTTGACCCACGCTGAACCCACGCTGAACCCATGCTGATCACAGCATGCTGCTGCTGCTGCTGCTGCTGCTGCGATATCGCTGTCCAGAACTCAAAAATGAACTCCCCTGGCCCTGATGTCCACGGTGCACAGGTTTTATGCTACGCCAGCCACCTGCAGCCTCTCGAATATTTTAGTCAATCCCAAACGTAAAAGCTCCCCAACTTAGGCTATTAGAGAATACAGTCATCTTAGTTACTCATACGCACGAGAATTGGAGTGAGAATATAAACAATACAGACACGCAAAGTCATGAACATGAACTCGACTTTCCATCTCGTCTATGGTAGGTGTGGTATACCATACCCATGCTCTCCCTCTCGTCCTCGCCTGTGATCGGAGGACAGACCAGCTCTCATCTACACGAAGCAATCGTAGAATGCAGGGTAATGCTCTTCATCGCTTTCCAACCCCGGGGCAAAACGCCAGTCATCCCTTCACTCCGCAGAATTCATCACGTTTCGTTTTCGTCTGCTCGCGCGAGAAAGCCCGGTCCAAGCAAAACACAGAAAAAGGCAGATACGGATCAGAGCCTGTGACCACCAGCGCCTTGCCATGCCACGTTCCACAGAAACCCAGTGCAACCGCCCTTCCGCACATGATCAGTAATCAAAGAAAATCGTTATCGTCAGGTCACGTTCGTATCCCAACTTGATGCCAGGAGGACCTTCGTTGTAGAGTCCTACTCATTCATCCAATATGATGCCGGGATCATTGTTGGGTCCCGCTTGTTGTCTCACTTTGATGCCAAGATTAAGCGTGCATTCGGTCTCGCTCCGCTCGCTGCCATGCCAGATGAGCACGACTATTCATCGCAAGTCGAGCTGGAAGCTTTTGAAAGTCGAATCGATAGCATGACAGTGCGGGCAAGAGCTCATGCGGCCGCGACTCTGTTCTGAAATGAGAGCGTCGGTGCATGTGCCGCACAGTCCGCAGATGCACTGATTGCACGCGAAAGCCTCCTTTAAAAAGGTCAGTCGTTTGCAGCCCGCGCAATATATTTGAACCTGATTGGCGCCCGGGGTGAACATGGGCGATGAGGTAGAGTCAATAGAAGATGGGTTCATAATCTGAAACTGTGAGCCGGAATCCGTGGAGTTGTGATGCTGATGTGAGAGATTGCTGCTCAGACTGCTGTCGACGGAGGGAAAGTGCTGCAGATCGAGGCCAGCTTGATCACCAGAGGGCGGCGTCAAGGCTCGATTGAGCGGTGATGCCTGGAAAGATTGGTGGAATTGGCCACCCATCTGACCAAATGGTGGAGGGAGGCTGGTCCTGGAATTCACTTGAGGCGACTGGTATGGTGACTGAGGTACCTGCGTGGAAGGATGAGCCGGACGTGACGGCGTGGACATGGTAGGGTAGAGTACTCACGGGAGTCAAGTCTCGGGAGTCTTCCTCTTCCGTCGCACTCGCTGCAGCATCAATCAGATCCTCCCAACGCTTGCCGTACAGAGACGCCGCAGACTTGTCGCCGCTGATGCGCTTGGCGAGCTCTTTCGACCTCTTTCGCTCATGCTTAGGGAGTCTTGCTTGGCCGAGGCTGTGCTTGCGGGGACGGTTGTAGTTCCTCGATGCACTTCGCTGCAGAGACGACATGGTAGCAGGACGCTCTGGAGGTGAGGTCGCCAGGTTGTTCGGCAGCATACTCGACTGACTGTGACCGAAAGCATCTGGGTAACTCGGACCGTCTTGCAGGAAGCTCGAGTCTCCCAGCGCCGGGTCGACGATGGGATCATGATGCTTCATGTCATGCTGATCGGAGTAATAGGTCTGAAGAAGATCGGCTTCAGTATTTGTTGGGGACATGTCAACAAAGGAGGGCAAGATCACCTGTCCGATGTGGTCCCCACCCCAATCTGACTCTGGGCCGCGATTGTAGTGCAGCTGAGCGAGAGCGGCTGCGGCAGAGGCAGCTGGTATGAGCGAGCCACGGCGATAGGTATCCTCACGCTGCGCCTGCATGCTATTGTATATGGCGTTCGCCTCGGCATCACTGGCCGTGTAGTAGCCGCCATCATGGCCACCAAGAGCATGGTGGTATCCTTGATAGGATGAGCTCAGGCCCCCGTCAAGGTGGTAGGCGGGAGACAGACCTGACAGATCCGAGTGGTGCTGTATATGGTGGCTGTGATTGTTGTGATTGGCATGGTTCGGATCCTGAGCGGGACGTTCATGCGGCGGCGAGGTGATCATGAGATCGAAGCTCTCTTTCGTGGCCGGCAGCTTGGCGATGTAGTACTCTGGATGAGCGCGGCGGATATGCTCCTGCATGGAGCGATAACGCTTTTCCTGTACGGCGAGGCATTGTCAGTGGGAGGGCTCTTCTTTGTCTATGTTGTTGTCGCGTGAGGCGACACAGTGATCATGTTGCTGGCGCAAGAGGGAGGAGGAGGATGAGGTGGAGGAGATACTCACGCCGAGGCATCGCTTCCGACACTGGGAGCCATCCTGATTCTGCAGCGGACAGACGACCTGAGGCACTCGTGTCAGCCATGTGCATGTAGCTAGCTACGTGACGGTCGCGATTAGGGAGTTTTGTCACTGGCAGGCATACCTCGTTCTGGGAGTCGTTGACGGAGAAGGAGCTGGTCAGGTTGGTGGAGCGTGGTGGAGGCATTTGAGCTTGAGCAAGGATGTTGGGAAAGAGAGGAGCTGGAGCAGCAGCAGCTTCGAGCTGTGTGTAGCTGTTGCTGCGGTGCAGCCTTACAGGCTGGGTTTGGCGGGAGAGGGTGAGCTTTGGAGGCGTCCCTGGTATGAAAGGACTAATGATTCCAGCTCGACCAAGCTGCTACGATGGCAGCCACGGTGCCGGGGCAGAGCAGCAGCGCAGAGGTGAGCAGAGGTGAGCAGAGCAGCAGCAGAGGTGAGCTCGGTCGGAGGGTGAGCTTCACAATCAATGGCGACAGCAGCAGCAGTAGCAGCAGCAGCAGCAGCAGCAGCAGTGTCTTGGTGCCGGGCTGCTGGTGCTAAGCTGCTATTCTTTGTGCTGCTGAGAAGATATGTGAGCTGTACGATACAAGAACTCTGGTCCAGGAAGATGTCAGTTTCTGTTGCCAGTGGCTGGCTGGCTGGCAGGCAATGTGAGAGTGATGAGCGACGAAGTGGGCGTGTTGTAGCGAGTGAGGGGTACCCTTCGCAAGTGTGGGAAGGGCAGAGCGTGCAAAGTGGGGCTGAGACGGTCGGTGCACCAATCAGCATTCACCAGGACAGATGACTCCCCGAAGCCGTCCGGCCAGGCAGAGTGAACGGGACTCAAGGCACGGAGTGTCTCTCATCACTCTCTTCGCTCTCCATTGAGATGAGCAGTTACCAGCTGGCTTTTCTTTCGCCTCTCGCATCAGACCTGGCCTGATCATATACTGCAGCAGAGGGTGCTTGACCAGGTCCACTACTTACCTCACCCTACCACCCATTGATTCACGAGCTTCGGTGCTCATACCGTAGAAATGCAGCATCAGATTCAGCGCTGTGGGCAGTAGACAGTCATCAGTCAGACAGTGGAGGGCGTCCCTCGGCTGCTCACTTGTGCATTTCTGGTGCGCAAGGATCATGTTGGTGAGCAACGAGCGACAGAAACGGCACGATGTGACCTGATCTGGCCGCCTTTGCGCCGTCCCGTCTGGCAGCAGTCCCGCCGGCTCGGAGAATCATAAATGCGCATCCGCTCAGGCCGCGGCATGGGATAGAGTGATGAACCGGAGAGGTCGTCAACGGGAAGTGATGGATGGGTCGATGTTGATGGTGATGATGATGATGATGATGATGAGAGATCGGAAGAGGAGCAAGATGAAAGATGCGATGAACAACGTTGGAAGATGCGGTCAGTCCAGCAAAGCTCAGACCTCTGATGCATCGTGCTTCCATTTCCACCAAGGTTCAGGTTTTGCTGTGGGCGGGCCTCGTGCGCAAAGTGTCATGACTCGTGGGGGCTTCGGCTGCGGCTAAAGATACCCTCGTGCCTGCCCTGTGTGCCGCCAAGGCCTTCCAACAGCGCCTTCACCGCGTGCACTTGACCTCCATAGCTCCCTCGCTCCTGCCTTCGCCAACTCGAGCCGATGCCTGAGCTCTGGATTCCTCGAATGGGCCACGGCACCATGCGTACGCTCATTCCTCCCTCTGTCTGCCGGCCACAGATGTGCCTCTTCGTCATTCATGTCGCTCAACAATACAACTGCAGTTATGCCTCCGTCGGCGCCATCCATCTTCTTCCAATATACCACACCATGACACCAGCGCGTCAACCCCTCCTCCACGATAACATCTTCTCATACCTTGTGCAATGATCTCTCCTCAGCTATCCTGTGAGCTCGTGTGGCGGCATCGTCAATAGACAACATGTACACTCTCCTGGGAAAGATTGTCGACTCCTTGCTGCAGGGTTCCATCTCAAGCTAAGCGCCGCGGGCAATGCTTCTGCGACTGCAATCATGGCACTCACTGTAACTCATCTCAACGGAGATGCAACCTTCCTGTTGACATTTGCTCCGGCCTTCGCTCCTTCCAATCCCAAACGCAAGTTTCCTGGCTCGTTCACCATTCTCCTCGATCCGTGGCTAGATGGAGAGTCCGTCATGTACCACCGAGCCTTCGCCTGCGGCCGACACAATACACCACCTGCCATCAAGACATTGGCCCAGCTGGAAGATGAGGTAGACGTGGTCATTATCAGCCAGGATAAAGCAGACCATCTCAGTGAAGAGACACTATGCACACTACCCAGGGATACAAACATCAAGATCTTGGCTACCGCGAAAGCAGCCAAGAAGATACTGGCATGGCAATACTTCCAGAACCCTCACATCGTCCAAGTGATGCAGCCATACGATGCGGGAAGGCAGGATACGATCATCAGAATCCCCATCGAACCATATTCGAGCGCGAGCGCCGACGGCGAGATCACCGTCACCAACATCTCTCAGAAACGCGATATCACGAATCTGCACAATGCTATAGGCATCACATACTGCCCCCCGGGCACTGTACTTACTCAATGGGATGGCACTGTCGTCAAGCTGGACAGTACGCCAGCCATGAACAAGTCCGGCATCAAACATCAGCCGACCACTCGACGTTCACCCAAGCACCGCGATGTCCGTGGCCGTACGCATGAACGAGATTTCGCCATGCCACCTCTTCCACCACAACCGGAAGAGTGGACACCTTTCGCACTCACCTCACATACCGACCGTCCCCTCGACCGACCCAGCACGTCCGGATCACGCCCTCCTAGTATATCCACCATAGCAAAACGGCCAGATAATCGCGAAAGCGTCACATCCGTCCTCTACACTCCCCACGGCCTGAATCTAGCCTCTCTACAACCCTACATCGCCTCCCACCTCTCGCAACTAAAGGACGCTCTGCCCCTTACCGCCCTCTTTCACAGCCTCACCACCGAAGCGAACCCCTGGTGGCTAGGCGGTATCGTCTGCAAAGGTGCTCCCGGAGGCGTCGAGATTGCAAAGAATGTAGACGCGAACTACTGGATCAGTGCGCACGATGAGATCAAAGAGATCAAAGGTTGGGCGACCAGAGTGACGAAGAGTACGAGGTATGAGGTGCAGGACGTCGTGAGGATGTTGAGGAAGAACAGCGGAGGAACCGGGCGTGATGAACAGGCCAAGGGAACAGAAGTCTGTGTGGTAGATTGTGGGGAGACGAGGAGATTTATGACTTGAATGAGCATGCGGACTTTGGCGAGCGATTATGTATGATCACGACTACGAATGATGACTTTGATTTTGCCCCCTTCTACATCTACGGTGGCCTCCTCGGCGCATTCACAATAGCTCTCGAGAAGGTAGCACTCAGCTTACCCTCCTTCTCCATCTCCCTCTTGCGCTGCGCAGCTTGAATCCCTGCTCTGTCCGTGATCGGCGCTGCGTTCATGATACTGTCGAATTCGTCATCGTCACCGCCGCCGATATCCGACCCTGACTCCGCGTCGGAATCCTCAGGCAGTACGGGTCTGGATGACTCTGCAGGTCGCTGGATTTTCTCTGGCGCTGGACGCTCGTCTTTGGATGGGTTCGAGAAGGGTTTGGAGGCCAGGACACGCCGGCGAAGTTCGGCCATCTCTTCTTCATCATCGTCGTCGGGTGGCAGATCGTAGGGGTCGCGATCTCCTTCCTCCTCTTCCTCATCGTCGAATATGGCTGTCCGTTGTTCGCCTGGTTTCGGACCACTGAGATCGATGCCGCCCATGCTGCTGGCATCACTATCCTCTTCGTCTTCCTCCTCCTCCTCCTCCTCGTCATCGCTGCCACCTTTCTTCACGCGCGGTCTGGGCTGTTTGCGATTGAGATTCCCACCTCTCCACGCATCATCCTTGTTATCCTCCCTCGCCTCTCTATCCTCCTTCCACTCATTCTCAATCTTCGCGAGCCAATCTTCCTCACACCTCTTCACCTCCTCCTCATCCTTGCACGCCGCATACAACTCCAACACCTCCTCATTGATCTCCAAGAAACTCGGCCCGTACGAAAACGTGCTCAGAATCTCCTCAGCCCACTCCGCGCGTCCACAGATATAAAAGCACGCAGCCAGCGCTTCCACGCAATTCAATCGCCACGGCTTGCCATAATTTGTCGGATTCGCAGCGATGAGGTAGGGCAGGAGTCGTTGATTAGGCCCGCCGATTTTGGAAAAGGGCACCTCTTCGATGCGGTTCCAGCTCGCTTCTACGACTGCTGCACCGTACTGCTCGAGGATGTCTTTATCGGCGGGCGAGATGATGGTTTTGGCTTTGGGGGACACGACTACGCCTTGGTGTTTCTGGCCGACGTGGAGCTCGCGCATGAGCCCGAGACGCATGAGCCGTTTGCCGGAACATCGCTTGGCGTCGCAGTGATTGAGATCCCAGGCGGCGGCTTTATATGGTGGCCGTTTGGTGCCGCCGAGGCCGTTCTCGTGCGTGTGCTGGGCGTAGACGCGTGGGGCGTTGGAGTGCTTTTTGCCTTTGGCGGAGAAGTCTTTTTTGTGGCGCACCATTCTGGGGTTTTGGATGCTGGGTCGAGAGGGTGTGGTGTACGGAGAGAAGGTCTGAGAGCGAGAGTATGTCTTGTAAGAGTATGTCTTGTGGGAGAGATATCTCCCGTAATCAGTGATCGAAGAGAAGATAGTGGTGATGCCTTCGATTCATTGCTGAATGAAGATCTCGGTACGTCACTTTTAACGGCGTGGAAACATGCATTCGCTTAGTAACACAGCCCACCTCATCGTCGTTGTCCGTGGGAGACAGCTATCCCTCTACCGAAATACAATTCACCTACAGACCTGGCCTCCTGCTCAGCCTGCCACGCGTCAGTCAGCCTAACTTATTCAAGCTTGAATTACAGCGACCATTTCACGCCGAACACCTGGGGCAGGAAGACCCTCACGCTCCTCAACTGCCAATATGGAGGCTGCCTCAGCACGCTACGCAACCCGTGACCGCTTCGCATATCCAACCGAGCCCGCCGCGACGCCTTTGCAGAGATATATTCAAAATGCCTGCTCGCCGGAGAACTTTGAGCCAAACCTTGCACTGTGTCTGGAGATCGCGGACCTGATCAATGCGAAGCAGGGCGGTGCGCCGCGAGAGGCAGCAGTCGCCATAGTCGGCTACGTCAATCACCGCAATCCCAATGTTTCTCTCCTGGCACTGAGCCTGCTGGACATATGTGTCAAGAACTGTGGCTATCCCTTCCATCTGCAGGTCTCCACTAAAGAATTCCTGAACGAGCTGGTTCGCAGATTCCCCGAACGACCGCCCATTCGCACCACCAGAGTGCAGAACCGCATCCTGGAGCTGATTGAGGAATGGAGAAGGACGATATGCGAGACGAGCAAGTACAAGGAAGATTTGGGCTTCATCAGGGACATGCACAGACTGTTGCATTACAAGGGCTACCAATTCCCCACAATCAGCCGTGAGGATGCCGCAGTGTTGAATCCGAGTGATAATCTGAAGAGCGTGGAAGAGATGGAGGCGGAGGAACGCTCTGCCCAGAGTGCGAAGCTGCAAGAATTGATTCGGAGAGGGACGCCGCACGATCTGCAGGAAGCTAATAAGCTGATGAAGGTCATGGCTGGATACGATACGAGACACAAGACAGACTACCGAGCCAAGGCCGCTGAAGAAGTGGGCAGGATACAGCAGAAAGCGAGACTTTTGGAAGAGATGATGCAAGGCATGAAACCGGGAGACCAAGTGAAAGAGGGAGATGTGTTCGAGGAACTGGCCAATGCTCTCGCCAGCGCACATCCTAAGATCCAGAAAATGTGCGAGGAAGAAAGCGAGGATCATGAAGCAGTCGCGAAGCTTTTCGAGATCAACGACAGTATACACCGGACGATCGAGAGGTACAAATTGATCAAGAAAGGAGACGTTGACGCTGCCAATGCCATTCCGAAAGGCACATTGGGCGTCAGCGGCGCCGGTGTTAAGAAGGGAGCAGATAACGAGCTCTCCCTCATTGATTTTGGTGGCCAGGAAGACTCTGGATCTGCCAATCAAGCTGCAAGTAGTGTTCCAGGCCCTGCGGCAGAAGCACCTAAACCGACTGGGAATGCCCTCGAGGATGATCTTCTAGGTCTCAACATGGGTGACGGAAACTACGGGTCTGGTGGTGGTATCTCTCTCGGTGGGTCCTCCAATGGTACTGCGGATATCATGGCCCAATTCAGCAAACCTCAAATAGCCGCCGACTCGATCTTCAATACCCAGTCACCTGCAATGCAGACATACGCAGCTCCCAACTTTGGAGCTTTCACATCCGGGTCGCAGCCTTCCTCGAAACCTGCGACGCCACTCCCGCCCGCAGTAGCGCAGCACCAGGCCAAGAAATCAGACCCGTTCGCATCCCTCTCGACACCGCCAAGGCAACCATCCCCCTTCGTTCCGACTGCATCGAAGCCGCCTCCCACAGCGTCATCACAAGCGATCGATCTGCTTGGTATATCAAGCAGCAACGGCACAACAAGCGCAGCGCCGGCACCATCACATGACGATGAGTGGGAGTTTAGCTCAGCACTCCCAGATCAACCTTCAGATATCGTCGTCACAAACTCCAGCATCAAGACACAATTCGGCGTGACACGTTCTGGCGAAATGGAATTGCTGATTCAAAGTCGTATATCGAACTCTACATCAAAACCGATCTCGGACCTGACTTTCCAATTGGCAGTCACCAAGGTACGTGCATAGTCGATAGGTCATAGACAACTCAAGGTGGCACATCCGAATTATGCTGGCCATTATGCCGATGTGCCACGTTCGCGTTCACTATGAACCGTCTACTGTTCAAGTATGCAAGCTGACACTCTCGCAGGGCTATACTCTCAAACTCGAACCACAGTCCAGTCGTAATCTCAGCCCGAAACAACAAAATGGCATCACACAGACGATTCGTTTGCAAGGCGTCGAGCGAGGAAAAGGGACGTCTGTCAAGCTAAGATGGCGGGCGAGTTACAATGTCGATGGCACGGTGCAGAACGAGCAGGGCGAGATTAATGGTCTTGGAGTGCTATAGCGAGAGCAGTGGCATGTGGCGGGCAGGAAGAACATGTATAGAGCTGATATTGAAGCATCTCCAAATCTGCTTACCTCTTGGTGATGGACGACGCGCTACTGACCGGTCAGTGATACTTTCCATGTAGGGGGTGCAAGTTTGTCCCTTGCATCCATTCGATTGCGGCTGTCTATGGAGGCGGCTGAGCAGAGAACAATTTTCCCGTATCAGGTACAAATAAGAGGCCTGTCGCTGCTAGTACGAATGCAATTCACTCACTTCAACCTACAATAACGATGGCCTGTCATCAATCCCATCTCGACAAGCTTCGCCAACCGCCAACAGCAAACTCTCCAATTACCGAATTTAATGCCCATGTCCTAGCAGATGCAGAATGCACACCCACACCCACGCTCATACACACACCCACCATCACCGCCCCGACAACAGAAACCCCGACAGATGTGGAATCCTTCTCGAAGCAAGTCGTAGAAGCATCTCGGTCGCAATTGCTCTATATGGGAAAAGACTCCACCATTCCCGCGCCCACCACGACCGTGCTGGATATCGGCACGCTCGATCGCATGCGCGTCCAAGGCCTGCAGTACAGATTGGCACAATGCGCGAAGCAACTGCAAGAAGGACCGGGAAGTTTTTATGAAAAATGCTGCGGATGTGAATCAGGAGGTGGGGGATTATTGTACGTGCGTTTCACTTCACATTATCAGGCTGTTGTTGGGCAGTCATTGCGCCGCGCTCGTTTGGCGAAGTTGTTTATTGCTGATGACTTACGATAGGTCAAGCAGTTCGCGATATAAGTCTGATCACGAGTCATGAGATGGATGAGTTCGAGAAGGATCCGTTTGAGGTTACCTCGGACTTTACGCTCTCTCATTCCGTGCTTGAGAAGTTCGGGCTGCTTTTCCATGACCATTTGACTGAAGGTCGCTTGCCAGATTGCAAGGACGCTGATGGCGTGCGCCTTTCGGGACGTGCTTGTCGTGGCGTCGTCAGCCCGATGATCGAAATCACAGCAAACAAAGGGATGGGTATCCGCATCACCCTTGGGGCTATTGTATTGCTATCCCCGATGCTCATGTTCTACATGATGCTCTTACCGAAGCCGGCGTCCAAGATGCGCGAGAGCTAGATCACTTCAAGGGCCTTGTGCTTGTGCATTTCATAGGATGGCTTGCTGCTGCCATTGTGAGGGCTAATTATCGAGCCAACTCTTGGGATGGCAGGTCTGTAGCCTGGGGATCCATGACATGGGGGCGGTCTGGTGCCCTTTGTAGGATGCAACAAAGTTCGCGATTCGTTCAAAATCTATACAATAGTCTCCTCCCAACTTGTGTACTCGATCAGGAGGCCCCTTGTCTCAGTTGCACTTTGGCAAGGCTCAATGACTTCGCCCGCATCATTTGACTTCTTTTTCCTCTTCGTGAAGAGAATCGTTTTGAAATTCAACGTCGGCCTTCGCTTATCCTCACCTTGCTCGGTCGGCTCATACGAGCTGATGACCACGAACCTGTTGATCCACACTTCTGTCCTGTCGCTCTCACCAATCTATTCCCATGGCCGCGACATGTTGCGGCATAACACACAAGGTGCGATTCAGGTCCGCGAACGAGGGAAGGCATTCAGTGAAGAAGTAGAGATACTGTATGCGAGAGTCAGAGTCAGGAGACGTCGGCCAGGGAGAAACTTTTCTCCGCTTCGCGCCAACATCCAGTTCGCGTCCTTCGAGCAATCGCGCTCGGGGTGACACAACTTCAAATCATGGACACCGACTGGACGGCAACGGCGCTCTTCTCGCCCTCGAAGGCGCGTGTCCAGCAAGCTCAAGCGAAAGACTGGGCAGCCGTGGACTCATGGATTGCCAAACGATATGGCTCGCGAATGCCGGCCTACGAACGCAACGAAGAAACCCTTCAGGCACTTCTGACGCTGGCAAACGTCAATGAGACGGCAGATGAGCAGCGAAACCAAATCGACAGAATCGAGAAAGTGGCCTATCAGGCTCTTTCCAAACGCAATGGCGGCATCGCGGACGAGGTCTTCCCAGCTATGATTGCAGAGCTCGCTTCCGAGACTCATATCGACACTCTTGCGGAGGCACTGGTTGCTCTGCAGAGTCCAACTGCCGACGCCGTGGAACTAGGCAAGCACATGATTGATCTGACTGCTGCGATGTTTGAGACTACTCAACGAGCTGAGCGCGCTGAAGCTCAGCTTGATGCCTTGAAACTAGAACAGACTCGTTTGAAAAAGCTGCTGGAAGAGCTCCAGGGCGAAGATTTTCAGGTGCGGTCGGATGTGGGTGAGAACACGGCAGAGTGGTCTCGATCTACGAAGCAATTGAAGGCGAAGGTGGCGGAATACGAAGAGAGACTCGGCTCACGTCCCGCTACCGCTACAGCAAGCATTGGAATGGTGCAGTCCCGCATCGACACACTTTCATCGCAGCGTGCACAACTCGCTGAGCTGGAGCGTGAGCTAGGTGCCTTTCAGAATCTGCCTTCAGACAAACGCGCTGCTCGGGCGAAAGTGGAAGAGGCTCGTGATCGCCTGCGCCAGCTTACGACACAAAGAGATAGACTGTTTGAGTCACTGATAGAGACCTGATCTCAGTACGAAGCATTTCGGGAGTGAGAAAGATCGCATGGATCTCCGGCAATATGAATTGTCTACGTCAACGTGGATGCGAAGCTAGCAATGCTTTTGCCCACCTCTTCCGGCGCCTCAATACAGTGCCAATGGCCAACACCTTTCAATACTTTGAGTTCCTTATGCTGGCTACCAAGGTGGTCATGGATGTACTGGCATCCCTCTAGAGGAGCAGACTTGTCCTCGTCACCAGCAAGGATCAGGACGGGCGTCTTTATGTTCGCGAAACCTGGATCCTTCATACCTACAATGGCTTCGCAGTGCGAGGCGTACGCCTTTGCATCTTGACCAAGGATCAATTCTCGAATCATAGCTCGCTGCAGTGACGTGCTCTTCTCGTTGGTGGCAGCTTGTGGGATGGTGTTCGCCAACGGCTCCATGCCATCTGGAAGAAAAGTCAGTGGCGCTTCAGGAGCATACCATGGTCACTTTATTTACCCTTCAGCACAGTCTGTATGCGAGCCGTGAATACCTCCGGCTTTACACTAGCAGGATTCACAGGACCGACTCCCACGACACCGCTCACTCTATCTGGATGTCTGGCCGCAACTGTCAACGCCATGGGTCCTCCCATTGAATGGCCGACAACTATAGCTTTCGCAATGCCGAGATGATCCATGAGCGCGATCACGTCTTCCGAAAGCTGCTCTAAAGTGAGCTTTTCACCCTCCGACGTTGACTGGCCTGCTCCGTATGTGCTGAGCGCGATACATCGATGACCGCTCAACTCAGGCAGAATTGGAAGATAATAGTTCTCAGAAGACCCGAGGCCATGGATCATGACGATTGGTGTTTTGGCATCTTGGGTTTTGTGGCCGATGGCTTCGGCGTCCAGGAAGTGTATGTTGTGCCCGTTCACTGTTGCGAATGGCATGCTTTCGAGTGCGCCGGACTGTCTTTCCTTTCGTTTTCAGATTTCGCTGGTCGTATCTTGAGTGATCCGAGAAACATAGAAGTCCAGAGCAGCTTGGAAGAATCAGCAGAGTCGAAGGTCTCGGCCCGTACCCAGCTTGTTGCGTGACTGACGTAACAAGAGACCCAATCATACCACGATGTGCCATGCGAGATTCTCCCGTGTATACCATCTTCTCTCAAGCTGAAGAACTACGGGATTGGTGCAATGTATGAGAACAACCTGACAGACTCTGCACTGCCATACCGGATCTCACGCTGGTGAATGTATGAGCTTTGGGACGTTCACGGCGAAAGTCTTCCACGTTTCAAGCGTGTTCAGATTGGGAGCTGCCATTTCAGTGCACATCAAAATGATTGATGTTGTATCAATTGCATCCTCGTTTGAGAAAATTCGAGCTCTTAGAGAGCATATTGGCGAAGGGGTGGATTTCGCGCCGATGCCTGCCACGGCGAGCACGTCAAAGATGCAGAGGTGTCGCAATACTTGGCCGCAAAGCACAAAGGGTACTCCCACGCGTCATCAATGGCTGACATTATTCCTAGACGTGGCCAATGCGCACGAGTCGTGTATCTTGTATCGAGGGCGTCTATAAGAAGGCAGCCTTTCCTCGACTGAGACCTGCTCTCGAAAACTTATTCCTGCAGCATTCCAAGAAGAAGTCACTATTCGTGCGGCCTCAGGCAACGCGTTCACGCATCTTCGGTCTACTAAAGATGCATCGATATCTGCAGGGAGCGGATCGACAGGCGAGCATCAATGACTTTCGACAGCCATGATCGCTGATATGCATCTGTATCTTCGCCATTTCTTTTGTCCAAATGCTGGAGTTGCCACCTCATGATAGCCGACACTCCGTGCGGACTGTCGGACGCCGGTACAAGTGGAGCATAACCGATCACATCAAGACTGAATGAACCGGGATGTTTGGACAGTTCAGCGACTTCGCAGTCTGGTGTATAAGATAAAGTGGAATATTGTCTCGCGACTGCGAACGGTGATACAATCCGAATATTCAGCTTCAGCAACAACGAAACCACCGAAATGGCCCCAACACTTACTGAAGCAGCGCCAGCGGCACCTCACACACTCTCTAGCCACTCAGTGAGCAAATCTATCTTTCCAGATGGACTGAAGACTTCTGGGCAACATAACCCAGACTATTCGCTCATCAAGCCGTACGTGGACTTCCCCAGAGAAATCAGTGGGGCGACAGTGTGGAAAGCGGAGGACTATCGCAACAATCCTGAACGATGGACTCATGCCTTCAATGAGGAAGAAGTCGCGGAGTTGGGAGAGGCTGCCGATCGATTCATCGCGTCTGGAACGCCTCTGACAGGTATGACTAAGGATAAGTTCCCGCTGCCGAGGTTGGGATCGTTCTTCGGGGCTGTGCGTAATGAAATTCTCAACGGCAAGGGATTCATCTTGTTCAAGAATGTTCCGGTACAGGAGTGGGGCAATCACAAGTCCGCCGTGAGGAGTCCCTGCCTTAGGATGATGAAGATTTCTCTGCTAATCGAGTGCGCAGGTGGCGTATATGGGCCTCGGAGCATACTTCGGGTACTTTGTGAGCCAGAATGGCCGTGGTCATGTCTTGGGTCATGTGAAGGACCTTGGTGAGGATCCCACGCAAAAGGACAAGGTGCGCATCTACCGCACGAATGCCAAACAGTATTTTCACACGGACGGTGCCGATCTGGTCGGCCTGCTGTGCATGGCAAAAGCACTGGAGGGCGGGGAATCCGATATTGTCTCGACGCACCATGTGTTCAATACCCTCCAGCAGGAGAATCCGGACGTCCTCGAGACGCTGGTCACGCCGAACTGGTATTTCGATCGCAAGGGCGAGGTCAGCGAGGGCCAAGACCCATGGTACAAGTCAGCGATTGTATACATGGAGAATGATGCACAGGGCCAGGCCAGGGTATGGGCGAAGTTCGACCCCAATAACGTGACTTCTCTGGCGAGATTCAGTTCAGGCCCAGATGCACGCATTCCGGCACTCTCTGAGAAACAGAAGCATGCTCTCCAAGTCTTTGAAGAGACCTGTACGAGGCTGGCGCTCCACATGATTCTCGACCCCGGTGATATTCAGCTGCTGAGTAACACGCACGTCTTCCATGCTCGGACCGCATACAAGGATTACCCGCCTGGTTCGGTGGACGAGCAGGGCCGGCCGAGGGTTCGGAGGCACTTGATGAGACTGTGGTTGTCGGGTAAGAGAGCGCCAAGCAACGAAGTACATGCATCGCGATAAGGAATCCTGTGAAGCTGACGAATTTGGTGATAGTTCCCGAGACTGAGGGTGGATGGAAGCTGCCATTCCACGACAGCAAGGAGAAGAAGAGGGGAGGGATTCAAGTTGACGATAATGCACCAGTGTGTCCTTTGGACGCGGAGTAGTGAGTGTGGTATGAAAGAAGAGTTGGATGGGCTTGGACCCTGAACGATCAGATATGAAGTTGTACCGAAGTAAACCCCTACTCAGGCATCCTGTTCAAAGTATTGAGAGCATCGTCAAAGCATGTCTGTAAGTCGACCTGTGACAGGACAGGGCCACCAAGCTTATTATTATTATGATTTCGAGTGGCGCAATTCTCAAGCTTTTTCTGGGCGCTTCAGGCGATCGTCATCTAGCAGCGACTGCACGCCATCAAAGTGCGCGATGCCGACAGTTGGGACGATCGAGAGCAATGAGCCAATGGCCTCGCAGGCCTGAGAGTTGTCTTCGCGGGAAGCTGGGTGAAGCTGTCGAAGCTGGCGGTAAGCTACATGCATATTACATGTACTTGAAATGGTAAGGTCAGGTGGGCGGGTAGGGGTACATTTCAGGTACTGTAGGGGTCCCTCCTCTCTCTCGCCGTCTTTTGGATCCCCGCGTGGACGGCGATCAACAGTGTTTTGCTGCACGGCTCGGCCAACTGGGGTATGGTCGGGACTCACGGAGAGCGGTGTCGCGGCTCACCTGGCTTGCTGTTTGCAGCTTGCAGTTGCAGGTGATGGTGATGATGAAGGGTGATTGGGGATGGGTGTATGCAGTGGAGTGCGACTTTTACTATGGATGGTCGTGGTGGTGTCTGGTAAGAGGATCTGATAATTGTCATCTCCATGCCTTTGCACTGGATTGTTCCGTGCTTCCACTCTGATGTGCTGTGCTTCTGCTGTGCTAAAGACATGCTCGCACACGGCTGACGCAGAGTGTGTGAAGGAGCTAAAGTAGAACAACCGACCATCTACCACCACTGCCACCATCTTTAGATCCCCGTCGCCGCCGCCTGAGGAGGTTTTTCGGCTTGTCGCTTCTCCCTTGCCAGACGACAACGACTCTCAACAAACACCACCATCACCACCACCAACGCCATCACCGCTGTACCTCTGTGTCGCCATTGTCGCCGACCATTGCACCACGTCTGCTGCGACGTGCCATCGAGGGCCATGCCGGACTCGTCACGCCCGCCGCACCATCACCAACAAAACCACCACCACCACCACCAGCAGCGCAAGACCACTCGTTCTCGTCTTGGCTGCGACACGTGCCGCGCCCGCAAAGTCCGCTGCGACGAGCGACCCGGCCGCTGTTTTAACTGTGAGCGTTTGGGCCTGGTCTGCGCATCGTCGGCAAAGGGCGACTCAGGCTCCGACAGTACCGCCGCCGCCGCCGCCGCCACCACCACCACCACCACCAATTTATATGATCATCTTCAACAACAGCAACAGTCTGGTGGTGGTGCAGGTCTCAAGCGAAAACGCACCTATCGCTCCTGCTCCGAATGCCGCGCCTCCAAGACGAGGTGCTCCGGCCACAAACCCATCTGCAGCCGCTGCCACGAAAAGTCACTGTCTTGCGCGTACGAGGACGACTCGGAGCCGGCATGGAAGCAACGCGTGGCCATCAAAACCAGCCCCGGCCATTCACCTGCCGTCGACTCGGGCCTGGCCGATGTAGAGTCCAGCTCCGACAGCCATACCAGTCCCTCTCGACGAGCTGATGCCACGCCTGCAACCAGTCTTGGTCTGGGATCGCCCGGTCTGCCATCACACGCCCAGCTCAGCTCCATGTCGGACGACCTCGCATGGCTGGTTCAACCTCATCTACCGGACCATCCACGATGTCGACTGCTCGTCGAGAGATACTTCTCCAATGTGCATCACTTGAGGTGTTTTGCTTTCTTGCATAAGCCCTCCTTCCTCCAACGACTAGATAGCGATGCGAACAAGAACCACGAAGGCAATCCTATCGTCCACATTGTCTGTGCGCTTGGGGCCCTGTTCTATGCCGTCGAATCTGAGATGGGACGGCCGTGTCCTCTACCCATCAATCCACTGGACGCTGGAAAGCATTGGGCTAGCCGTGCGCAGACTATCATCCTCGCCCGCATGGACAAGATATGCGTGGAGAACCTCATGGCTGCTGTCCTGCTTCACGACTACGAGATCAGACTCGGAAACTATTCCAACGCCTTCATGCTCAGCGCCATCACTGCTCGCATGGCTCAGGCCTTGCAGATCAACCTAGAGCACTCCACGGATGTTCTGTGCAAGGAGCCTGGTAATGCTCCGTCCGCAAGTGTCAAGGAGTCTCGGCGACGTCTGATGTGGTGTTGCTACATCACAGACTCACTGGTCGGCAGCGGCATTGACCAACTGACACTGATTGACGAAGCGGACATCAAGGTGCAACTCCCATGTAATGAGAGAAATTTCGTCCTCGAGGAACCATGCATTACAGAGACCATGGAGCCCGGCTCAATGTTGAGCTTCCTGCCAGCTGAACTCTTGCCAACCTACCCGCAAGACTGCATGGGTATGACAGCATTCTACATCCGCCACATAGCCACCCGCAGGAAAGTGCTCAACTACATCAAGCATTTGGACCGCGCGAAGGCGCCGTGGCTTCCCGATTCGGAATTTGCACAGCTCGACGCTGAGCTGCGATATTGGTATGACAACCTACCTGCAAATTTACAATTCACCCCAACCACCTTGTACATTCGCCAGGAAACGTCCCAGGTCGGCGCTCTTTGCGCACTTCATTATGCTTATCACCAGACCATGTGTGACTTGTATAGAATAGGTCAGTCCGTGTGCAATCTCTGTTCGAGGGTATGTTTACTGACTTTATCATAGGAGCTCCTGGATTGTACAAACTACGCTCTGCTTTCGCATTTCCTCCAGAGCAAGCAGAATTTCATCGTCACCTTCAATCCACTCTCTTCGGACATGCGAGGAGCCTTGCTACTATCATGGCCGAGGCGCTTCGCCATGGACCGCACGCTATTGCCGATAGCTGGCTCCCGACCATCCTCTACGACTCGTGTAAAATTATGCTGTTTTACTGCACTCAACTCGTGGACCCCTCCCTGGACTCTAGCAAAGCCCTCATGTCGGAAACTATACCTCATGTCAGGGACAACGTCAAGGCACTCAAGATCATGCGCTCAATGTATGCTGCCGCGATACCCCTCTCGAAAGCAGCAGATACCATGCTTGAAAAGATCGGCATCGACGTTGAGAAAGGACGGCGGTCAAGCCATAATCTGATCCCAGATGATCCGTACTCGAACAACGATGGCGACGACACACCTCATTCCGCACCGGGAACTCCAGCCCAGAGCGCGCCAGACTACATCCTCAACCCACTCTCTATCTACAACCTCGCGCGCAAGTCAATCCCTGAGAAACACGCCCCTCAGAAACAGACGCAACTAGTACAAGTCTCCTCTAGCGGCTCCACGGTCTCGCATCCCCCTCACGATCAAATGATGGTCTCTCACCAAAGCTATTTCGCGACCAACAAAGTCGAAAACTCCGTCCTCGCACCCGAACTTCGTACTGAACAACTCCCCTCCACCGACCAGATCAATTTCGACGAGCTGCAATCGCTTTTCACAAGCGACCCTACAGGCTGGACGTGGCAGCCAGCGGAGACGGCTATTGGGACGCGAAACGAAGCGGCAGGTCTTCCACCTTGGGAGTCGTCAAACCTAGACGGAGCGCTGGACGCCTGGTTGCCGACATTTGCTCTCGATCCTTAAAGATAAATGTTTTCATATTAGACGTTGTGTTTTGATTAGGCAAGCGAGGGGTTCGGCGCAAGATATGTGCTTCTTTCTTCCTTTCTGGGAATACCAACCTGATACAGATTACTAGATCGTCCGGAGCCCCGAGGGGGCTGCACGAGACGAATTGACGAAGATTTAATGATGATGCCGATGATATCCGGCCGGGGGTTTTTTTTTTCAGTCGCCCAGAGTCGTTCATGGCGTGTGTCTCACTTGTGTATAACCAGGACTCCACGAGGAATGCGTCAGGAATATGCCATAAGTTAGCCGATGAATAGCAAAATTGCAAGTATGCGGAATGCGGAATGCGCTACATGGAGAAATGGAGGGGGTACAAAGTAACGTTGCGGTTAGACGAGAAGAGGGAGCCCTGATGGTTTGTTTTTTCAGCCTGTGCTTTTATCATTTTCCCCCACTTGATCGATCAATCAATCCTACGCTACTGTGCTGACTGTTTTAGCAGGAGCACGCCACTATGGCTGTGTTTTGAACGCGTGGGTTGGACGAAATACTGGCTGGGCTGGCTTTGACCTTCGAGAGATGGGATTTGTGATTGTTTTGGGGTATTTGGTGCTGCATTGCTCTCACTAAGCAATCAGTCTAGTCTTGAGCGTTTGTTGCTGCCATCCATGAACTGTGATGTCCTCTCAGGTCATTTTAGGTCTGGCAATGATGATGGAGCTCTCCCGGCCTGTGGTCTTTCTCTTGCGACACCCGCTAGAGAGATGTCGGTGCAATCTCAAGCTGAGATGACCAGTCTGTGTAGCTCTATCAAAGGTCAATCGTCCGAGCAGCCTGCGGGGACTGGACTTTGCCCAAGTCTCTTTCGCGAGCCTTGCGTTGTCCATACGATGGAGAGATACGAAGCTGGAAGAGCTTGAAAAGAGATATGGGGGGTTGCAAGGGGCTGAGACTGGCTGGAGTCCTCACCGGCTTATGCACACAGAGCTGCATGAAAATGCACAAGCGGGTGGGGAAGGGCAAGTGGTCGCTTTTTTGTGATCGACCAGTCCTCGATCTGCGCTCTTGCTCGCTGGCTGTGAGTCCTGATCGATAGGAAGACATAAAGGGGCCTTACAGAGGCTGGCATATCCTCGTCTCCCTACAGTGACTCCGTTCGATCCATTCAGCAACGATCCCGCGTATCTGATACCCATTCCCAGCGATTGCTTCTGAGAGAGATGGACAACAGCTCTTTGCTCACGCACGATATCGCCAAATCTCTCCTCTTTCCCGAAGAACAATCGATCTTCACGTCTGCTGAACAAACGCGTCAATGGTCAAGAAGATGGACACCTGCTCTCAGAAACTTACTTGCCGGCTCCGTTCTTGACCAGCTCTGGGACTGTCTGCTGATGCGGACTTATGATGTTATATCAGGAAGTCGACCGAACCCAGACAACTTTCGCATGTTGGCAAGGGGAGCAAGAATGCGCCTTGATGACAGGAGGACGCGCATCGAAACCCTAGAGATGCATATCAATCACCGGACAAGGGAAGAAACACCTTACATCTCTTTTACAAATTGTCCTCGAACCCTCGAAGATCTAGCCGACTTCCGTCGAAGTCGCAATGGACGACACGTTCAGCAGATCGTGGTCATCGATCCCCGTGTTCGATTTGAACTTGGCTTGCCGCTTTTGCATTGTGGCGCGGAGATGGAACATTACCAAGTCAGTTCTCGATACTTCAGAGACTATGGGCGAAATCATTACTTGTGTCTGTGGGAAGTTACTCCTGCAGAAGTGGTTGGCGTCTGGGATTGGGACGTCCTTCGGAGGACGAACACGTGGTATCGGGATGTCATTATACCTGCGGTCAGTCAACACCGTCGACGTTTCACGCGCTCCGAGGCCATTCCACAATATGTTCGTCAGACAGAACCAGCACTGACGGAGAGTGTTGACGACGATGACGATGGCGTGTACTGGAATGATTCCGATGATAGCTATGTTTCGGAGAGCGGGGGCGTGTCTGATGATAGCTACGAGAGAGTCTGTGAGGAAAACTATTCAGGAGAGCTTCTAAATATGTTGGAGGATATGAAGTTAGATTAAAAGCACACGTCAGAACACGATTGTGGAAAGCCATGCCGCTGTAGCAGAACCTTCTAGTAACGAACTTATCCTTTATCTTTGCTTCTCTATGAATCTGTGTCGTGATGACTTCAGGCAACTGGATTGTGGTCCTCTTGGGTACGTTTGGGCTTTGGTGGTCCTGAGTGCTGGCTTCTGTAGCCAAATGCAGATGTCCGTTGCGAGACTCATGTTGACTCGCACCCTTACGCCCTCAGCCTGTCCGTCTGATCTGGTGCTCCTGGAGTACTAACGACTAGCTCATCTATCGCTGGCCTCATCATCTCCTTCGAGGCCGCTACGCACCATCAGTATTCTAATTCTTCTTCCCCTTCCTACTCGGGCACTGTCCCTTCTTCACACGGGTGTGATAGTCGCATGGAATCATGTCTCTCAGCCAACCGGCAATGCCTCCGTTGTGATGATATGCTCGGCGCTCGAGCGAAGCATTAGCCACATCAGACAGAACTTCATGCAGCTGAGTTGTGAATGCCTTGTCAAGCGCATCGCCGGAGGATCTGCTCGTTGGCGCCTATGAGGATGTCGATGGTTTCGATCGAGCCCATCATTGTTGGTTATCGATGTCTGTGGGTAGGACCTTTAGTGACTTACGAGTTCTGCTGGTCGTTGGATATATGGAGGTTGTCGGTCATGGTCTTGCTGTCGTGTTGATGTGCTCAATTCAGATAGGTGAGTTGGGCGGTATGGTTGTTTCGAAGTTGCAACAAGATGCACGCCATTCTTCGTTTCAAGTGAAAGCGTAGGCTTCAGCTTGCATGTGACGAACGAGTCCAAATAATCGCGAGAAGCTTGTGAGAGTGCGCAAGACCCGGATCATTTCTTCTGACATCTGCCAATACGATAGTCACGTTTGTCGCACCACTCGTCCTCGTATGATGGGGCAATCTGGAAGAAATTGTTGCCCCAAGGAGAACATTTTGTTTGACTGATTAGACCATGAGAATCATCGCAGCTGTTTTCGCTGGGGACACACTGACAAGAGACGCGCGCGTTTCAACGATGCGCCATGTGATGCTCTGATCCGCGTGAATATCCATCTGTAGTCTTTGTATCTGAGCTAGTCAACAACACTGCGCGGAGCCTCATTCGGTGCCTGCTTCTGCCTCTTACTAGACATACTGGTCTCACCATCGTCTTGAATTACTATTATCATCGTCCTCATCTTCCACCTCGAGACTTTTCCTGAACCTCATCTCCAATCAATTTCCTGTAGCTCCGTCATTTCTGACTGCATTCCATTTCGATTTTGTAACCATCACTTCCTGGAGTTCACTAAACGCGCCGCCGCTTGACTATGCTCATGATGTGCATAGTTGGCCAGTGACCGCCGATGTCTGCTTGCGTGCCATGCCGAGAAAAGAGACCTGTGCTACTGATCCTTCAGGTCAAGACTCCTCACTCCTGCTTAGCAATTCAGTCTTGGGATCTTCCCAAAGATAGTCCTGAGTCTATGATGTCCTGCAGCAGCCAGTATCTCACTGCACAAGAACAGACATGTAGCGAGAAGTATTGACGAATCATGCATCTCCATGAGATTAGGTCTTTTGAAAGGACCCACATCGGACTTGAATCAAGACTATTCTGGTTCCGCGCTGTCAACCATCATTCCCTCCCCCGTCTCCGACGTCCCCACATCAGTGCTTGGTCCCCCAGCCACAAGCGCCAGCTCCCACGGACTCGGTTTGAAAGGCCACTCTGCCCAAGCCTTGACCAACTCCTCGACCATATTCTCACTCAGGTTCTTCACCTTCAGAACATCCGTGTTCAGTCTTCCGCCTTTCCTCGGATCAGAAAAACTCTTGACCATAGGAATGAGGTCTTGCGCCGCGTTGGGCGCGATCTTGTCCAGCGCTTGGGCCAATGTGGAGCTAGTGTTCGAGAAGAGGTACTTCAGCAGTTCTTGTGCAGTCTTGCAATTTTCGTATTTGTCTGCGACATCCGGAACCGAAAGGTCGCGGCAGGTGGGTACGACGTCGAGGAGACAGAGTTCGAATAAAGGCCAGAAGTCTTTCGGGGATGCTTTGAGTGGCTCGTACGCGCGACGCTCGAAAGCTAATACGGGAGGCGTAGAGAAGAAAGCGAGTTGATCCATGCACAACTCATCGACCCAGACCATGTTATTCTTGAATAACTGTGTAAACGTCGTCCGGAAGTCTTTGTCGAGAGCAAGCACCTGTGCAGAGATGTCAGTTGTATCGATCTCCTGATCTTCGAAATGCTTGCAGTGCGCCTCGAGGTTGATGATGCGGAGTTGAATATCCATGACCTGGGTGAGGCGAAATTGCGATGGGCGGCCGGAGGAGTCCTTGACTTTTGTTTTGTCCCGGACGCTAATTGGGGCGTATTCCTTGGTGAGGTAGTCACATTGCGGATACTCGATTGTATCTTGAAGTTTTTGAAGAGTATATGTGTTGAGGCCTTTCTTCGAAACATTGTCCGACAGATCCATCCTCTTGTAGTCCTTGGAACTCTTCGCAACCTTGTAGACATCTTGGATGCGTTGCTTCACTTCCTGGAGCTGTGAAGCGACTCCTGCGATGCTTTCGTGGCGGATCAACACAGGCGACCTGATATTTCTGTCTCCATCTTTAGGTCCAGCGGTCTCGGAGTCCAGTGTCTCACGGCCAGGCGGAATGACCATACCTGCAGCACGCATGATGGCCTTCACTGAGATTGCCTTAGCATCAGCGAATGCAGCATGTGTTTTCGTGACTCCGGTTCCGTCCACAAGACCCCCCCTGCCGGGCTTTGCATGTGCCGGGGCTGGTGTTGTACCGAGCACTTCAGTGATGTCAGCCCCGAGATGCAGGCCTATGTTGAAGGCCGACTTTTGCCGGGGTCTACTAGGGATCATGTTGTGTTTGTGGTTCTCAGGAAACCACCAGAGCTGACGCACCGGCCCATTACGGTGAAAGAGTTGATTCAGGAGCGAGGTCCAGGTCATATGCTGTAAGGCCAGATGGTCATTTGGTGAGCTGTTGGCTATGCGCAGGTCGTCCACCATGCGGCGGGCTAAATTTCCAGTCACCAGAATGTCTGTGTTAAGCGTGCGGCGATCTGTGTCGCCCCTCGCTAGGAAGGGCTCGAAATCGAGCTTTTCATCCTTGATAAGACTCTCATAATCCCGGAAGGATGACTTTGGGTGCAAGCCAGGTACGGAAGTATAGATATAGCGGGAGTCGTGTTGGTCTAGAAGTGGTTGGATGAATGGTGCAATGTATCTCTCATCGTTTTCCATCAACAGGTGGCGTTTCGGCTGCAGGTAGTCATGAAGCGTTCTGGACCAGATGCAAGCTCCTGGGTTGACGTCGATGAGAGTGCACCCTTTGTAGCGCTCCAGTGTGGGAGCGAGATACTTAACAACATCGTCTTGCAAACGAGATCAGCTTTGTCAACGAATGCATTTTGCGACACTTACCGCAAAGCTTCTCGTCGACGATATCACAGCGCGGTGGAAGACCAGACTGCGTGACACGATTTGGTTGTTTGACTTTTGGTTTGATGCCTTTCTTGCGAAAGCGCAGGTCGTTGGGAAGATAGCCACCAAAAGTTTTGCCAAGACTGTTGATGACTGGATGACTTGGGTCAATCAACTCATAGACAACTCTGGATCGCGATGGAAGCATCAAAAGAGTGTGGGAGAGAGCGGAAGCAGATGAAATGATGTTGATGAAGCTGACGAGGAGAATTAAGAGATATGCAATGGAGTCGTCTAATAGGAGGCACGTGAGGTGTGACTTTTGCGTGTGGACAAGGCAAGGGTCGCACGGCGGCTCGACCGCGCCTTCTCTGCTGACTGTACTGTCATTACTGTAGGTACTGTATAGCGCTATCCCAGGCTTAACAACAAACTGGCAAAGGCAACAACCAACTTGATCAACGCCGCCACACCACTTTCACCACCGTCTCTACAGTGTCCGAGTTTCCTAAAGATATATCGACTATACTCTGATCGTCGATGAGCTTCTTGTCAGAAAGAAGAGATTCCTCCTGCTACCCTACCACTCTTGCCGGTGGTTTGTTCCCTCGTCGGCGGAAGGAAGCCTGGGGATAATAGAGAAACGGCTTCCATCAATTCAAAACTATGGCTCTTTCACGGCACCACGGCGCCTTCACCAAACCGCGTGCTGTTGAGGACATCGTGAGGGAAGCGCAGGATTTCGAGTTCAGTCCTAAGCGCACCATGCAGCAATGGCTACGAGCGGCTAAGATGCTGCAGACAGAAGCGGCAATATGTGAGGAGAATGGCGACGTTCAATACGCATATCTGTACTACTATCGACACTGTGAGCTCATACTTGCCAAACTTCCGGAACACCCGGACTACAAGGACACACATTTCAAACAAGAGCTGGCCCAGGCCCGGAAAAGTGTGGCTAAGAATCTCGTCAAACTCGAGGACTTGAAACCTCAGATCAATGAAAATTACCAGAGATATGCCAAAGCTCTGGAACGACGAAAAGCTGAGAAGCAGAGGACGCAAGACAAGTTCGATTCGGTGGCAAAGCAATCTGAGTACCAGTCATATGACGGGTCACGAAGAGGGTCTCGGGCTGCTCTCGAAAATGACTCTGCCATGAGTCCGATTCAATCACTGAATGCATTCGAGAACAGTGAATTTGCGGTGAATCTAGCCCAGCTGGAGATCCGACGCAGAGATGCTACTAGGCAATCAACTAGGCAAGCAGGCATTTCCCCCGCAACAGTGGCGGCGAGACGGCAAGGGATGGTCGGACAAGACTATGAGGACAAGTATGGCGCACTCGGGAATGGTGTTCGAGAGGCCGGTAGCCATCTAAACAGTCAGCCTCAACAGAGTCGACCTGAACGGTCATCGTACCAGCAACCCTCGCAATCGACATACCACTACCCCAATGTGCCTCAGAAAGAGCGTCGCATGGACTGGGACACTCCTGCACTTCAAGCTAGCACTCGATTGTTTCTCGACAGACCATCACCGCCGACTCTACCCGCCAAGGTATCCCCTTATAACAACCAAGTCACACTGCCGACCCTACCGCCTAAGAACAGCCTCTCGTCCACATCCGCGACACCTCCGTCCCCTCCGCCTCACCAATCCCTACCGGCAAAGTACACCTTCAAACCCACTGCCACCACCGAATCAGGTTCTTACCTCCGCACTGTCCTTCTTCCTCCCGACCTCCGCACCGAATTTCTCAACTACGCTCACCCAAACACACTCAACAATCTCGAAACTTGCGGCATTCTCTGCGCCACACTCATCTCCAACGCGCTCTTCATCAACACCCTCATCATCCCAGAGCAGACGTCCACGTCCGACACCTGCGACACCACCGAAGAAGGCGACAATGCCCTCTTCGATTACTGCGACTCCAACAACCTCCTCGTCTGCGGCTGGATCCACACTCACCCCTCACAGTCGTGTTTCCTCAGCTCGAGGGATCTGCATACGAGTTCCGGATACCAAGTCATGTTACCCGAGGCAATTGCGATCGTATGCAGTCCGAGACATAATCCGGACTGGGGCATTTTCAGGTTGACGGATCCGCCGGGTCTGGAACATGTGCTGAGCTGTACACAGAAGGGTTTGTTTCATCCGCATGGCGAGAGCAACCTCTACACCGACGCTCTGAGGCCGGGCCATGTGATGGAAGGGCCGGGGTTAAAGTTTGAAGTTGTCGATTTGAGAAAGTGAGGAACGGGAGCGAGTGAGCGTCAGGGGAAATCTTCTCATAATCATGTCAACAGGCCTCATACAGCTGCAGCAATCCCAGGGCTAGCAGAGTGTCCCTCATTCGAAATCAGTAGAATATCGTGCCACGCTGTTTTTCTTCTTTTCATTCCTACGCCAATTCATTGCCAATCCATCATCAAATAGTAACGCCTACGCCATTATGGTGGCAGGCTGTCATACGCCCTTCGCCTCGACGCCCCGCACTCCTGCCCGAATGACCTGCAGCGGCATTTTGAAAAGAGCAAGCAGACTACTTCTCAAACCCGAACTTGCCCAATTCGCCAGGTCGTTGACCGTGGCGCATACGATCTGCGCTGGTGGTGTCCATGCTGTGCATATTCTCGCGCATGATGCGGTCTGCGTACTCTTGGCCGGTGGGACTGGCAGCCGAGCGGCGCGCATCTGAGGTCGTGTCGACAATGTTCTCGTCGTAGGTCATGCCGTCAATCATACGCGCATCGCGAGGTGTCGTGCTAGTATTCCTTGCGACCCCGGCAGTGCTGATAGTGCTCTGACGCGCCGGGGTACGGGCTCCCTCGCCGAAGCCGACCAAACTACCACCTTCCTCTGACATCCCGCCGACCGAGGAGGCGTCCATGTCCATATCTTGACTCTCGCTCATCTTATCGAAGTTGTCGCCCGCCTCGCTGCCCGCCCAAGTCGTGCGTGCGCCAACACTTCCTGTTGCGGAGGCACTTCCGACCGTGCTGCGCTCACGAGCCATGGCAGGATTGCCAGTGGCATCGAAATAGCTGGTGGTCTGGGGCGGTGCAGTGGCACCAGGAGTAAGATTCTGGGGAGTTTGTGGGTTCCGCGCAGCTGTGACGCCTCCCAGACCCGCAAGGCGGGAGATGCGGTCTGCGCGCTCAGCGTCGAGTTGATTGCTCAGGCCTGAGGATTGTTGTGTATGTACGTGGTGGGAATGGTTACCGCGATGGCCGTCTTTGATGGCGACAGTGGACAGCTCCGACATGGTCGTGGTGGCAGAGTTTGGGGTGCCGCTTCGAGATCTATTGGAGTCAGTAGATGATGATACTTCGAGGATCAGAAGAAGCGCCTACGGGACATCGGAGGGAGTGACTGGGTCGGAGGGCGGGGGAGGTAGATTGAGCAGAGTCGGCGCGTTAGACATGATGGCGGTATTTGGTGGGTAAGGAGGGTACTCGATAGCAAGGTGAGTGTGGAATAGAAGAGCAGTGTGAGAAGAAGTTGTGTGTTGCTATTTACGAGCTTGCTGTTTGCGACGAAATCTGGTTTGAGGGGTACAGGCTGGTACGCTTGTCGAAGGAGGTATATGAACAGAAGCAGAAGCAGAAGCAGAAGCAGAAGCAGAAGTAGGCGGAGGAGATGAAGCTGTGTGCACGATGCAGGAATGGCTTCGTGCTACAACAGTGAATGGTTAGAGCATGACTTGCTGCCAGAGGATCGTGGATTACTTTCTTTGTTCACCTGCAAGGTGCAGCAGGGTCCACCTCTTACGTAGAGTGCGGGTTAGCGTGTCAAATTAGCGTGCGTGGAAGCACGCTAGTCAGCCTCCTGCTATGTAGTCACGTGGCAGACGCAGGTCCTCAGGTTTCCAAGGACGACCCTGGCGTCTCACTATCATCTCGACCATCACCTTTACCATGGGGTCAGCTTCCCAAAGCTATCTTGTATGGCAGCAGCTACTGTACGATAGCAATAGCGATGGTCTCACGAGAGACCATCTCATGGTCACATTATCCTTGACCGCTCCTGCCAACGGGTATCTGTTCACTTTCATACTCTGCCGCCAATAGGACCAGATATCAAGATGATAGATTCTTTTGACTTATGATGGAGACTTTTACGCACGCGAGCATCCACGGCTTCAGACGTTGTCCCGGATCCAGGCGTATAGCTTGCGAATATATGGCTCATCGACTACTGATACCTTGCCCAATGAAGGCATTGTTCTCTCGGACTCCGCCATGCTGAACACTGGAGCCTGTCGATGGCTTGCACTGGCATTATTGTCGCTAGTGCTTGGTCCATATGCCTCCTTCCAGAACTCCAGTAATTTCAAGCTTGGATGGCCACTCAGTGTCTGATCCGACGAATCTTTCAGGGCCTCTAGTCTCCGCAGCCATTCACCGGCGTCAACGACTTCAAAACGCTCCAGCGTTGAAAGAGTCTGAAGTAGTGAGTCCCACGTGCCTGGATGGTCTTGGTTGAGCACGTGGAGAGCCATTACCTCGTTGCTTTGCTCGACTCCCTGAGACCTATCTCTACTCATCTTCCGCGCTTCGTCGTATCTTGATAATTCGACAAAGCATGTGGCAGCTAGATCCACTGGTATCCAGTTCAAGCTTTCCCCAGGTAGATTCGGAAGACATCCTGTCACTCTGGAACTCGAGAGCATTAAGGGATATGCCTCGCTTTTGTTCCAGACGCCGTGAATGGTGTCGCCGCTCACTTGCCCTACTCGGACGACCCTTACCTTATTTCCGAGGTAGGGATTTGACTTGCGTGCTCCGAGGCATATATTCTCTGCCACCCACTTTGACTGCGAGTATCCGATGCAACCACTAACTCTGGGTTCATCCAGAACCACTTCTGGTATTCGATCACCAGGATGAAGGCCTGGATGATTCGAGACAGACGCTGTGCTGGAGCAGAACACGAAATCAGCTGGCTCGGAAGCATGTCGAGCGTGGGCAAGCGCGACGCCTAGAAGGCTTTGCAGACCGGCAAAATGCTGCGTGAAGCCTCGAAGTGGTAGAAGGAAGTCTACGGACCAAGCAAGATGGTATATGATGTCCACTCTCTCGGCCAGCATGTTGTATGTCTCCGTTGCCAGGCCAAGTCGTGCAGCTCCTAAAGTACAGGTGTGAACTGTTGTCCTGTCCTCGAAATTCGCTGGGACAACGAGCTGTTTAAATTGCAGAGCTTTGCGAACTCGCTCTCTAGCATGGTCTGGAGATGCGCCTCGCAGAAGCAAATGAACATGCTCGATATGGGGAGACAAGAGAAGCTGACTTAGCACGTGACTCCCAATAGCCCCCGTAGGGCCAGTCAGCAGTACAGTTCTTCCAGTAGATGCTGAATCTGGAGGCGGCGTTGGTAGATGTGCCGCGAGTTTCCCAGCTGAGTTGACCTGGCTGTACTGATCCACCAGATTTTGCATGAGTTGATATTGGTCTTCTTCTGGTTCTTCAGCCGACACATGACCATGTCTGATGTCCAAGATTTTGGTCGTCAGTCTGCGGACAGTGCCCGCATCTTGCACCACAGTCATTGGGAGTTCTTTATCGCAATTGACAACGAGGCCTGCGATGGCATGACGGATTTGAACACAGGCCACAGAGTCAACACCATATGCGAACAAATCGGTGTCGGCGTCGAAAGAATCACGGGATAGTACTGGAGCCATAATGGTCCGGACCACCTCAAGGATCTTCAGCTCGACATCCTCATCTATAACCTGTCCTTCAGTCAGGGTTACATTTTCATACGCTGCGTTGATTTGTGAAGCATATCGCTCGACGGCCGAATTCCGAAGGATTGTTCCTTTGCTACTCTTCTCAAGCGGACACTCGTGGAACGGCTGAGGGATGAGCATATTCCGTGAAATTCGTGCATGACTCTGGCTTTTTGCGTTGAGCTTCTCGACCAACTTTGCAACTGGAGCTATCAGGTCGTCGTCTGACATGTGTCGACCATCCTTGGAACGGAAAAGCAACGCACCAGGATAGGGCTTGCCATCACCAAAGATTAACACATCCATGAGCAGAGATGTGGAGGCCGTAATCGACGACTCCAGGGGCGAAGGATCAAATTTCTTTCCAGTAATCAACGTCAATTGAGCGTCTGCCCGGGAATGATAACGCCATGCGTGAGGTACGGTGGGATGAGGAGTAAAGAGATCCGATGTGGCGAAAGATCCATTTGGACGATTGGTCTTGGCCATGTGCGGCCACCCTGAAAGCACGACAAGTTCGAAGAGTTTGTCCTCTTTCTCCTCAAATCGAAGGAGGTCTTCCATGCCTCCGCCTGGACGAACGTACTGCCATTCCTCGTCTTTGGCATAGTCTCGATGCGACGACATGAGAAACCCGCATTCTGCACTACCATATCGCGATACAAGATTTACTCCCTCTCGCACTAGACGATCACCAATCTCGACTGGTAGGGCAGCACCACCAACGCCCACAATCCCCATACTCTGAAGGTGGCGCAGACTTTCAGTATCCGCTGCCATCATCTCAAGAACATATGGGACGGACGAGAAGTAGCCGATTGGTAGCTTTGCCATGGACGTCATGCTGGTTCCAAGACACTGCGACACATTCATTGCTGTGATCGGCAGATCTTTGCTTGGGAATAGCCATATCATGGCATTACTTGTCCAGGCACGAAATAAATCGGCTATACCTCCATGGTACAACGGTGTGGTAGTGAATGTTGCCAGTTGAGGACCATTGTCAAACGAGGCTTGCACTCCGGCCCCCGCTCTGTGAGATTGCGGAATTGGCTTGGGAACACCACTTGAAGTGCCTGATGTGTGGTGGAGGTAGGCAGTGTCGGTCGCTTGGATGTCAGGGTGTATGGGAAGTGACGATGCTAATTCCTCGACGATATCGAAAGCGTCTCGATCGTTGTGGAAAGGGATCTGGTGCAATGAGAGAGAATCCGATTCTTTGGCTGATCGGCTCGCGAGATCTTTATAAAAATCATCGTGGAAGAGATGTTCGACATTGCTCTGTTTGCACAGCTCAACAATGGCATTCGGCGTACATTGCGGCGCGATCAGAAGGACTGCATGTCCTAGATGCATCAATGCCAGCCACGTTAAGAGGAACTCGACATTACTCGAACAGATCAGGCCAACTGCCTGCCTCCCCTGAATTTCCACGGCTTTCTGAATCCGAGCTGCTGAATTTCTTGATCCAGTGTAGACCTGGTCAAATGTCAAGACTTTCGTTGTCCAATCTGTACCTGGGATATAGAATCCGACGGCTGGAAGGTTGCCGTGGTTCCCTGCTTGTGACTCGATGAAACCGGGAATATTCTTGAAACTTGAGCGATTGGAACCCAGGCGAGCTGCTTGGCCTAGGTTGCAGGTGAAATATGTCTCTTGCATAGCTTGTGAGGTGCTGCTGCTCGAGAGCATATTGTATACAAGGTCGGCTGGCTGGTAAAGAGCGATTGGAGGAATCGCGAGAGGCTGCAAGCCGAGCTTGCGAAGGATCAAATGAGAACCAAACAGCTGCTATCGCGGTACTATCACCAGCAGACTGAGTGGGAATCTGAGGAAGATGATCAAGCACATGACGCCTCGATCAGTGAACCATGACATCACTGGCGCACTCCAGTACGAGAAATACATGTATGCAGTTTTCGTTTCGTCCACTGCGCCCTAGCTGGCGCGCGAATCACTGCATAACGACGGCGAAACATGTGTAAAATCTGCTTTTTGATCCTTCCCAAAAACTGAGGGCTACCAAAGACTTTTACACCTAGTTATGTCTACATCTATAATCTATTTGACCAAGTGTCCATTGGGATTGTTCTCCAATCCATTCACACCTTCCGGACCACTCGCGTGCTTGGTCGACGCCTCAATACCATTGGACTTGACAGCGTGTCCGTTGCCATTTGCCACACCATTCGCGTGGCCATTTGTCTTCGCCTCCTCCTTCGCATCATCGTTGAGGACGTTCAGCTTCTTCAAGCCGCTGCTGATGCCCTTGGTCTCGACGGGCTTATTGGCGAGAGTGTAGCCGGTATCCGAGGAGTCAACAAAGGCATCAAGACCCTCGCCATTTCGTGGGAAGGTCTTCATGACTTCCTTGTGCTTCCTCAGCGCAGCGTTCATTTCGTCAGACGAGACGTCGTTCAGGAACACGCATGAGCCGAGAGGGGCAGGAATTGCGGCTCTGAGCTTTCCATCTCGTGTCTTCAGAATGGCTTGCGTTGCCTTGTCAAGAATGTCCTCGTTGAAATCGTGGTGGTCCATCGACAGACCAGCTCTCGAGAACAGGTTCAACAGTCTCTTGTAGTCCGCCTCTGGAAGGTTGCCTCGCATGTGGGCGAGAGTCGCTGAGTACGCCATGTCGATCGAGATGGCGTGGCCATGGCGAAGCGGCACTTCTGGGACCAGCTCATGGAGCGGTGACCATGTGTGGCCGTAAGCGATGACTCTGTCGAGACCGATCTCGTGGAGATTTGGGGTTTCCAGCTTCAGCATCTCGTAGATTCCAGCGCCTAGAATAGTGTCAGTCCATGCATGAAGGGTTTGCCTTTAGAGCTACGTACGGTTGATGCGATCACAAGCATCGGTCACCTCCTTCGTAGAGTCATCGGTACGCCCGAATCCAGTCTTGATAATATCCTCGCAGTATTTGTCAAGGAGGTCGAAAGTTGGCAGATGAGCACATGAGGAGATCTTGATCAACTCTGCGAATCCATTTCGGATCTGACCTTCGGGGAGAGTTCGCAAGAAGGTGAAGTCGAGGAAAGTGTGGATTGGGGCGTGGTAAGCGCCCAGTCTGTTCTTGTAGTTGCCATAGTTGACAGCGACCTTGATAGAGACGGAGGCATCGATCAAGCCAATCACGGTAGTTGGAATGCGGATGAAGTTGGTATTCCTTCGGTATGCGGCACAGGCAAAACCGCAGACATCCGTCACCAGACCTCCTCCAATTGTAAGAACAGGTTCCTGTATTGCTGTCAGCATCTGGAGATTTCATGGAGCGTTGGACTGCTTCTCGGCCTACCTTTCTGTAGATTCCGAATTTCGTCATCGAATCGACAATAGACAAGAAGGTATCGATGCTCTTGGCCTTCTCGCCGATCATGGTCTTGTGCACAGAGAGCTCAATGTTGTGGTGCTCGAAGTACTTCTGCATCTGCTCGCCGTAGAGATTGAAGATGTTCATGTCCATGACAGCCAAACATCTTCCCCATCTCTTGTAGCAGTCTGCAAGGTCGGTCTTGCTGACATCGAAAATGTTGTCAATGAAGGTGAAATCGTACTCGATCTTCTCGTAGCCCTCAACATGGAAACCCTTGGGCGTTTCCGCCACTGTTGCTTTGAGATCAGACATGGTGACCGATTGAGCGAGGGAAGTTTTGCGGAAGGAGAGAACGCACAAGCACGAATTGAAAATTTAGCTTCTTGAGCTCGTTTATAGTATTCCTCCTTGCTTCTCGTATGTCCCCCACTGTTCCTGCAGGGCGACCTCGGAGGGGTAACGGGATGCAAGGTGTTGAGAGGCGCAGTACGTAGCGAGCGGAGCGAGCATTCTTCGACATAGGACGCTACCATTGGTACGCATTCCGAAAGCAGGCATAGTGGCAGCACGCCATGAAAAGTGAGGTCTTGATTGCAGCACTGCAGATGTAATCGATATAGCGGGGAACCAATGAAGGAATACCGGTTCCTGGCATGTGGCACGTTGCGTTCGGCTGGCGTCACTGCGCTTTACTCCAAAGAGTATGGCTGCATATGCAAGATCCTAGCTCATCTTCGTGGATCAGATTGAGTTTTGCTGCTCGCGGAGACGTGGCCGCTTCGAGTTGCACCCTTCCCGAAACCTTGCCGTGCAGATCAACCAGATTACATGCGGTGTGGGATGGATTGCCTTAACTCCCTTGAACATGCTCAAGGATTGTCGTGTACCAATTCCATGGCACTCCTGAGCTCCTCAGAATGGCATTGGCCGAGCTTAAGGTCCACTCTTCCGATAGGTATGTACTCTGGCATCACCCCACCATCACGACTTGCATGGTGGGTCTTGTTAGAGGCTTAGAGCTCCTGACGTTCCAGGCTTGCCGACAGTTGACCCACATCATTGGTCAGACTTGCATGGTGACGCTTCGATTCGATGTTACGAGTTTTGATGTGTACTGCATTGACGCCTCGAAGGAGTCCCACGTGGAGATCTGCGAAGATCATTGCGGCTGCACAGCTGTAGTTTGAGCTCAAGAGCTCAAGGCCAGAGCTCGATCTCACAATCTCCTGAAAGATGCCGGAATTTGATCAAAACAAAGCGTATCAGAAGAAGGGAAACGATACTTATGTGAGCAATAAGAAGATTCCGAGCTGAATTGCAGGGCGCTGACCTTGAAAGTTCAACGATGGTCGCGAAATCAAGCTCCTTCACTTCATCTACAGCAAGCCCGACATTGATGAGATTCGGGACTCGCCTCAAAAGGTCATTGCAGCAATCGACGAATTCGCGAGAACGGAAAAGTATCTTATGAATGTTGGCGATGACAAGGGTCGAATAATAACGGAAGTGATCTCATCGGCCAAGCCAGAGGTGCTAGTCGAGCTGGGAGGGTATGTCGGATACTCTTCACTCCTGTTTGGAGAAGCCTTTCGTAAAGCCGGAGGCCAGATATACTATACCTTGGAGCACAACCCAGAATTTGCGGCAGTCATTACTTCGCTACTCGATCTTGCTGGTCTGAGCGACGTCGTCAAGGTCGTCGTTGGTCCTAGCGATGTGTCCTTGAAGCGCCTACACCGAGACGGAACTCTGAAGAATGGTATTGACTTCCTCTTCATCGACCACACTGCCTTCGAAAGAGATATCAAGCTGTGCGAGAAGCTCGGTCTCATTAGGCCAGGCTCAATGGTTGTGGCCGATAATTGCATCTATCCAGGACATCCGGAGTACACGGAATATATGGAGAGTTCTGTAACTCAGAAGAGGAAGGCAGCAGAGTCTGCAAAGTCTGAGGAGGAGGTCGGCAATCCGAACCTGGTGTACGAAAGTAGGCTGGAACACAGTTTTGAGCCAAGCGGGGAGAAGGATGGCGTCGAGATCTCGAAATGTGTGGGCTTAGAACCGTGAGCCGGACGACGTGAAGTCGGAATTTGCCTCATTTGGCGGGCTTCATCAGTCAACGGCGACACATCGGCCACGACGACAGCAAGTGTCAACATCTCACGATGTCTCGTATTTCCGGAATACCACAGTTGCCAAGGTTGAATTGGGAGACGTCTGAAACTTCTGGAGTACCACAAATCCCTCATCAAAGCGCCTGCATGCATATACGACTTTTTATATCATTGCGCGTCATAGACTTTCACCCCACGCTCGAGCGGGGAATATGTCTCGAGCTCGTGCATTGTGTTATCCGATCCAATACCGCAGATGCAGGTCCTGGAGCGATTTCGGGCCCGCTCTCTTCACGCTGCAACTCTTTCGCCCCAAAGTGATCTGTCAATCCAAGCGTGCAGCATCGTTTTGTCACGTTCATGATGGCTAGCCATGCGTCTTTAATTCGCTCGCATTACGGAAAGAATATTTTGTTAATCATACTGAGCTTGATCTTCCTGCCACTGAACACCACGATCCTAGCAATCAGCTATGTTGCCGGTCATGTACTCAGGAAGCGAAATAATGTCAAAGGTCCACAATCGGGTCGAAGGACAATCCTTGTCACCGGCGTAGGGATGACCAAAGGTCTTGTCCTCGCTCGTCTTTTCAAGAATTCAGGCCACAGAGTCGTTGGCGCAGACTTCGGAGCTCTGAGTCCAGGCCGCGTCTCCAACTCCCTCGACGCCTACTATTCCCTGCGAAAACCCACGTCGAAAGCTGGGTCGAGGCCGTACATTCAAAGTCTCTTCGAGATTGTCAACAAAGAGAGTGTCGAGTTGTGGGTCAGTTGCTCTGGCGTTGCCTCTGCGATCGAGGACGGAGAAGCCAAAGAAGTCCTCGAGGATCAGACCACATGTCGAGCGATCCAATTCGACGTCGCAACGACACAGACGTTGCATGAGAAGGACTCGTTCATCCAGCACACGGAAGATATTGGCTTGACAGTTCCCGAGACTGTAAAAGTTGAGTCCCAAGAAGCAGTTGAAGATGCTCTTCGTAGTGCACCTTCGGGACGGCACTATATAATGAAGCCAATTGGAATGGACGACTCAGCAAGAGGGGATATGACATTGCTTCCTAAGAGCTCTGCAAAAGAGACCTCCGCTCACTTATCACGACTCTCAATCTCTAAACAGCATCCCTGGATCCTACAACAGTTCATCGGCGGTGCAGAGTTCTGTACACACTCCCTCGTCATAGCCGGCCAAGTGAAAGCCTTCGTTGCGTGCCATTCAGCGGAACTGCTCATGTACTACGAAGCTCTTCCCGAAGCATCACCATTGAGTCAAGCGATGCTGCGCTTCACTGAGCAGTACGCTGCCAGAGGAGGTCGAGGTTTCACGGGACATTTGTCTTTCGATTTCTTGGTTGAGAACCCGAAGAGTCTCGAGGAAGTAAAGGCTAGAGACCGAGGAGAGATCGTGCTGTACCCGATCGAATGCAATCCCCGTGCACATACGGCTGTTGCGCTTTTCAGCAACACTCATGAGATGGCAGAAGCGTATCTGTCTTGCGTCAAACCATCAACGAATAGTCGGATCGTGACACCATTCCAGCCGAGCCGGTATCACTGGATTGGACACGACCTTGTCACGCTTCTGCTTATACCACTATGTCAGTTCGTGGTCAACCCAGCCTCCTTCCGAAGTTTCTTTCTGGACTCGATGAATTTCGCTATCAAGCTGGCGCTTTGGAATGACGGGACCTTCGACCTTCAAGATCCATTGCCTTGGTGGTGGCTCTATCACATCTACTGGCCGATGCAGTTCCTGACCTGTTTACGGACCAACACGCGCTGGAGCAGAGTTAATGTCAGCACGTTAAAGATGTTTGAGATGTAGTACGACTCGTAAACAAAAGCCTTTCAATGAAGTACTTCCTCTCTTGCAGAGAGACGTTGCCCACCCTTGAGTGTATCATTGATCTTCAAGGCACCCCTCTCCCACTCCTCGTGGCTTTAGCCAATTCACTCTGTGCCTTATCATCCGCATACCTCTGATAGATCGGCAAATAATGCTCCCTCTCACTCGTGGTATCTCGAATACTTGGCCTCTCCCCCAGCGCTGTCATCCACTTCCTCAACCTCGCCCAAATCTCCTCCTTCTCACCCCCATTTCCCGCTTCCGGCACGCCCAGTCCGCCTTTAAATCTCTCAAAAACCCACAATCTCACAATCCAAGGCGCCACCACGAAATCGATCAACCCAGGTTCCGTTCCGAAGAAGAACGGACCCGTGGGATCCATCTCTCCCGTCAACTCCTCCAACTTCTCCAAGAACTCTCTCCGCACGGCTTTCAGCCCTTCTTCGTCACTCATGGGCTGAAACTGCAAGAACCGATGAAAGGCAGGGATGATTCGGCTCGTGCAGAAATCCGTCCAGATGCGCGTTCGTGCGCGCGAGTAAGGGTCCTCGGGCAGGAGCTTGGGTCCGTGGTCTGGGTAGGCTTCTTCCAAGAATTCGCAGATAACGGTACTTTCGAAGAGAGGTTTGTTGTCGTACTGTAGAGTGGGGACGAGACCGCGCGGGTTGAGCTTGAGGAGGCTGTCGGGTTTGTGGTAGGGGTTCACTTCGATGTATTGGTAAGGGATCTTCTTCTCTTCGAGCACCGTCCAGGCGCGCTGGACGAAAGGGCAGAACCAGCCGGAGTAGAGTTTTAGTGGTTGTTCGGTTTGGTGGGTGTCGACGATGGCTTTTGCTGGTCCGGTGGCCACGGGATGGAGGTCGGCGTCTGGGTGGGAAGACATGTTGATTCTGATGAGAGGGTGGTGGATAGTATGAAGATTGTTCTTGCGTTTGTGGTTGTAGCAGTGATAGTTCTGTTTGCCCCATCCATCTACTTTGTAGAAGTACAACTACAGCTAGATTGTATGATGTCAAGCTGTGTCAGCGTGACGAAGCCAGTGTGCGTGTGGGTATCATCAAGTAAAAAACACGTCCCTCCTCAAAACCAAAATCCTCGCTAAAGTCAAGAAGTCATCCTGTCGTATCTCCTGTCGTTTACATGACCGTACACCTCGGGCTACTAACAAATTCCTCGCCGTGGTCCCGTATTAATTGCGCCCTCTCGTTCTCTGCCTGTCGTTTCTTCACTTCCATGGGAAAGTAGATTCCCAGGAAGTCCATGGTGTCGAAGTCGATGTTCATGCCGTTGGCTTTCATTACTGTTTCGGCGTTGCACATTGGACATTTCTTCATGACCTGGTCCTGTAGCTGGATGATGCATCGAATGCAGAAGACGGATCGGCAGCATCCCAGGTTCACAGGTCTCCAGGCCATGCCGTAGCAGACAGGACAGATCCAGTCGTCCAGTTGCGGTACGATGCCGAGTACTTTTGTACCCATCTCAGCCCGAAGATCGCGTGCAATCGAGTCTGCGAAACCACCCGCTCCATTCTTGCTATTGGTGAGCATTGCAGGATACTTGATTTGCAAGTTCTTGATAAATTGTTTTCCTTCCAGATGAGTCTGCTTGTCGAACTTCTTGAGGATTTTCCGCATCGCACGCGCGTTCATCTCCTGGAATTGCATAGTCTTGAGGATCTGCAAGTTGACGTCCAAGAATTGCTGCGCGGCAGCTTTGGCCTGTGGAGTCTTCATTTTTGCGAGCAGGCCCGTCTCACGCAGCTCCTTGTCATACTTCTCGAGATTGGTCTTGGCTTCATCGAAAGTGAGAGCTCCTCGTCTCTGCTCAGTCTCTCGATAGAATATGGGAGTCTCGAGGTACAATCGGAACATCTCCCGCCAAAAGTATAGATCGCGATAACTGATCTTCCTGTGCGCTTCGTATCCTTCTCTTACAGGAGCAACGACATTCTCTACAGCATCGCCTAAATCCAGGATCTGGTCTCCAAGCTTGTGAGTCTCCTCGTCACGTAGCACTTCCAGCTCACCGAGCTTGGGCTCAAGCATATCGAAGAAGTCCCTCGCGGATGAGAGAGGAACTTGCACCCACTTCGAGTCTGACGGTTCCTCAACAACTGAGTTGCTACGCGAAGCAAGATCTTCCTCAGAGTGCAGGGTGTCTGGGTAGGATGGCCGGCGAGAGGTCTCATGTATCTCGTGCAAGCGGTTACGTCTGCCCTCCACTACCATCTCATGCTTGGCCAGCTTCTGGAGCGAAACTTTGGTGTTCCGTGTCAATCTCGCGTCCAGCGGCTCGCCGGTCTTGCTGTCGACCAAAATTCGGAGCGCTGGAATGAATTCTTCCGGTATGGAAGCCAAGTCTGGGTTGGCGGCAGAATAGTAGTCCTTATGCAGTTGTGCGCTCTGTGATGGTGTCACTGGCTGCGCGACCAGCTCGCGCATAGCGTCCAGGGTATCTGCATCCAGGCCCAGCTTTTGCAGTTCGCGATGAACATTCTTGATCAACTTCTTAAGATACTTGTACTCAATGGCGCTCTGAACCCACTCCTGAGGAAAGCCTTGGTTGGCCAGGGCCGTCTCGTACTCGTGGCCGAACTTCATGGTAGCGACGAATGTGTTGTGGTCATGCGGGTAGGTACTGTGGTGTGGTGTATGGATGTGGCTGTTGGTGAGAGTCTAGGTCGGTCCTGTGAGTGCTAGGGTGGTCAATGTAGAGATGTCTGGTAAGAGTGGTGAATAGTGTGGTGGTTCTGTGTAATGTGGGAGCGAGTGGCGGAGGGTGGGAGGGACTCCGCTATATACGGGCAGCAGGTAGAGGCAGGAATGGCGCAAGAGAGAGATATGGAGAGTTCTGGATTGCCTACGGTTGCCGCGGGCCATACTCGGCGGCGGGTAAGCATCACTTCTGGATGGAGGAGTGAAGGAGGTCTCGTGCCTTCGATATGCAAAATTCTGCTCTCCAGCCGTGATGCGTTGCGTGCTGAGGGCTGAACTTTTCCCGCTTCGCAGTTCTGGATCCGGCCAAGACTCGGGCAGCCCCGGCACGTGAGCCTCTTGCAGTTATTAGAGTTCGGCGGAGACTTCGGCTCCATCGGCTGGAATGCCGACACCACCACTTTCATTTGTGATTCGTGCCTGAGCCCTTTCTCATGACTCGACCCCATAAAGACAGGTGGAGGCGCAGCGATGGGCCAGAACCAGTCTTCAACCACCTCAGACGCTGCGGGCGGCGGTCAAGAGGTCAAGACGAGCTACTATGTCCTCCTAGGAATTGAACGCACCGCCACAGAGGACGAAATCAAAAAGGCGTACCGGCGAAAGGCCTTGGAGCTACATCCCGACAGGAACTACGGTAATGAGGAGGCCGCTACCAGGACGTTCGCTGAGATCCAATCTGCATATGAGATTCTCTTCGATCCGCAGGAAAGGGCTTGGTATGACAGTCACGAGAGTGCCATTCTACGTGGCGACGATGCCGGTGACACGCCCACATATGAAGATGTTCGAGTCACGACCGCCGATGACTTGACGCGCCTGGTGAGGAAATTCAACAGCAGTGTCGAGTTCTCGGATTCTCCTTCAGGCTTCTTCGGGTTTGTAAGGGAAACGTTTGATCAACTTGCCAAGGAAGAAGAAATAGCGGCCAACTGGGACGATGTAGATGTGCGCGAGTATCCCAGCTTCGGTCACAAAGCGGATGATTACAATGATGTCGTCAGGTCTTTCTATGCCGCCTGGGGTGGATTCTCGACTGTCAAGACCTACTCCTGGTGCGACAGGTACCGACTCTCAGAAGCGCCAGATCGATGGATGCGGAGAAGGATGGAGCAGGAGAATCTGCGTCTGCGGAAAGATGGCAGGCAAGAGTTCAACGATGCTGTCCGTGCTTTGGTCGCATTCATCAGGAAGCGAGATCCTCGGTATGTCCCAGACACACGGACAGAGGAAGAGCGCGTGAAAGCCCTGCGAGACGCAGCAGCTTCTCAAGCAGCACGGCAAAGAGCTGCAAATGCTGCTAAGATTGCCGAGGACTCTGTGCCTGACTGGGCAAAGTTCCGAGAGCCTGAGGAGTTGGAGGAAAGTGAAGAAGAAGAGAGCGAGGAGGAGATTCTCGAATGTGTTGCATGCAATAAGACGTTTAAGAGTGAGCGGCAGTGGGAAGCGCATGAAAAGAGTAAGAAGCACATCAAGGCTGTTAAAGCGCTTCAGAAGACAATGCGCAAGCAGAATGCACATTTGAACCTGGACGATGACGAGGCTTCGAGCGGACTTGCCACACCAGATGAGGCGCAGGAGCAAGCTGAGGATGATGAGGCTGGCGAGAACGACTTCGAATCAGCGAAGCACGGCGATTTTACGCCCGAACAAGGCAAAGTAGAGCCCACAAGCGACGATATGGAAGCAACTGAGCGCCACGAGGCAAATGGGAGGGACCGCGAAAGCAATAGTGCCCATATCGAAAGTGCAGATACCGCAAAGAAGGGACCCGACGCGGAAGAGGACTCAGGGGATTCCGCGGATTCAGAGGACGCAGACTATGCCTCAAGAGAAACGGTCCAAGCTCGAATGACGGCCGTGAACCTAGAGGAGACTCCAGCGACGACTGAGACGGAAGACGACAATCAACCTGCGAAACCTAAAATCGGCAAAGCAGCCCAGAAACGGGCGAAGAAAGCTGCTGCCGCCGCATCATTCCAACAAGCAGAAGCAGAACATAACTGTCAGGTTTGTAATGCCGGCTTTCCTTCGAAGACCAAACTCTTCCAGCACATTCAAGAGGAAGGTCATGCTGCTTTGAAGTCAGCCACTTCTGCCGCGGGCAAGGGGAAGAAGAAAGGCAAACGATGAACGCCACTCCAACTTCATCTTGGAGGACGAATCATGAGACCACGAACCAGCATAGCGACGGCATATATGTTGTAGAGATACCCCATACAAGAAACAATACTACAGTACGGCTGTTGTCCTGAATCCCGGGATTTGACGGCGATTGGCTGGTTTCCAAAGCCGGATAAGAGCTCAAACCTTCCTTCCCTTATCAATGCGACGTTACTCGATGACTTCTCGTGCTGCAACCACAATATCAGAGCTCTGCTGCAGTATGCAGCGATCGGCCAAGCTGCAGGCTCGCCGGCGGCACGCCGCAGTGAGACACAGATGTCGATAAGGCAGATTTCTTCATCTTGGCTCTTTCATGGGATATACTCATGCGCCTTCCCACACCCTCTTCCTGTCGCGGGCACTATAGCTCTCTTGCAACAGCAGAAGAAGACGACAACAACGACGACGACGATATGGCGGACATGTCCAAATTCCCAGATGTCAAGGATCGCCATCCTTCTGACGACGAAGCCGAGCGCACCAAGTCTATCGCTACAGACACAAAAGGCGATACCATTATCCGCACCGAAGATGGCGAGACTTTCGTTATCGACAAGAAAGCCGAAAGCGCTCTCGTGCGAAAATTCGACTTGAGAATCCTGCCGCTCCTGACGATGATGTATCTTTTTAATTCGCTTGACAAAGCGAATCTGGGCAATGCGAAGACGGCTGGGTTGGAGAAGGATTTGGGGTTTGCGGGAACGAATAAATGTAAGTATACTTTTGGGCAGCTTGGAGAAGTGGATGCTGATGACTTTGCGAATATCAGATAACATCCTTCTGAGTATCTTTTTCGTGCCGTACGTCCTCACAGCGCCTTTCCTTGGGATCGCGGGTAAGATCTACGGACCCTCGAGAGTGCTGCCGCTTATGATGGGCACTTTCGGCTCCATGACTATTCTCACACTGGCTGCGTACAACTGGTCTGGTCTCATGGCACTCCGTTGGTTCCTTGGTATGGCCGAAAGCGCATTCTTCCCTCTGGTCATCTACTACCAAACCCAATTCTACCGCCGCCACGAGCTCGCCCGTCGTCTAGCAATCTTCTACGCTGCCTCAAACATCGCTGGCGCATTCGGCGGTCTCCTCGCATTCGGCATGTTCCAGCTTCACGGTGGTCTTCTTCCTTCCTGGAAATACCTCTTCGCGCTCGAAGGCGGCCTGACAGTCTGCGGAGCGATTATTGCGTTCATCTTCCTGCCTCGCTCCGCACAAGACGCCAAATTTCTCACTCCAGAGCAGAAGAAACTAGCCTTCTACCGCATTCAGATCGACTCGTCCGCCGTCGTGGAAGAGAAATTTAACCTCCGAGATGCTCTCAAGATCCTCCGCCACCCAACCTCGTGGCTCATCCTCGCCATCGAGATGTGCCTCGGCATACCTCTCCAATCCGTCTCCCTCTTCCTCCCCCAGATCATCGCCCGTCTGGGCTACGGCACCGTGAAAACAAACCTCTACACGGTCGCGCCGAATTGCACCGGAGCCGTAATGCTGCTCATCCTCGCTTACTCCTCCGATCTGACGCGTTGGAGATTTCCCTTCATCGCTCTGGGCTTCTTCTTCACCTTCTGCGGTTTCATCATCTACGCCGCCATCGACGTCGAAGCGAACACGCGAGTCGCGTATTTCGCTTGCTTCATGATGACCTGGGGCACGTCCGCGCCCTCCGTTATTTTGGACGTCTGGTATAACAACAATATCGCAGACGAGAATCGCCGCGTCCTGTTGACATCTATCGGCGTGCCCGTGGCGAATATGATGGGTGTCGTGAGCAGTAATATCTTCCGCAATCAGGATGCGCCGGATTATATTCCGGCGTTGGCGACTACGGCGGCATTTGGAGCGTTGGGGATTGTGTTGACGTTGGGCTTGGGCGCATATATGATCTTTGACAATGGGAGGAGGAACAGGCGGCAGGGAGTAAAGGTCAGGGCGCGAGATGTTCCCACCGAGAGACTGAAAGATGGACCTGCTTGTGAGGATTTCAGGTGGGTGTATTAGATGCATATCTGTAGAGATCAAAAGTATGCCATGCTATTGACAGCTTTCGAATCAAGTGTTGTACATAATATATAGGGCCACAGGGGAGGTGAGCATCACACTTTCGTCGACCAGGCATTCGGTCGTCTGAACAGCAGCACCATTAATGTCTCCCCAGCGCCTTTATCCTCTCTCTGTCGTGTAAGCCACTCAGCAAGCTCTTTTCGCAGCGTTTCTTCGCGTTTGCCAAGGACGTCTATTCCGCGCTCTTCACAAGCAATCGCCAGCTCGTCCGGCGTTAAACGCTGAGCTGCTTCGTCCACCATACCAAGCAATTTGTCGTCGCTCGTGATGTAAGACAGCTTTTTCGCAAGACCGCGACGCAGCAAGATCGATGGAGGAGGTAGCTGCAGCCTATCCCAGAGGCTGTTATGGTTGTTCAGATTGCAGGACAGATGGCGGAGCTGATCGTCCCTCAACTTCAGCAATGTCTCTCCCGCAACTTCTCTTTGGGACATGGCCCACTCCTGGCTCCCTTCCACTCTCACCTCTCTCATCTGCTCTTTCGAAGGCTCACCGATTCCCCTCCTGAAGCTCACCCGTCTCCTCTCCTGCGCTTTGGCGCGCATCCCCAACACCTGTTTCGGAATGCGACACGTCCCGGGCACCACGCTCGGAATGAAAGGCACGAGCAGTGGCAACCACTCTCCAAAGATAGCCACTAAAAGTCCGAAGAAAGGCAGCTTGCTGATATCATGGCGATTCCTGGCGAGCAGCTGGAATTCCGATCTCGTCAACAAATCCAATTCCGATCTTTTCCCTCCAACATTTGCTAGCTCTTTCTTCACGCGCTCGCGCAGCGCTTTGCAGGCCTGGTGATTGAACCACACGGCTTTGACGCCAGAGAAATAGAAGCTGCCGTAGGCGCGTCCGATACGGTAGTAGTACACTGCGACATTCTGATCTCCACGCTCAGGAAGCTTGAGGTGCGGTGGTAGAGTCGATCGCGGTGCGTTCACAGGGTCGATCTTTCTCAATCCTGTGATCTCGACCAGTGCGGCCTTTTCCGGACGGTTGAGGTCTTCATTGGTGACTTGTGGGGGAGGTTTGTTGGTGGGTGGAGTGGAATATTGGCGGATTGTGACAATGCCGATTCTGCTCATCCGTATGCTGGCATTGTGGTGTCTGGAAAGGCTCGAGACTGCGCTCGGCCACTTTGTTGTCATTGCATCGGGAGAGAGGACATCGAATGGGGGAAGTGGAAGAGATGTGAACGAGCGAGCGATGTATTATTGAGCGATCCTGAAATTCACGCTGTAGCTTTGGGCGGCTCATCGTATCGTCATCAGCCAGAGTTTCGGGTCGTGGCACGTGGGATTGAGATATGGATGCCTCAGGCTGCAACTTCTTCTTCACTGCTCGATCAAGTAATCGCATGTGTGTCCGTTGCTACTTGTCTTGCCACGAGGTGAGACCGATGATGGCAGAGAGCAGTGATGATTCCCACATCCTGGAAGTTGGTGAAGTGGGCGCAATGCTGGAATACTGACATGACAAACATTGGCAGCCTGACTACTCAGCCTTACGAAGCTATATTCTGATCCCACCGCTCTTCTTCAGGCCACCTCATGCATAGTGGCGAAGATCAGACTAGACTCCCGTCATGACATCTTAAAGTTGTAGCTACTTCTCAGCAGAAGGTAACATTAACACATACTCCCGCTCGCTGTCTCCGAATGTAAGCACGTCCTGGTCTACCAATTCCACGAAGCGACTCGCCTCGACTGCCTTGCCATTGAGCTTGGTTCCCTTTTTGCTTTCGAGGTCAATTATATACGGTTTGACCTTGCTCAGCTTGTCGCCATACTCATTGGCTGTAGTAATATAGCGGAACTGTATAACGGCATGCTGTTTTGATATCGATGGATGTTCCAGGAAGAGATCTGTAACTTTCTGATCCCTGCCCATCAGCCACGCACTGCGCTGGTGTATGTAGACGGTGTCCAATAGGTCTTTGCCTTTGAAGATGTACATTCGCCACTGATCCTTCGAGGATGGTTTCCTCCCTTCAGGTGGCTCATGATACTTGAGGACTGTGCTGGTACCAGCCACAGTGTTTGCCTCTTTTGCCAAGAGGCCTGTGGGCTTGAAATTTGGCTTCTGCTTCTCAGGCGGCGGCGCTTCCCCCAGGGCGACCTCTCCTCGGAAAGAGTCTTCTTGTGAGGGCAGGGGCGCCCTGGATCTCCCAAGTGGCGAATTGCTACGCGACCGTCGTCTTTTTGGAGGAGGAGATCTGGATCTTCTGTGCTTGTTCGAGCGTTCTCTTGAAAGTGAACGATCTCTGTGTCTTCGTTCAAGCCTGTGCTCATTGAACTCGTAATCTTCCCTGGACCGATCCCTTGGGTGACGACTCCGTCTGCGGTCGTCGGGGTCGTCTTTGTCATCGTATCTGCGCGGGCGGTAGGTCTCTTCTTTATCGGTCCTTTTCCTGCGATCGTCCCTTCGTCGCTTGTCATCAGTATAGCGTCTGCGTTCATTTTCGCTCTCCAGTGAACGTGATCGGTAGCGATGCTTCTTTGAAGCGTCCCTTTTCCGATAGTTGGTCTCATCTCCAACAGAGTGATCACTGCGGCTGTCGCGTCGACTTCGTGACTTGTCGTCCATTATGGGCCGTTATACCAGTTGTCCTGGATCACGTGTGGACTGCAAGATGGAAGTGTTCAACCGCAGTACCACACCGTCTGTGAGGTGAGATTGCAGGAGGACCCACGGCGTCAAGATACTCGCAATGTAAAAGGCTTTCAGTCCGCATAATGGTCTGTTGCTGCCCGGTTTCAAGGAATCCGGGGACTTTCAAGGCAGCGTCAACTTAGGCCTCACGTCAAAGACTTGCCATGTATATACCTCGAGTAACTGTATTCGCCGCCGAATCATGCTTGGGGACAGACACCGCCAACTGCAAAAGTTTCGCCAACGCAACAGGGCCGAAAGTCGAGGAGACAGCCACGATATTTGGCAAACCAACGTTCCCCCATTCACCTCAGCGCTTAGCACATGCTCTGCCATTGGTCTTCACATTGCCTGTTATGTTTGAAGAGTCGCGATGGTGCGTTTCAGCGAGCCATCATCAGCTCCCCCAGACCCATTCATTCATGCTAGCTCAGCCGCACGCGATCGCTGAGCAGCGATCCGCTGCTGAGAATGGAACTCTTGGGGACGTGCCGGTCAGACTCAGCAGCGGCGTAAGACTGATCAGGCAAAGAGGCCTTGCAGCACGATGCACCCTGGCGCCTACAGAGGCGGTCGTGACATGGCGGCCATGCCGTGTGGATCGCTAAGGTGCTCTATCGCTGTGCCGCAGACTGATGGCTATCTTCCAGTGCTCCCCTCCGTCTTCAGTTTCCGTCGTTGCTGACTGCCATTTTCACTTCCCTACCACTACTCACGCTCAACACGGCGCTCACAGTCGTTTCCTCGTCATTTCCTCGCATCTAGACCATGTAATCTCTACCATGGCTTCGTCGAGCAAGTTCTTCACTTGGCATCCCTCGAGGACGAAGACGCCTCAAATTCTGTCAGAAAAGGCATGTCGGACAGCATAGGCAATGCCTGGAGCACGAAGCTGACTGTCAACAGAGTCCAGGAAGACCGAAGCGCAAGCCATTACCTCTAGACTTCGAACCGGCACCACAACGCAGCAGCCGTACCACCGACTCTATTGCGCTGCAGGATGCCGCTGTACAGTCCGCCACGAGCCTTCTGGCTGTAATGAATGACTGTCTCAACACTCATCTCTTGACGACGCAGCAAAGCTCTGGCAAACTCCAGCCAGGATTCGGAAGACCAAGGTCACACACTGCTCCTTCAACGCCCATGGCCGAAGCACCTAATCCTCCCTTGGCGGAGCTGGAAGGTTCTTTCCCAGCACGGCCCACACACGTGGTAAAACAGTCTTTGGACAGCAGATCGGTACTCAAGGTCATGCAATCGCCGCAAAGCTCGTACTCGCGTGGCAACTCGATTGAGAGACCGCACAGCAGCCCACAGGAGTCAACTTACAGGCTTCCGGTCTACGCGAGAAAGTCATACGAAAGCTTCTCGCGTGGCTCAGCAAGCTATCCTCCGATCGATCTTGTCTCCCGTTCGAAGGGTAGTAGTCCGTTCCAGCGAGTGAAAGCCCATGCGACGATTATACCGAGTACTAGCGATGACACCCTGGTGGCGAGTGATAGTGAAACGATTACCAATGGAAAGCGACCGCCCTTGAGCGTGATGTCGAATGGGTCGCAAACTCCGCCAAGCATTGCTGGCTCGAGACACGCTTCCCACGTCCATAGCACTCAAGCTGTGCCACAGATACCTTCTCACTGGGTTCGCAGGCCATCATCCTCCCAGGGTGTAGACCAGAATGCGGACCTAGAAAATGCGGTCATGGAGCAAATAGCGATCATGCGAGCGTCCCACGAAGCGCACATTGTGGCATTGAAAGAGAGCCACGAGCGAGAATTAACGTCGCACAAATCTTACATCTTAATCTTGGAGCAACGTCGGTCTAGGTCTGATGCACCACGGCCAGTTCCACGACGGACTCTCACTATCGACACCCAGGCAGCAGGCCAAGGCGGTGGTCTTTTGAGCTCCGATGCCAGTGCAACGACGTCTTTGCAATCTTTTGAGCTGACGCTTGAAAGTCAACGGCGGGTGTCATCAGAAGCAGTGGCTGAGACGGAAGCCTTGAAACGTAAGCTCAGTCTTGCCCGACGAACGACTGCAGAGATTGGCGACGTGCGACGCGAACGAGATCAACTCCGAGAGACCAACGAAAGGAATGATCGCAGGATCGCTCAGCTCAAAGAGATCATACGTAAGCATAAGGAGACTGAGAAATCTCTCAAGAACGCCGTCAGCGGGCACGAAGCTGCTCTATTTGCTGCCAACAATCAGCGTCTGGACGCGTTGGAAGGTTTCTACGAAGCATGCGAACAGGTCAACAAGGCGACGCAGAGGGAGAAATTCTTGGCGAAAGAGCTGGATGACATTCAGTCGCTACTCTCGCACGTCGATCCGAAATGGACCAAGCCTCGACTGCCGCACAAAGACGGAAATAGCCAGGAGGCGCTACTGAAACGACGCAAGACTCTACGACAAGACCCCCTACTGCAGCAACTGGACGAGCTTAGACGAAGCGCCGTCGAGAAGGATATGCGGATAGCTGAGTTGGAGGAAGCCGAGCGTCTCGCAAGCCAAGATAATGCAAGCAAAGAAGACCAAGCCAAGCAGCGACTGAGCACCGTCAAGGTAGAGCTGGAGGAGTTGCGACAAAGGGCCACAGATGCCGAAACATCTAGAGACAAGTACAACTCTCTTCTACACGCCGAGCTACGACGACAGAGTCGCGCCGCTGCCCAGAAACACGTCATGACTCCACAACTTGAAGACCAGGCTGCGATGGCTTTCGTCCAGCGTATCCGAAAGATGTCGATCTCGACAGCAGAGAGAGGCAAATTTGAGCTTGTCGAAAGCACAGACGACCAACTAAGCATGATTGAAAAGGAGCTGAAGCATCTGACACAAGAGATCGTCTTTTACAAACTGGACATCAAGGGCTACAGGAAGGATCTGAAGAATGCGAACGCAGAGATCGAGGCATTGCGAGCAGTGGCAGAACAGCCACCTTCCATGACCACTCATGCACCGTTGCCTACTCTGGAACGTGAAACTCAGCACACAGAAGATCTCAGGCAGCTTACACCGGCACCCCGAGCACCAAGTTCTGGCCTCGGGATATCCTGGTCGACATCTCTGACACCAAGCAGAAATGTTGCATCCGCAACCTCGGAAGCATTGCTCTCGACCGCACTCACTCCACAGCCTCGCAGCACTCCCCTTGCTTCTCCAATGCGACCCAAAACACCGCTCGAAACGCATAAGAAGCTTCCTAAGCCACCATCATCAACAACAAGTCCAGATCCTAGTCCACATAAAATTCCCGTGTCTCCACCAAACAGAGACATTCATAGACAAGAGACTTTGCGTTCCCTGTCGGAATCCATCATTTCGTCGTACGCTAAACGGACGCCCGAGCAGGGACAGACGCCGCCCAGAGGGAGGAGTTCAGACCCGCTGAGGACTTCTGCGGTTGTGGCGAATGCAGTGGCGGTGCCTGTCTCGAAGTATAGACCGGACATGCTCAAGACGCCGACGAGATCGGTTGTTGGTATTTGACGATGGAAAGTAATGTGTTGTCGTGTGCTTGTATCCTTGGCACGTAACGAATTTATGAACTGCTTTTCGCGATCATGTTGCTGACGGGGCGCAACGTAAGCAGCTTCAGGCAATACGACGATGTCATCACCAGGCTTGTGTGACTGTCAAATGCATTGTAGAATGGTGGGAAAACTTTCTTCGCGATATGCCGTGAAAACGTGTGAAACGCGTGTCGACGTGTCAGGGGTGAACCATGACGTATGAACGTTGCCCAGCGAACGAGCTTTGGCGTAAACAATGGTGGCTGGGAGGCAAAGCGCCAAGAATACCAGGAGCGACGAGCTTGCTAGCCACCGCCATCTACAACTCCAACCTCGTCATTTCACCACCGAACTTACAGCAGAGGAGGCGTGGGTGTTGCAGAAGGGGTCAAAGCATCAATTCTCTGAGCTAAGCTACTCTTCCCTCCTTCCTCCCACACCAACACATTCCACACCACACTCTCTGACCCGACCAGAAGGAGCTTCGATCGAGTCCCTACACCACCCGCATTCTTCCGTTCCAAAGAACAAGACCAACTGTTCGAGACATCACACGCAATATCCGATCGCTTGCATTCCACAACCCTCCCGACTCCTCGGCCATTGCGCCGCTGGAGCAACACCAACCCTTATCGTCCTCCTCCCAGACAGCCGGTAGACCGTCTCTACCATGGCGAATGTACGATTCGCAGTCGGCATCCAGCGGTTAATACCGTTCCTGGGTTACCACCATGTCTTGATGATATTGATCGCAATAGCGATCGTATTACTCTGTACGTCCAGACATCTACTCTCTAGAGAAGCCTCGAATGTCTTACTGACCTCAATCGACAGCTCTACTACTAGCAGGATGCTCCTCCTCCTCGCCCTCGATACCCGACATCTTCCTCATCTCCTTCTACTACCAGATGTACACGCCGACATACGACCCCACTCAAGTCAACCCAGGCGTCAGCGCAGCCATAGCAAACCTCGTCGGCGACGCCCATCTGGAAGTACGAGTTGGATATTTTGGCATCTGCGTCAATCCGGACGGAGGCAGTTTCCTGTGCTCGAACAATGCGACGTTGTTGGCGGAACAAATCAGTATTGATCAGGATCCACTGAACTTGATCTGGGTCGCCAATACGTTCAAGAACAGCGTGGTGTTTCCTTATCTGCTGTGAGTAACTCCGGAACCGAGATATAGCAGAGTTGCTCGCTGACATGATGATAGCATCGTTGCCATAATCCTCGCCTTTGTGACCTTCCTCCTCCTCGCCACCTTTCCTGGCTGGCACGAAGAGCACGATGCTCGTACGGGCTCCGACATCGACATCAAACCCTTTCCCTCTCGACCTGTCTCTCAAGTTGCTCTCGCCCTAATCTTCATCGCCTCCATCTTTGTGCTCGTCAGCGTTCTATGGCAACACACAGCCTCTGTCGCCGCTGCGCAGATAGCGAAGGACTTTGGAAACGGGAGTGTGAAGAGTGGAGTTGGAACAAGTGCGATGGTGCTCGGCTGGTTTGGTTTCGCCCTATTCATCATTGTGACGGTCGGATTGTTGGTCATGATTCTGAGCATTCATCTGCTGGACAAGTTGACGGACGAGTGATGGAAGAGATGGAAAGAGCAAAAAAGCAGATCAACCACAACTGCCCGACCGGGCACAACTCGGTGAAGAGCAAAGTCTCAATAGAGCGCCTGCCCATCAAGGCCTGCAGGATTCAGCATAGTCTGAGCGCAGCGGAGTGAGAGGACGACTGTGCATTTTTGGACATTAGCGGCATGGTAATGGTGGCTTTCGGCGTTCTTTCGGGTTGGGATCTTGCATTGGGATGGGATCAAAAGACTGGACACACTGGAATGTCGATCAATGTCGCTCGTACGAGATGAACGAGGCGATTTGTACAATGTAGATAGACGAGGACCAAGAAAGAACGACGGAATGGAAATGGCTGCCAAGCGCGGTCGATGGAACAATCAATTGAACGACTCTTCGATTCAACGGACGTGTCTTCCTGATTGTCTTTCTGTTTGCTACTGCAGTAGTCGAGTGTTGGTATGCTCCCAGAACTTCTGCGAGATCTCAATCTCTCTACTCGCGGCCAAATGCACATTGTCGGTTTCTCGTCGTATGAAGACAGGCCTCAATCATTCGTGAACGTATCCAAGACCGCCATCATCGTCCCAACCTATTTATCTTAGGCTCGAAACCTCTTCGCCCCTGTTCTCGCACCACCACCATGAACACGGATCATAAAGCCTTGCGGGAAGATCCAACACAAAATAGCTCCTTTGACTCGACTGCCAATATCACGACCAATCTTCCGCTCCAAGTGCCTCTCTGAACAATTTTCCAAATGCCCATCCAGTCTTCTTCTACGCATGTCAGCGTCGCCTCCGCCCTCGCCCTCGCCCTCGCCCTTGCTGTATTCATACCTTCAAATTTGATGTCCATCCCTTTTTTTTTTTGTTTTTCTCGACCTCTTGTCCTTGTCGTGCCTCGAAGCCTGCGAAAACTCCGTCAATATCTCATCCATCTCCCAAGCTCTTCCACTGGGCGCGCTATTCTCACCAACCGCTCGCTTTGTCACATCTCTCTCCTTGCAAAGTCGAGGGAGTTTTCTCGGCTGAAGTCGCTCGCTCCCAGCAGTTTCTGCACTTTGCCGTCGGCTCAAGTATTTTGACGGCGACATTGTGGGAAGATGAAGCAGCTGGCGAATCGTTGTCTTCATGTCCCGGCGCTGGGGAGACTCGTTCTGAGACATGTTCGGCGGATGTTGTCGGCATGGTCTCGTCATCTGGTGATCGTCGTCAGTGCTCGACGGTCCGGTGCTGCTACTCGTCGCAATTGCTTCGGTGATCAAGAACATTGCTGTCTGCTGGTCAGCGGTGGTCATATCAGCCGAAATGGACAAGCAAGGGAATGATTTCAGGAAGGAGAGAAGTTTTGGTGGCCATCATGGCACTGTTATTTGGTTTTCGCTGCATACTGTTACAAGATCATCATGCTTTTGCTGCCTTTGCAGTCTGTTTGCTGCCCCATTCAGGTCCTTCCTGCTACCCTCAAACTATCCAAACTATAAGCTCAGTGTCGTGTGGGCGTGCCGGAACTTCCAGTGCGAGGTAACACATTGTAGAGATTGTCGAGAGTGGCGGCATCCTTAGATGTACCACATGGTGGTATTGATACTGCCCTGGTTTGGCATAGCCATGAGCTTCTCGAAATCTGTCGGCATACCAGACGAGCTGCCAGTGCCGGTCTGATCCGCTGACTTGCCCTGGGAGCCAGAGGCGAGCTTCTTGGTGGTGGTCGAAGAAGATGGTACGCCGTCGCTGCTACCAGCCCACTTCGGATCGTGAGGAATGGCGCGATTGGAGACAAGGTGGGCGTAGTAGATCGCAGGGTGCTGCGAAATAGGAGTGGTGGCACGAATGTACTGGTATGATTGCTCGTACAAGATTGTCATGAGCTGGTCGTTGCTCATGTTCGCCTCGTTGAGGAGGACGTGATAGTGGCAAGGCCGAGCGGTACCCTTGATAGCGGCATGAGCCTGCAAATAGAAGTCGTTCTCAAAGGTGTTAGTAACACCAGTCTCGACCAGAGTGCCAGGGTGGGCATTGCCGTTGCGATCACCCTTCTCGGGGAAGAAGCGGACGTGGTGACGCTTGGATCCGACGACAACGACGAACTTCGTGCTGCCAGTAGGATCGGCGCCCTTGAGGAGAGACTTGAGATCAGCAACCTCCTGCTGAAGGACGTGGGTGTACTGGCCCTCGGAGACACCATCACGCAGGTACATGATAACTTGAGGTACCTTGCCGCCGCCGACATTGGACATCCAATGCTGGAACATTGGCTTGAGTTCGGTCATGATAGTGTCGGTATGGATCATCTCCTCACGGAAGCCATTGGTCTGGCACACCGCGGCGTAGCGGGTAGCAAGCTTGTCCATGGAAATTGTCATGGCGGCCATAGAAGGGTTTTGGGCACCAGGAGCGCAATGGGAAACGTCAGCGCCGATGACCATAGTCGAAGCCGTGAAGGCTCCAGCAGGTCCGGAGGTCTTGGTACCGATAGCGCGACAGGTAACACCACCCAACTTGGCGTTGAACTTCATCAGCACGTTCGAAATGTACTGTGGCTGCTTCTTCTGGACATGCGAGTACTGGACGCACTGGCTGACGACGCCGTAGCGGCACTCGCAAGAACGCTTGATCCGGCCGTAGACGTTGGAGTCCTTATCGGGGAGAACAAAGAGAAGAATCTGGGGTCGCATCTGCGCCTGGTTGCCAGCGGCGTTCCAAGTAGCGGTGACCCAAGTGCCAACGTCCTCGGCCTGGGCAAGCGACATGGCGGGCGATCTGTTGTCGACTCTGCCACCGTGCGCGACATAGGCGGATGTGAAAGCAGCGATGAACTGCTCGATAACCGTCTTGTCGGGCTTGCCACCACGACGACCAGGAATCACACATACTGCCCAGCTCTTGAGAGGTGCCCTATTGGTCTCGAGAAACTTCTTGCCCTTGAGGTCCCAGCGCCCAGAGGTACCAGGCTTAGCATCACCGGCACCGAACTTGACAGTCGGAGCTGGCAGCAGGCGAGCATCGACCGTAGTCTTCTTGGTGTTGATCTTGAGGTCGTATTTACTCAGGACAGGATCAGTCTCCCACGAAAGCATCTTCAATCCGTGCTCAATGCCCTTGTAGCGCTCAGGTGGAGCTGTGACGGCGAACTTGATCATGTTGGACGTCTGCTTCTCATCCATCTTGTAATTGTATCGCTGGTTAGGCTTCAGGTTCAGAACTTCCATCGGCAGGACAGTGTTCTTGCCGCGGAACATCTTGACCAGGGGTAGATCTGGGTACTGGAGGCGGATGCCGAATTTCTTGGCGAAGTAATCGTAGACAGACGTCTCAACTTCCTTGCCAGAACCAGAGAGGTCGAGCATCATGAACTTGTGGTTCTTTGCAGAAGTGTAGACGAATCGCTCGATCACGTAGTCGTCAATGCTGTCCTTGCCGCGATGCTTGGCGTAGACGTGCAGCTTGCGCAGGCGCTTCAAAGCCTTGCCGGCGGCACCGCGCTCTCCAGACTTGAGAGCGTTGACGAGGTCGGACGGGCTTCGCTGGTTGCAAACCCGAGTAGCGACGTTCTGGAGGACCTCCGTGGTCCTATAAGAGGGTCAGTAGTAGTCGAGACTCGACTTTGAGTGTGACGATAGAGTCAACTTACCAAAAGGTTCCATTGGCAACATCAAGATTGACCGAAAGGTGACCCGGATGAACAGCACGGAGTGATGCGAAGACGCCCTTCATAGCCTCGACACCATTGCCAAGGTCGAAGCGCTGCTCGCCACGCTGAAAAAATGAGCGCTTAATAGCAGTGTACTTCTGCGAAGGTGTCTGGCGAAGAAGATGATCGACAAAGTTGATGGCCTCCAAGCAACTATTGTCGAATGGGCATTTGCCAGCAAGGTGTGCGAGTAAGGTATCAAAGCGGACGGTATTGGTCTGGCGAACCATGATGCGGTGCTGATCGGGCGCCTTGCCTTCGCGTGGTGGGCGGCCTTGCTCAGCGTCTAGGTCAATCAGTAGGCGAATTTCTCGCTCGAGCTTCTTGCCAGACCAGGCAAGTTTGTTCCCGTCGAAGATAACGGAAGACCCGAGGGCAGCCTGGACAGTCTTGCATTCCCAGACCTTCTTGATGACGCCACGCTTCTCGATACCGTTGCCGATGCTCACATCGAACTGGTAGACGGGAAATTTGGGAAAGCCGGTGACGTGGAAAGTATTCAAACCAATCTTGATGGCCTGGCCAAGCTTGGATGGAGCTGGGCGGGTTGGGAGAGAGGTGGCAATGTCGTTGCCGCGGACTGTCTGCCAGCCCTGCATGCCAAGATCGAAATTCTTGGGGTCGACGGTGGCTCTGGATTTGTTCGGGTCACGCTCTGTTTTGGGCTCAGGATCGTGATTGCCGTCGAAACCGCCGCCGAAGCTCTTGGCGTGTGCAGACGTCGACGAAGCAAGGCCACTACGAGTAGCGGAGCGGTCATTGGCCGACGTGCTACCCGACGAGGACGTGTTGTTCGAACCTGAGCTGGTGCTCGAGGCATTGGAGAGGTTGGTAGAGCCTGGTCCAGTAGACGCTTGCTCGCTACCGACGCGCAGCTTGCCAGCTCTACCCATCGTGACCGCTGTTGATGTTGTTGGTTGATTGGTCTCTGTACAAGAGATGGTTAGCACGGGTCACAAACGACTGACTGACGTTGAGATGCGAAGCCGCCACATACGCTTGATGCTGATGAGTGCTGAGTGACGGTACGAGCAAGCTCGATGCAAGTCAGATGTGGTCAGGGGGAATGGAAGAGGAAGTTTGCTGAGTGGTGATGATGATGGTAGAGTGTTATTGTAAAGGAGAGGAAGTTGAGAAATAGTCGTGTGGCACAAGCACAGAGACAGAAGCGTACACAAGTGAAGGAAACGGGGCAGGTGCAGGGCAGATGAGAGTGATGAGAGTGACAGGATAAGTGAGGAAGGCGCGGTGCCTAGATATCACACCCAGAACAGAACATACCTTGGTTGTTGCTGATGGTTGTACGGGTTGAAGGAGATGGTCAAGTCGACTGTTGATGGTGGTCAGGAGAGGGTTTAAGATTGTTGTAGTGGACGGAAGAAGAGAGGGTTTAGAAATCGAGTCTGGCGTGCTTAAATAGAAGACTCGGCAGGCGCCAAGACATGTTTCATTCTCAGGGCAGGCACGGCCACACGAGCGAGCAACAGCCTGTGACGCTCACTGAAACCGATGCTGTGCTTGTGAAGACTCACCTGAACGATCTGCAATGGTTGAATAGCTTCTGAACGTCGTCGTTGGGGTATTATGGTAGTGCGAGGGAGGCACCTCGCAGAGATTTCATGCTGGAGTCAGGGGTTGTGCGTCAGCGACACGGCCGCGAGCTTTCAGGGATCGAAGCACCCGAGACAGAGCTTGCGGAGCGTTGAGGGACTCGCAAGAGCCTTGGGCAACGCTCGTAGGCCTGCTCTTGTGGAGATTACGCTCGCGGCAAGCAGACGGAGAACCGGACCTTTACATGGTGGATGCATATGGGTACGGACAACACTGGCAGCAATGCACGCCGTAACGCCTTGGGCTCGCGAGCAGCGCGACACCAGGGCTTCTACAGCGAAGACGCCGTGTTTCAAGAGATGGACAGGATAACTCCATCACCGATACGGCCTGCAGAGGATCCCATGGGCACCTTGTTGCCGGCCGTGGAGGACCTGGTGCTGATTCAAACCCCGATTCGAGGAGCCATAGAAAACGGCAGGACAGCAGTACAATGCTATCGGGCACGGTAAGAATCTCAAGGACGAGTAGATAGAGGCTCACCGACAGACTGGTGAGGTAGCTCGCAGAGATCGTCCAGTGAGACCTTGGTGTGCTTTGATTGCTCCCTTCCTTTCTCTCAGACCGTCACAGCCGATGTGCTGGTAGAAGCATCAAGCTCTCTCCTCTTACTTCTCTGCCTTTGCAACCTCGCGAGCCTCCATTGACACATTCATGCAACAGTATTCGCAGATAGCGAGGCCGAAAGCAATCATCAACCACCGATTGCCACGACTTCTCACGGCCTAAGCGTTTCTAACCCGCCACCTCGCAAACCACTGAATCACGTTCGCGTTCAGCAGCAAGAGACGGATGTGTGGGCATATGAGCTTCAGAGGATGCAGAGACTCCACCAGCAGTAACGAATGGCTGCTATCGAGGGCCTGACGGTCGACGCCTAGGACATCGCCATGCGCATGCGCTATCCAATCCCGACGCACGTGCGCAGGAGTCAGAGCATGGAACAGTTTGCAAGACTGCTTGTGTCGACTGCTGCTCTGCTAAAGCCTAGGAAGAGCCGGTAACAGAGCACGGGATGTCATTGCGTCCAGTCTCGTCCGCAGGGCCAGTACAAGCACGCGTATCGTAAGAGGGACAGAGCGGCCAGAAAGACATTCTATGCTGGCGAGCCGACCGTGATGACACGGAACATCGGATACCGATGGGCGCTGGTTCGCGAGGTTTACTCAGGTCATGACGGGGATGCGAGCCTTTGCTCGCGGCGCGGCGTATTGCTGGGTCTTACAGCAGCCATTTGGACAGCGACTACTAGCGCCGCACCACGGGCGGTTTTGGACAAGACCGTCGCAGCAGATTCCCCTTGAAAGCCTCATCTCCAAAGCCTGGCAGTCGAGCGCCATACCTTTCGATATGTAGCCGCAACAAGAGCTTGCCTGAGCGCCCAGGCAAGCACAAGATCAGACGCCAGCCATGTCAGGCTCACGAAGTGCGCGTTCCACATCTACCTACGTGAATGTCTTGGCTAGAGCTCAGCGGCGTTTGGGTCGGGGAAGAGACTGACGGCAGGCGAGAATAAAATGTGCAGTCGTCCTTGGTCTCCCTCGCGCCAGAGACCGGAGCAGTAGATCTCTGGCAATGAACTTGGCAGGTTCAATCGGCGAAAGAGTGTCTAAACTACCGGCTTTCTGGATTTGTTTGCTAGGTGATAGATACTTCTGAGAATTGATGGCATGGTGCTTTCCACCAGCACATCGATGGTGTCCTCCAGGGCTCTGGAACGATGCTGACCAAGCACGAGGCCCACAGTGACATTGTCGTATAGAAAGTCGCCGACTGCCCCTCAGAAGTGTCATGCAAGACATGGAAATTGGATCTGAAGGCAACGAAACAGGAAGGCAAGAACGTTGCTTGGAGCTATGTGATGGGATGGCACTGAGACCGAAGCTCTGCCAGGTCCTCTTGTCTCCAGCGATATGTCCTGAAAGACTGATGCGTGGGAGCTCTTGCAGCGTGGGTATACCCAACACCAGGCCCGAGCACACCGATGTGCTTCAGTGTCTTGCATAAGACTCGTACCAGCTAAAGTTGGCTTTATTGCTTGGGAGAGACCATGACTATCAAGACGTACAGACAGGCTGTAAGCACTCATTGAGCAACTGTATGACTTCCGTCATTTCCAGCTCGGGCTTGCCGCTGAACATCATTGGTGGATATCATGCCTGGTTGTCGCTGCCAGAGGTCGCTAACTAGCCCCTTCTTACTTGATGTGCTTTCGGCGAAATTCAAGCTGCCTGCTTGGGTGCAAGTAAGACTGATTGCGCTAAGAGCGTCGTTCTCGTCAAGCAAATGTGCAAAGTATCTGCTGGGCCAATTCTTCGCTGCTGTCCTGATTCATATTTGCATACGCGAGAACCACAGAATCGGCGCATTCTTGTCACGAGACAATAGAAGTCTCGGTCTTGTAGCAATTGCTCCAAGCTCTGCAGGGCTTGGGTTACATTTGAGCTTGAAAGCTCAGCATGCAGTCATGGACGTCGCTGTCCCCCAAGCGTTCTGGCAGCGGCGGCAGATGATAAAGACTTCCGCACTTCAACAGCTCCGCGATTGGAACTGGAGCCTCGCATTGTGACTGCTCACTCATGGCAACAAGCATCTCGAAGTCTCGGTGCGAGGGTATCGTTGCCTCGTAACGGACTACTCGGATGGTCTGCAGAAGCTTGGTTAACCGCGGGTCGAAAACAGTGCTCTTCCCGTTCCCGATACTCCATGGTGGGCATATAGACAGCTGTCTTTCGCTGCTCCCTCCATAACGCCCAGCATTTCAGTGACACTCGAAAGTCCCCGACAGTCACTTGCCGTGGGATCTGTATGCTGTTGCTCGCTATTCAATCCCGTCAGAGACCAGCGAAAACTGCAACAGTCGAGACTTGTGTCTTGCGCGTTGTCAGTGGCAGACATTCTGCGTGCATGCGTGCTTGAGAATTATCAAATTTTCGTATCCGACTCTTTCGATCTGTCTTCTCAACCCGATGTCCGAGGCCAGCCAGGTCGGGTGCCGCACCGCAGCTTTCGTGCCTGTGATGGAGCAAATGTTATCACCAGGCCGCTCTTGCTCCTCCTTAGCTCAAGGCGCTCTGTTCCTCTATGGGGATGCGGTGAATCAAGAACGTCTTATCATCTTCCTAACAGCTGCATGAGTATGCAGTTTGCAATGCCTCGAGTGTCCGCCGGGCCGCAGTAGCAGCGCAGTCCGGCCATGAGGGAATGCTTCAATGCTCGGGCGGTGGCACACGGAAGAGCGTGGCTTGTCTCGCCGCAGAGGTCATATCGCCCACGATGACTTCACCCCAGTAACCCTCCGTTTATCTTCATCGGGCGGTCGATACTAGCACTGCAAGCAATCGCTTCCTCATTCAGGTGATATCGCCAGCGGACGCGTGCGACTGCAGTAGTGGCTGGTGGATTGGCGTAAGGACGCAAGCGATGCGGGTAGCCACGAGTGCGTGCAAACGTTGCGCAATGACCGTGAAGTCTCAAGAAAGCATTCCATCTGCCATTTCGAATAGGTCAACTGGGACGCAGACTGGTGTAGCGGTGGAGGTCGGGATAGAGTGCGTGACAAGCTCAGGGCAGCAGCAATCTAGCGTACCACCGAGGACACGGGTACGGTTCCTGGAGTCCCGAAGATCCTCATGCTGCTTGTCATCCATCGACAACGACCTCGAGACATCACAAACCTGGCCGTCTTTGTCTTTGATTGGGACATTACATACGATGATTGTATTTACCAGGCACCAGTTGAGCGCCTCAGAGTGATACGCACATAAAAGACACCCAAGCTTTCCTCCAGCAACGATTTCTACCTATCCTCTCATGTCTTCGCTACACGATGAGCCTTTCAGATAATTCTACGGTCAACAGGGTGCTGTAACCATGCGTATACGCCAGACATGCTATAGTATACATCACCCTGGCCCAACGGGTCGTTGGGCTTCTTCTGTAAATCCTCAAGCTCTGTCGAGCGACTTGGCTGCCTTGCACATGTCCTCAAGCGTCTGGCACCAGCTTCGACACATTCAGACTCGACTGCCCAACAAACGAAGGACTACCCGAGCCGCAGGAACCAGATCTACTTTATTGACTACACTTTATACAACTTCCTTTTCGTTACAATGCTCTCAGAAGTCGCTATCGAGAACACCCACATCGACCTCGAACCTCGACCAGCATGGTGCGCCCCCTTTTCCTCTACCAGCGCTCGAGATACACAGGCTAAAAGTCTTAAGTCTTCCACTCGCAATGAAGTAAAGGTGTACCTCGTCGCAGCCCTCAGAGCACTTCTCGAGGCCGGCGAGAACGAGATGGCAGCATCAGGTACGTCTCAAGGTTGAGCACTCGTTACATGGCACTGTGCATGATTTCCTTCACTCAAGACTGCCAAGATGGCAGCACAGACACTTACTATGTGCTGATAGTCACGACTACCGCCACTACCCTCTTCGGCGCCGACCAGTGGACCGCAGCATCGGAAGCCGTTTCACATACGGCCGCACTCGACGAGTTCTCGCGCATCGCACCAATGGAAACTGGTAGGCTTCCTCCTGAGTCCCATTCTTCGAAGACATCACAGACGACCAGACCTCCGCCTCGCGTGCTGTCGCGTTCTTCCACCATTTTATGATCGAGCTGCAAAAGTGATATGCTGACACAATTCCTAGCCAAGAACTGCGTATGGAAAGCATACGATGCTTTCATGGAGGTGGAGGACGACGGAGGCGCCGATGTGATGGACGAGCTGGGTCGGAGCGTATGGGGTGACATGGCCTAGGGAATACACGTCAACCGCGAGATTCGTTTCCTCTGAGGCGAGACAGGCTTCAAAACCTGTAGACCGAGAGATGGGTGTTTGCTGTTCGATCGCGAGACTCATTGAGTGCCACAAGAGACGGTCACAAAATGAGGTATTCAGCACTTCGGCGTACGGGCCCCTTACATATTTGGATCCAGACGCGCACTGGCACTGGCACGCATGGCATGCTTCGAAATACCGACCCTTGCCTTCTCTGCTACAGCACAGGCAATATCGACCAGGCGACGACGGCATCAACGATAGTCATTAGATCGCATAGCGCATCAGAGACATGGGTCTTGGTGTATATGACTGATGTAGTATTAGCTATGATACGTACAAGAAAAGAGGCTGCTGATGCCTACCATCCAGTCCGCAGATTCCACAGTCTCTATTTAGAATAACTTCAGCCACGTTTCCACATGATCTCTCGCCGAATTCTCACAGAGTGGGCAGAGTACTCGGAAAAAGTAGCGAATTTTTGACAACATACTGCTGGGAAGTAGTATCTCTCTGGATGTGGAGATAGGCAGCGGGAACTTCGCTAAGGCTTTGAACTCGTGAATTTTCCAGCAACCCTAAGACCAACCCAACCCTAAGCACAAAGAGCAACAGTGTCAGTTGCAGTACATGTGAGAATGTCAGAGAGCAAGATATGATTAATTCATCTGCTTTCGACTTTACTATGTTACATCTACAGAATGCCCCCCATGCCACGCTAGGATGCCTTAGAAGGAGGGCAGTCAAAAGACAAATTCCAAACGCTCGTACCGATCCTGACTCGGATCCCTTTTCCTGTTCATCGTCTCCCCAACTGCCCAGCTGCCAGCATAGCACGGGCATGATCCACGTTGACACCTGACATGAAAGGTACGATCTTCGAAGTCTCAAAGTTCGGACCCACGTAAGCAGCCGCGCCGGGAATCATAGCCAGCACCTGATTAATCATTGGAGGCAATGGTATTGGTCCAATTGGCATCGAAGGCGGCTGAGCCATAGTTGCAGGAGTGAAAGTTTTAGTTGCGAACCCCCCGCCGCCGCCGCCACCGCCTCCTCCGGCGGTGTTGATGGGTACGGTGGCTGTCTTGCCTTGCATGCGCATGCCAGCAGCGCCCTTGAGAGGTGATTCGGCGCGCATGAATTTTCGCTGGGGAGAATCGGCGTCCGGATCCTCGAGAGGACGCTTGGGGCTTGGAACATAAGGTCCATTTGGTCCAAGGAGCATTTGAGGTGGGCTAGCGGGTTGTTCGATGCTAGATATGGTAGGTGGCTGAAAGCCAGCGGGCTGTGGGACAAATGCCTTTGGCTGGGCTTGTGTCGGACTGAGCAAAAGCTGCACATCAATGGCGTCGAAGGTCGGCAGAGCGAGTCGGTGGCTGAAGCGTACAACTTCTGGCTCGTCGGGGTACAGCTCGCCCATCCGCTTCTCCAACTTCATGATCTGAGCCAAGTCGCCATACTTGCTCTCGAACTCGTGCATGTATGCGAAAAGTGGCCGGCACTTTGCAGCCTTCTGTTCTTGAGTAGTGTCCCCAGCGTTCAATATCTTGGGAATAGTGGACTCGTAGACGACTCGAGCATTGGTAACATCTCCTTGGCTGATGAGATGCTTGATGTATTCGAGGATAAAGGACTCGTCGCTGGGAAACAACTTCATTCCACGATCAAAGATCTTGTTCGCTGAAGCATCCTTGTAGCAGTTCCATTCCATTAGTGCAGAAGCGGTATAGACGTCGCTGGACAATGGTCCTCGAGGACGTGCGTCCGCGAAGATGCCTCTAAAGCCCTTCACATTCTTTGAAGTATCGCCCTTCTTCTGTGGCTTGCCTTGACCTTGCACACGGCGGAAGGCGCGCATCTTGGCAACCCAGACGTACGAGATCGTTCGCTTCAGAACGTCAAGCTGTGCAGCGGATACACTCTTGACCGCGTCAATCTCGGCTTTCATTTGCTCTGCCCTTGTCTTCGGCTTTTGTTGGGCAGAATCTTCATCATCGTCGTCTTCTGCGTTGTCCATGGTCTCGTCTTCTGGCGGTAATGATGCATAGTGCTCTTGAATACGAAGTACTGCTTGCTTGTCCTTGTCCGTCAACTTGTTTCGCAAAGCATACAGGGCGGAATGGACGTTCTCGAATGGAACATCAAGCTTGTCGCCATTGAGAATCAGTACCTCATCGGTGTTGCCAGAACTCAAGCCACTTTCGACCCGCTCTGCTTTCATCATGGCCAGCAGCACCGATTCTGGGTTTCTAGCGACACCGTTGTCCAGAAAGTCTTCGCCTTCGGTGGTCAAACCCTGCGAGAAGCACCAGGATGCAGCATCGAACCAAATCTGTGGGTAGAAACATAGGAACATGGTCGCCTGCTTGTATGCATAAAGTACACGCTTTCGCCACAGCTCATCTTCGGTGCCTTTGTAGACAAGGGGATCTTCGTCCCGCTCCCAGTCTATCCAAGCTCGAAACTTCTCCACTTGCGTGCCAAACTCGTCCTCGCCTGCACAGCCGTATATGGGGGGCAAGCGTGGAAGACCACTACGATCCAAGCCCTCGAGCTTCTGCTGTATTTGAACTTTAGCTTTGCGGGCTTCGACGTAGTGCGGGCTCTGTTCTTGGACATGTTTTCTGCCGGTGGCTTTGTGGAGACCCATCTCGAATGACTCGTATTCCTTCCAGAGCTGGATTGTCTCCGAGTGAGGGATTTTGATGCCACGCTGATATGCTTTGCGTAGCATGTCGACCTTCTGGAGATCCTGCCACGAGGTGCCGCCAATATTTCCAGGTCCGTCTTTCACGAAATCAACGTAGTCTCGCCAAAGCTGACCCGCCTCAGGATCTATTCCGACATGGTTGAGAGTGAGCTCGAAGGCTGAAGTGATTTCGCTGCGATTCTTGCCATCCGCGTCGTTGATGAGAGGCAGGGCTCTTCGCACGTGGTCGATGTAAAATTTCCATATATCCACGTTAGGCATCTGAACGAGTACCTTGTTGAGGATCAAGGCGACTCTGTTGTGCTCGTCCAATTCGGTTTCCATTTGAAGGTACTTCAGCCATATCACGATCTAAGAAAATGTCAGTTTTCGTATCAAACAGAACATGTCAATAGGAGTTCTCGCAAAGACTTGAGAGTTGAGATAGCAGTAGCATCTTATGTGAACAGCAAGGACGCACGTACCGCAGTAGGAAAGACTTCAGTGAAGCGATCATACACATTTCGCACATAGTCGTATTGGCCTTTGTCATAGTAGTGTTCAATAAGAGACGTCCATGCCTCGGTATCGCCTTTTGGGTCATCTTTGATACGGTCTTCGAGCTGTCCAACCTTATCGTGTGGAAGCCTGGCTGGCGGTTGAGAGACTGTGGACTGCACTGGAGTTGCTGCAACGCCATTTGACTGCGGTTGTGGTGTTGGCGCGATGGACTGTTGTGCTGAAGCCACCGGCGTGACTGCCTTACCCTGTTCTGATGCAGATGGCTGGAGGGAAGTGTTAAAGACAGGCGTGGAACTAGACGCTGGGAGAGGAACAGTGGTGGACCCATTGAGACTTGTGCTTTGAGCAGCAGTGTCTTGTGGCGCACTACTTAAGGATACATCCTGAGTCGCAGAGCCTGCCGCGTCGCTCAGACCGGACTGTACACCGGCCGATCCATTAAGCTGCGATGGTGGCGGCTGTGCGCTCTCCTCTTGCTCATCATCACTCTCTTCTACTATGAAGCCGGCAACTTTTTGAGTCTTTTGGGAAGGTGCTTGTGTCTGGGTGGGAGGTGGTTTAGCATCCGGCGTGTCATTCGCAGGTTGATATTGCGCCTCTGCGCCATTGCCGAAATCGAGACCCGACGGATCATAATCGGAATCTTCGTCTGCGCCCTCTTCCTGAGCGCCGGCCGGACTGTAGCTCTCCGCGTTGTCATCTTCATCGTCGGCGGCGGCATCGAATGTGGGCGGGTCCATCGGATCGTACTCGGCCATAATGGCGACTGGCGCCTATGGCGCTCGAGCAACGGCACGTGCCGACCTGGGTTTGTTAAGCTGTCGCAGCAAGCTCATGCGATCTGGTCACGAATATCCTGATGCCTTCGTGTCGCGCGTTCGAAACGAGGGGATTCTCCGTACCTAGGAAGTATGAAGATGTCGTGTGCAGTATGGGAGCGAGGAGCTGCTGTCGTGGTGCTGCGGAAGGAAGGCGGAAGTGGTTGAAGAGAGTATGAGGTGGTCGATGAGAAGGATGTGAATGAGAGTGGTGTTGCATCTGCACGCGGAACAGAGGGCTGCTAGCGCGAGTTGGCCCGTGCCCGGATGGCCAGCCCTCAAGTCTGCATGTGTATCACAGAAACTTAGAATAGCATCAAACACCATATTGCCCTTGCATCAACATCTCTCAGAGTGCTGGCACCTCTATAGGGATACGCAGTGAAAGATCCAGCGCCTACCGGACTTCGACTGGCACCGTACCTTTTCACCGGCAGCAAGAAACGTGTTGGCTCGCCGGACTCCCGACTTCGCGAATAAGGTAGCCTTCGGCGACAACAGACCAAGTCAGGACCTTTGAAGATGTCGTCCTCACAGAGAAGATCTACCAGTATGCGGATACCGCCCTTCTTCCGGCGTTTATTCAAATTCACATCTATGGACTTCGAGACAGTACGCCTCCATGAACTCCGGATCTCCGAGCCGCCTCACTGAACTGACTACAGGCAGTATGGGAAATGACACATCTCATCATCGCTCCCAAGAAAGTCTTTCGCAATATATATTACCACGTAAGTTGATCTGAGTGCCATATTGACGGGTGATGGACAGAAGCTGATATCTCTGGTAGAAACGTATGCTTTTCCCAAGGTCGAGGGCCAAGCTAAGCTGACTCCTCTCAAGAGACAAAGAACACATACCATCGAGCCGATCCGGCGTTCTCGTACTTACTATCCTTGTTCCTGGCACTTACGGGCCTAGCGTGGGGCCTGGCATATGCAGATGGCTTCAGTAGGACGATACGAGTTGCGCTCGTCTTCGTTCTGGCGCACTTTCTACTGTGCTCACTCCTCATCTCCACAGCCATGTTCTTCCTAGTTGGCAAAGTCCTTGGGAAGCGCAGACAAGGTCTCTTCGGACCGCCTGTAGGAGGTGAGGAAGGGCTTGAGTTCGGGTATTGCTTCGATGTGAGTTCATTAAGCTGCCGGATGATGTCGTTCCTGCTAATTACTGTTTAGGTTGCCATCAGAGCCTTCTTACCAGTATGGGCGTTTCTCTACGTCCTCCAGTATCTGCTCATGCCCCTCATTGCACAAGACTATTGGGTCTCGAACCTGGTTGGCAACACCATGTATCTCATGGCCTTGAGTTACTACTTCGTCATCACATTTCTCGGATATAATGGTAAGATAAGTTTGCAGCGCTCAATGAGCAAGTTGCTAATATCAAGATAGCACTGCCTTTCCTCAGTCGGACAGAGATTCTACTCGCACCTATCCCAGTACTGGCCGTCATTTGGTTGATAAGCCTATTCACATTCGACTGTGCAACGAACCTTGCGCCTGTCCTGTGGTGTGGTGTGAGCTTGAGAAAGCCAGTTTGAGAGCTTTGCAAACCGACAAAAGCGACATGCACTTGTACAATAGCAGATCCTCGATTGACAATCGTTACCAAACAGATCAAAAAGATCGCCTGATCAACCTGTAATTCACTTCAAAATCATAATGCTGCCAAGCATCCACGTCGAACACATTACGTCCACAATAGCCCCAGCAAAACATCATTCACATGCCACATCACAGCTGCAGGTACATGTGCGTGGCGCTCCCTCAAATACACAAGCGTACTCGTACATGTGCGAGACAAAAACAGAGTAGCCTCACGCATGGCGTCTTGCACACGATCCCCGAACAGGCACAATCTGAGCCAGTGGCACAATCCGAAGCTTGGCAAATCTGCACAAGGAGCGGCGCCGACAACGCAACGGCCTCTGAAGCCCGATCAACTCAAATGATACATCTTCGGTCCTCGCGCGCTACGAAACAAGTTTGCACGATCTGTGTGTAGCTCTGTTGTCGACCATGATTGATGTTGCTTTGCCGCATTCGCCAGGACGCAAGGCCCCAGGAGCGAGCAGAAGCCGGCTCCCGAACTGCAAGTCATGGACGATGACAGTACTTTCGAGACATCATGATTGTAGATGATGACCATAGGGAAGGTCGTTCATGGGTTCAGGAAGGCAAGAATCGGATTCTTGCATACTTGTCACAGCAATCGTGCACTGCGAGACGTGACTGCCTGGAAGTGTTCAGCAGGGACAACTTTCGTCGATTCGCAACATACGGACATTAGATTTGACCGAATGTCCATGAGAACTACAGGGAAAAGCAGTGCACCATAGCGATTCGGATATGTTCCGTATCGCTGTATCATCATACACAAAAACTGTCCTAACTCACACTGGTACTATCTCAAGCCCTCTTAGTGCAAGATATTCATAAAACCGACCAACTTATCCATATGCAAAGCATTGGACTTCGCGTCCGCTTGCCCTCTCCGCGCGCGGCAAGGCAACGAGGCTCTTCGGCAGATCGCCACGGCAGCAACGCCGTGGCCACCACGCGCTGAGGATTACCCAACAATGACGTTCTTAGTCAATCCGCAGAGTTCGACAATGCGAATGGAGCAAAGAAAAAAAAATTGCTAGACGGGCAGCAAGAGGCGCGAAGATTCAATGGACGGTTCGGTATGGAATTTCTGCTCTGGGCGCCGAAGCCGACGCACAACGACCAGGGCGATGTGGGGCGAAAGGGCTCCCACGAGCGTTAAATCCGTCTTCGCTTACGAGTGCGGTCTCTGCGACTTCGCAACGGTCCTCTTGTGCATGAACATTTGCGTTCGATTCGACTAAAGCGTATTAGTATGCTCGAGCACACGAGTCAAATGCTGTATATGCAAGCCATTCAATTTCATGGCAACGGACAGCCGCAGGTTCATGAAGCAGGCGTGGCAGACAATCGACATAGCCACCCAGCGAGCAGAGAAGAGAGGAGGATGAGGTCTCGAGGTCCGCGGAAGCCATACCGCCAACCACGTCATATTGCTCGACGACCCACTCTCACGGACGCATCGCTCGTCCTTCATTGTCTTGCGATTTCCGACAAGCCATGCGGACGTAAGACTTCCGAATCTAGATCTTGCAAATTGGGGACGATGCTTTGCGCCCGGCCTTCGATGTACTGCTACTAGTAGAGTGAGCTTGCGATACCCAAGCAAAATCGGCGCGGACTTGATTTTGGCAGGCGAGATGCCGACTGATCGCCGCCGCTAATCTCATGCACAGAATGTTCCACCAGGGCGGCTACCACTAGCTTGTTCCTGACGACGACCCAGTGATCTGAATAGGAGGCGGCAAGCGCAGGCATGGAGAAGCTGACGACTTCTTCCACGCCCATGTGTTCAGAAAGCGTGAAGTCCAGTCCTGGGGAAAAACGTCTGGATTGGTACTGATACTTTCTCCGTCTGGAGCTATATCATGGGTCTGGAGGAGCATGTGTCCTTATTGGTCGACTAAATCATCGACGCCATATCATCAACGGCCGTAGACTCGCAGACTTCTTTTCGTCTCTCGCGGCACAGCATACAAATCCAGAATGCGAAATGTAATGCCCGTTCCGGCCACCGGGTATTGGAGTGCCCATCGTCCCCTGAGTCGCATCGAAAAGCTATCAGTCCTTATGGAGACCGATAGCGCGCCGCCTTGTGGCGCCTGGCTTTCTGCACGCTTTCATCATAATCCAATGACTTTCCACAGAGCTCAAATGGTGATAAGCTTCATACACGTGGCTTGCGCTTACAGCTTACCGAACACCCGAAAATCGCATACGTCTTTCTCGAAAGGGTTCGTGCCGCAAAGTAGGTTCGTCTAGCCAGGTCATGTCACTTCCCCAATGCGTCGCGACGGCGGAGCAGAATTAAAGACGTGGTATCTCGCCGTGTGTTAATTCGGGGGATGTGTGCTTCGGACTCGCACGTAGCGTGCGAGGTTTAGCATGTGAGAGCGTTACGCGAGAGCCCTTGAAAGCAGGACATGAAGCTACGTCAGGGAACAACCCATCGTTCTGGCGCATGGCACAGCAAGCGTCGCTGGCAAGGCTGACTAGAAGCCAGAGGTTGCTGCTGGATTAGCACACGGCCGCGAAGATCCCAATGTTTTTACCAATTGATACTGCTTGTCACAGCAATTTGTGCTCTGCAGGAACTTTTTTCGCTGGCCCGTCAAAGGCATGCCGGTGACCATTGTGGCTTGATGATCGGGTTGTGTCAAGAAGCGTGACTGGGAGAGTAGGGCAAGCTATTGCGCGTCGTCAGAGCTATATTTGATGATATTTGCTTCTCGACCGTCAATGATGCATGAGTGATATATGCGATCACGAGTGAAGATCGCGATACGCCAATGTTGACGATTACTCAACCCAGGCTCGGTAGATGGTCTTGCTGCCCCACGTCTGGCCCTTCTTGAGTAGAACTTGCGATTTCCATTTCTCATCGTTGATCGCATTCACCTATGGAAGATCACGTCAGCCAGAGCAGGATTAGCAATACTCTGGGAAGCTCACATAACGGCTAGCCTCAATACACATGCCACTACGGCGCCCTCGAGCAGGCGCGTCCCCAATTGCTGCGACATCGATGAATCGCCCAGTGTAGAACTGAAACGCAGGCTCGGTGCTGAGAGCTTCGAAGTGGATCTTGGTATCGGGATGGTTGAGCTCGATCAGCTTCTTCAACGGCTCCTTCCGGGTGTCGATGGGGATGTTGGAAGCATCTGTATTGACGATGAAACAATGGTCCGGATCGGGATCCTGAGGCCCAAGAACAAACTCCTCGTCGACGGGTATGCCCGGGAATGGTTCGATTGCGCCCGTTGGGATGGCATGTTCGTCTGTCACGAGATGCAAATTCGTAGAGACCTTCGCTCTCGTACCTTCGATGGTCGGGCCACCAGAAATATTGAAATAGCTGCGGTTTCAAGTCAGCGTTGGGGAAACATGACCATGTCCTGGACGACACGTGTGGTTCACCTGTGATTCGTCAAGCTGACTGCCGTCTCTTCGACCTCGTCTCCCACCAGCTCTGCCTCGTACTCGATCTCTAGAGTTGTCTTGTCCTTGCCCTCGTCTTTCTCCACATATGCTTTGTACCACAGTTTCATCTCGACTGTTCCTGGGAAGCCCTCCTCGCCATCCTTGCTAAGGTACCTGAACATCACAGCCTCACGACCATCACGATTGACCGGGGTGGGCCCCTGAAAATCTTTCTTGCCCCAGCCAGAAACTCCTCCATGAAGAGTGTTCGGCCCATTATTCGCAGTCAGCTCATAGCTCTTGCCATTCAAGTCGTTGATTTTGGCACCCGAGATGCGGTTCGCGTATCTGCCGATGTTCTCGCCGAAGTACGGACTACTCTTGCTCTTGTACGGCTCAGCGGTGGGAAACCCGAGAACAATGTTGTGACCTCCAATCCGGAACTCTTGGATGATACCTCCTTGTGGAAGGAAGGTGAAGGCGTCGGAGAAATTGGCCTCTGCCATTGTTGCTGCTGGACGTGAAGTGGGAGACTGTGGAATGATAGACTATATATTGACTGTGGTCTCGTGGTCAAGAGTGTGTGATGAGTGACACGGCGATATATCGAGACGTGGTGCGCGACCTTGGGCGCATCATCGTGGTGGAGCCGGCATTGCTCCACGAGGGGCATTTAGCCTAAGAGCTCCATTTCTCCACGTGCTGAAGCCGGTGTCGACGGAGCAATTCAAGACCATGTCGAAGTGCGTGAACGACTCTCAAGGCCAATGTTCGAATGTAGGGATGATGTGAAGAGCGGAGCAGACGAGACGGTCGCGGCTGCCGTGTGGCATCAGGAGCAAGTCGCGCGCTCGGGCCATTCTGCCACCGAAAATCGACTTCATGTCCCGATATCTTGACACTCTACCTTTGCATCTCGACAGCCGTTGGTCGCGCTGAGCAGTCGAGGGACACGCAAAATGCGGAAACGTGAACTCGGGCGCGACATCGGATACCTGGTAGACGGCAACTTTCATACCTTCATACTTTCAGCTGGAAACTCACGTCAAGGGCTCCGAAGCTTGCCCTCTCACATGCTCGGCGAACAACCGAAATGTCAGCTTTGGCGCGAAACACGACCATGGGGGCATGGAAACGAAAAGTCTCAGAGTTCGGAAAATCGAAGTCTTTGATGATCCCTAAAATGAGACACAGTAGAAAGTACAACGCAGATAGCCCATCCCACTGCTCGCCGGCAGACTGTCCCATCTAGTATCCTTGCCAAAAACTCCTGGAGGTGTTTCGTTTGACACAGCAGTTTCCCTTCCCAATCGCTAAGGATGCAGCAATCAAATGAAAGTCATTACAAGAAGTCGTACGTAGGTACGGCAGTATTTTGATCCCGAAGCCGCAACACGGCAACACGCCAGAATGAAGCGAACCGCTTGGCGCAGAACCAATAACGTCTCATCGCAGATCGTCGATGGGTAAGCGGTCGCATGGCTCCACAAGACGTACTTTTGACGTTCCAATCACTCAGGTCATGACTTGGATGAACTGATTGAACTCGACGTCCATCATTGGATCCACCATGGATCCAGCAAGGCCGCCATCTTGCAGCCTAGGCACACTGCCGAAGTTACTGGACATCTGAGGTGGATATGATGTAAATGCCGCCATGTTAACGTCGCTGTATTTCATATCGTATGGTGGTGCTGACGAGTCCCAACCCATCATGTCGTCCACGGCTCCTAAGTGTTGGTCCAAATTCGGCGATTGCAAGGCGTACTTCGATCGCATGAGTAGCTCCACATTGGTCGTCTGAGGGTATGCCCACTGGGCTTGGTAGAATTGAGGATCGTTCGCAAGTGGCGAATGCGGTTGCAGAGGCGACTGGGTGATTGGGAATGCTGGGTGTGACTGCGAGCTGGGAAGTGGGCTGTCGATTGGTGGCGTGGGCGGTGTGTTGGTCTGGAAGTTGAAGCTGCTGTCCTGTTTGAATGTGGGAGGCTTGGAGATATTTGGAGTGCCGTGGTGTGAATCTGATCGTCCATGGCCATGCTGGCTGTGCTCCGAGTCAGAGCTGATCGATCCTCGTCGTCGAGTGTACCCAGACCCTTCTGCAATCAACCTCGATTGCAGCTTTTGGACGTCTTCCTCGAAGGTCTCCAGTTCGTCACTCCCGTCCTGCTTGGCTTCCAGCAATCCTAATGCTGCGAGTATGTCATGTGTGAGAGGATTGCCGTTAGCCTCAGACAGAGAGTCGCTCTCCCATGCATCTGCCGCTACCAAACGCCTGTACATCTCTTGAAGGCCGCACACGAGTTGAGACTGCTGTTGTTCAAGCATCTCCACGTAGCCTTTGGGATAGATCTTGTCGTGGGACTTCTTGCGTTCGCTATTGACGAGATGTTAGTTGATCGTCAAGCTTGTTGCAACGATTGATCGATCAACGTACCCGAATACGCAGATGGCATTGTCTGCTTTGCAACGAGAGCACGGGCTAGAGCCATCACACTTGCTCTTCTTCAGTCGACATCGATCGCAAGCCTTGCATACACGTTTCCGAATGCTCTCTGCTGTCGAGTCCTGAGAGGCAGTGCGTTGAGGTTGAGTCATCTTGGCAGTGTGTGATGTGGCAGAGCAAGGAGTTATGGTGTGCGAGTGGTATGAGACGGGAGGCCCGTTGTTAAGGACGTTGAGGTGGCCACGGTGGGACATTTGGAGCTTTGCTTGGTAAGAGAGCTACAATATTTGTCGGGTGCGGATCGTCTGCAGGTAAGGGCCGATGGGATTGCTTATTGCATCAGAAGGCTGTCTTGGTGGAATGGGGAAGGATGCGCCGAGGGCAAACGGGATTGCAGAACGGGAGTGCGGGTATTCGATATGTGCAGATGTGGGTGTTGCGGTCTGGTTTGGTGCGAAGGGAGTGTGGCAGGAGGGTGGTGGCACTTGGGAGATATACTAACCAACGATGCTAGGCCGTAGCAGCAGCACCGCGAGGAAACAAGCAAAGGCCCCAGTCGGGACTGGGCATATGGGACATCCTGGCGTGGCAGCGACGAGCGAAGAGTCCCAAGCGCTTGTGCAGAGTTTGAATGCTCAGCAACGGATCGGAAGTGCCCACGACCAGTGACCAAGCCAGTGCACTGAAGGAGAGCGAGTGCGCTGAGAGGGTTCCGCGTCGACGGCTCTTGCATGCATGCATCACACATCAGGTCATCGTCGACATAATCTTAGCTCCGAGCCCAGCAAGTGTACGAACATGGGTGCGGGCGTCGACCCTACCATTAGCGCGCAGCCTCTAGCGAACTCAAAAGTGGCAGAGACAGGAGCTTCGTCACCAGCTCAGGGCAGTTTTTGCCGTGTGAAGAAGCGAATAATACATGATTTGGGGTGATTGACTAAGTGGCTGGAGATCAGATTCACGTGCGTGCGACCACTGCCACTAGTAGTAGTACAGCACATGTACATACAAACAGTGCAGCTCGGCAAGCCGGGTCCTGGCAATCCGCCGATCGACAGCACAATATTACAACTCCCGGTAACGCCATACGTGATTATCTCGCTCATCATAATGACAAAGCTGCACCTCAAACCCGCACGCATACTGCGCGACTTCGAAGTTTCCATGGCCGTGTCCGCGGAGGGCAGCAGCATCTTTCGATTCAACAGCGCATCGGCCGCCGCAGTCGCCAATCAACCATTGCCTCCCATTCGTCCTGCTGCGCGCCTTGCCCACCAAACGCATGATTTGCGCGGAGTTCTGCCGTCTCGCAACCTCGCATGGGGAGGCGCAGAGCCAGGCAGACGGGAATGGGATGCATTCATGTTCTTGTGTTGAGTGTAATCCTCACTCGGCAGCGTGTCATCCAAGCCCTGGGCGCCGTGGGTCCAGCATGCTGCACGCAATTGCTGACGCCGCGTGTGAGGCGCAGAACATGTGCGCCTGGAAGTGGCAGCAATGCTCGCTCCTTCACTACGACCGCCCTTCTACTAGTGACAATTTACCAATTCCTCGTACAACAATTGACCAGACAGCCAACACTTGCAGCTGGCGCTGTATCAGCGACCCTCGGACGGATCACTCGCGTGCCGTTCCCGGTACGATTGCGCTGCTTTGTCAGACTGTCTCTCCATCGCCAATGGCACACGTCCTTACCCCGACCACGCCAACAGCCTCTCTCTCGAGTCTCGACTGTCAGGCATCTGCTGATTTCCGCCCCGTTCAGAGCTTGCCTGCTCGCTCACTCCATGTCCCGGTCGAGAGGCAATTCTTCTCCTAACTCTGCTAAATACATCGACACCGCACCGGGTCCCTGCCTGCCTCATTTCCCAGCCTGGAGCAGCATGGGCTGCAAATGCACGGTTTACAACCAGACATAGAACATCGCGCTATGAGAGTTAAGGTAATTTCATTCGGCTGCGATTCGAAGGTCCTGATGTCGCGTCTTGTCCTGACGCGCAGTGCATCTCTTCGTGGCCTTGAACTCGTCTGTTGGACTCCGTCCGAGCCCTCCTACCCCAGCCCTGAAACGTGATGCTCGGAACGGCTACGAGGCCGCAGCGACTTCTTATCCTCCACGTATCGCAGAATGTGCGGCTGCTTCACTGATCAGACAACCCAGCTCGCATTCGCATGCACAAAGGCCTTTATCCCTGCTCGCACCAATACCGGAATGCCTTACTACACTCTGCAAATCTGAAGAGCACGAGGCTTTTCGATTGCGGAAACTATTGGTCACTGCACCTTTGTCCAACAGATAAAGTGTGTATGAGTCAGCCTTATTTCCATGGCATTGTGTTCGGCTCTGCATCACTCTGATCCGCCGGGTCTCTGTCACAGTCAGAAGTTTTGTATGATGCTTCATGCTGGTGCGAAGACTGAAGCAGTGCCTTTTAGATGTGCATGAAGTAGCGCTGCAGGCTGCCGGAAATGGACGTTGATTCAGCTTACACATTCACACCAAGCGGACAAGGGAATACAGTCAGCGCACCAATCTTTGACTCATGGCTTTAGCATCAAAGCTCTCCTTAGCGGGCGCGGAAATTATGGTGATCACAACCATTCGTACGTGCAAAAGCTATTACCTCTCATTACTATCATAATGATATTCATGCCTGCATGCGGATCTGAGGGAAGAGACCGTCGGACCTTCTGGAAAGTTGTCAATCAATGAGTCGCTGGAAACATGCGCCATGTGGCCGCCAGATACCCGGAGCAAGCTCATGACTCCAGCGATTGCTGATGACGAGATTCGCAACGGCACAACACGCGAGAGGAGCTTCAGTCGTCATTTCACCCGCATGTGCATCGTACTTGGACATGATTCGGTGTACGCAATGTTTACCGCTGGATTGTGTACCTTCTTGCTGTCGGCCCGACTGACATATGGATCTGAGCCCGATCGACGCTGTGGACTTGTTCTGTAACAACGGCAACAGCCTGGACGTTTATGACACGCAACGTTCCGCCAGCTGTTGCGCCAACCGCGGGTGACGCTCACTTGGCATATGTTCATGACTAGTCGATGTTATGCCGTGCTGTGACATGTGTGAGAAGCATAGAACATGCTCAATCTTGAGCCCGTTCACGGTCGTAAAGCACCATGAAACATGTTGAGGCTGTGAAACATGTCCAGCTCGGAACAAAGACAGCGATTGTTTCTTGCTGCCCGACCCAGATTCACGGGCACAGAACCGGATTTCCGCCCAGAGCTCCTTGCTGTACAACTTCGCACACCGCCTCATGCCGCTCGAGATTGTTGGATGGACAATGCTAGGAGCACCTGCACGTTCTCATACAGTCCCTTGGCAGCGTCTCAGATGCAGCTGGCCGTTGATTGCTTTGTTCATCAGAGTCTGCATCAACCCCGAGCCTCGAGTTCGAGAAGTATTCGGTCACCCGGCATCTAGGAAGTCGTCAGTTGCGAGGATGACATGTACGGCTTCTCCCGTCTTGCGTTTCCTGCCACGTTGGCGCAAGGTACGCTCGCAGAATGGCTTGTCCTGGTCTTACTCGAAGTGGCTTTCTTCGCAACTATTCTTGACACCCTCCCCCCCGGAAGACTTGGTTCCGATCCCAGTACTCCAAGAGTTGAGAGTCGAATGCTATACAGCTGAGCCGCAATGACATGGAATGGATGGGATGGAGAAAGAAACCCGGTCTGTTGCAAGAATGTCGCCATTCTTGTCGCTACGAGTTTCGAGAATCGACGTGATCAGACAGTGCAGAGGTCGCCCAGGCTGTGGGCCAGGCCTGGTCTTCCTGCATTGTTTGCCTGCTGGTATTCCCGCAAACGAGAACACTGGCATCGTCGACTACAGACGGTGACCTTGACTCGAACGGAATATGGTCTCTGGCATCCCGCATAGTAGAGGCGTACATGTGCAACTGCTGCTCGACACAGTCGGGTCTACCGCTCGCACAAGAGCATACCCAGATTGGAGAATAACGTCGAGTTCTACTTTCAGTCTGACCGGCCCCTTCAGCAGCAACCATAAGCTGGAGGATCGTCAAGCCACGTTTTTGACAGGTTCTCAGACGGGGATGGAACGACCAATGTCCCTTCACTCCAGTCTTTACTGTCCTTCTCGGCAAGAACGGGAGCCTGCTTCCGTCGAAGATTGATTCGCTGACTTAGCACACTTTCGCTAAGTTATCCCGATCGCAGCAATCGGTCCTGCCTCCGGGGGGAGCTGACTCATGTTCAAGGTCATTATCAGATTAAATCTCACGCTGCCAGTCATATCTATCAAATAATCACCATCTAGTGTCGAGCGGCTGCCTCTGAAGTTGTGGGAGTTGCTATCCTCCCGTCCGAGCACGAGTGATCGCCTTAGCTGGGCCAAGTCTTGGCTTTGACTTACTGATAACCGCAACACCATTGGGAAACCGCTCGTCCTATTCTCGGACAAAGAGACATTGCACATACGATCGCCCCACTGTCTTCGTTGAGCGGCCAGGGCACTTGTCCCGTGCGGCAAGTCTATCTCTGTCGTGTGGTGGTTGACAGCGCCGGCGGTCCCAGGGGCTAGACGAAATCGAAGATGTCGCAGGGGATCCCATGCGTTGCTCCTTCGCAAACTTCCGGCGGAGAGACTTGGCCTAGACCGAGGTTAAGAAGTAATGTACCCAGACTCAGCAGTTCGGCAGTTATCAAAGAGAGACCGTGCGAGTTGGCTAAAATTGGGAATCTCCGGACGTCAAGGCAGCGATGCTATACCAAGTGATCGCAGTGTGATGTTGGTTGGAGCACGTCTGAAAGTGTATTTTCGATCATCAGTCCTCGACGATTGGGTTCGACGCGCTCAGGTGCACAGCCATGAGTCGTGGGCATTACCATGACAGACCAAGAAGATGCCACGAGGACGACGACAAGGAATGCGGTGCGCGCGGCGACAGAAAAAGACAACGACGGCGAGGGGTGGAGTGAATAGCACAGAGACACGGCACCGCGCTTCACCCACCACAATGGATCGTCGAACGAATGGGGCAAGAGCAAGTCGAGACGATGAGGCCAAACCTTACACTCCAACTCGTTTCGTAAAAACCCAGCAGTCTGGATCTCTCCATCCTCTTGTTCTTCTCGGGCGTATGGGAAGCAACGCAGCTCCTGCTTAAGATTTGCATGTGCGCGATACCAACAATTTACTGTATATCATGCTCGGACCGACGACCGGCTTCTGTGCTGGACTGCAGCTGCAATCTCAGCCGTATACGTCCATGTTGTACCAGAGGGTTGGGAGCTCTTATTATCCGTTGACCAAGGCAGTGTTTCGTTGAAAGCAAGATACATGAATACATGGGCGAAATCTTCTTTTCACCACATGCTGCTCTGGTCGCCTGATATCAATAATGCCCACAGATCAGCCAGAGTAAAGTGCATAAACCACAAGTCCCAGCTTGCAAATGTGCTAGAGTATTGGGTGCTATTCTAGGCGCGTTCCTCAGATGGGTCATCGATGGGAGATGATAGAGTGCTTCCTATATGCGCCAGATCCTCACCTGAGAAACAATGCCACCGTCACGCCAGACAGTGTTGAGGGTTTGATGACTCTGGCCTGCAAATCTGCGGCTGGCAATCCAACGGGTTGCGAGTGACGGAATGTGTGAACAACGTGATTTTCCTGTCCGGCGAACGACAAACAAGTGACCATTGTTACTTTCAGAGCCGATAGACCATCATAGCACCACATCATCATCATCATTATCATCATTGTCACCACTTCATCTGTTAGTCCGAGGACGCTAACACTCTGATACAACTCCCCAAGCTCAATTGACGCCGTATACCGGCATAACACTCCCATTCCACCGAATTACCGAAAATATTTGTATCCTTCGGGGAAAATTGCCCTCGCGATCTTCGGATTCGGATATGGATCGTGGGTGTTTGACGGCACTCCCTCTCTTTCTCTCTGACTCTCCACCTCGCGCCCATTAAGAGAGAGGAAACACAAACCGCACAGTCTACTGATATACGGGTATGTTCTGTTTCACTGAGACGCAGTGAGATTCTGTTCGCGTGCATTCGCATTCGCATTGTAGCGAGGTAGAAGCTGGCTTTCTCGCTTTCTCGCGTTCTCGTTTTCTCGTACTCTCGTTTTCTCGTTTTCTCGCTCTCTCAGTTGTGTGAGGCTATTCACCGAACTTAGCAGGCCAACTCATGAGCCAGTATCATAAGCGGAGGGAAACGAATAATAGCGACCTCGGATTGCCCTCGCATTCACGACAGTTCTTGTTAGAAGAATCTGGCGATCATGCCGCGCATTAGATCCTACTTCGTACCTCATCGAGACCAAGACTGTAAACATTCTCCATGTCAGAAGAGCGGACAGGAAGAGTACACGATGATCACATGCTATGCTGCCTCACACAAAGCCTGATCACCCGACTGAATACCCATTCCATCGCTTACTATTCGCCAGGCACCCCACTTCTCAGGTTATCGTACCTTGACTCCGGATACTCCAAGCAATTCTGGACCTTTTCCATATGCTTACCTTCGAAACCTCCGAGTCCTTGCACGGTGATGTTGATGAGGCTCTCGCCGTGAGTCACAGGGTGGTCGCCGCTGCTTTCCCACCACATGGCTCCGCCGAGGCCGACTTTTTTGATATACTCAACTTTCTGAGCGGCGACCTGTGGGCTGTCATATGACACCATCGTACGCGTTGCGGCATCGTAGCACCACGATGCGATTGCATGTGTATCGTGGCAGACTTGAGAGCCGGTGCGAGGGAGTGCCTGAGAGGTTGCGCATTAGCCCCCGTGCACGCTGCATGTCGGTGCATAACAGTGATGATAATGGTGAGGATGGATATCAGATTAGATCAAGTTATTCCGACATCCTCTCGGATATCGCGCCCATTGCAGGAGTGGCTCTTCCGAAGCGCATTGCAGGAACCATCGCGGAGAGGCTTCTTACAAAGCGCTGTGTAAGAGACCCACTTGCACAGTAGTGCAGGATTGCTAGGCGTGGAGCTCGGCTTTATCATCAGAGCAAAAAGGTGCAGCTCGGGCATGATCCGTAGCAACGTGACAATGCGCGCGGTAGATGCCCGAGCACGATGTTGGAGACGAGTGGTAGACTTACCTTGTAATCCCATACGCCATTCTCCCACGATCCTTCACCCACGCCATTATATCCGCAGCCGGGCCCGTCGGTGTTTTGGAAAGCGCGACCGTATAGGGGCATGCCGAGCACAATTTTGCTGGGGCTGACGCCATGCTCGATGTAGTACCGAACGGCGAAGTCTATGCTGAACGGCGTACAATGCGGTGCATTCTGTGATGGGAAGACGTTCGCTTGATGACCTGCGTTAGCGTCCCAAGAGCCAGCAAAGTCATATGCCATCCTACAAGAAGGATTGCTGCGTCAGCTTAGTCAAGCCTTGACAAAGCGACAAACCTACATGTTCCAGAAGTCCAGGTAGCGGTCCATCTCCTGTAGCTTGAGCCAGTGACAGTTTGAAGGACCGGCTGGGGACGCCACAGTCAGCAGGAAATGCGGCTTTTTTGGTTGGCAATGTGAGTACTCTTCAAGGGCATGTCTTGTAGTCTGAAGGAGCTTGACGAAGTCATTTGCTTCTGCGTCGCTCTTTGGGTACTCCCTGACATTGGATTCAGCCACATGATCATAAAGTGCTCAGTCCTACCTTACCAGTCGATATCCAAGCCGTCAAAGCCGAGATCCTTGAGGAGACGAACAGCGCTTGCCGCAAAAGTGTTGCGACCTTGTTCAGTCGAGGCAGGCTGTGCGAAATTGCTGCTGTACGTCCAGCCGCCAATGCTCAATAAAACTTTGAGATTCCTGTTCTTCTTCTTGAGCAGATACAATTGTTTGGCACACCCATAGACATTGTTCCCTGTGTCATTCCAGCTGTCCGACGGGTAGTGTTTATCGGTATCAGACCAGCCATCGGTAAGATAGACCTCGCCAGAGTCGGGGCGGACATTGGCAAAGGCATAGAGAACGTGGGTAAGCTTCTCGGCGGGTATATCTTGCGGTTGATGGTTCCTGCCATAAATCGCCCAATTGACGAAGTAGGCGACACTGCGGAAGCCTGGCTGATACGACATGGTAAAAATCGCTTGGTATTCTGGAGGTGAGCAAATAGCCTTAGCTATCCAGTATGTTCAGAGAGTCAGAGAAGCGAGAGAAAGTGGTGCAGGCAGATAGAAGCCGCTGGTTCGCCACAGATGAGGATTGCGACGCCAGAAACGAGGCAGTGCACACACGATCTGACCGTCGTGGCGTCAGCAAGTAAAGTCTCGACCGCTGACCAGCTAGCGGAGATTTCAGCTATTCTGAGGATGGTTTACACCAAGGTGAAGCTGTGCAGTACGCAAGAGACTGGAAGGCGAGTATTGCGATACACGCTTGTCCGCCCTAGCAAAGCGTTGTTGATATCGGCAGCAGATGCGTGTGGAGAAGGCTTTAGTAGCTCTGAATACCTTCGGTGTCGCCACACGTGACAGCGTGAGATGTAAAGTGAGTGAATGTTGATGAGGGAGTGCATGTGATCGTGGTCAAGAGAATGGCAGGTTCTGGAAGGAGCGTCGGAGTAAATTCGGTCGACCTCAAACGCCCTTTGAAACACTCCACCTCCCTGCATCAAGCAGATCACGACCACCCACATCAACTCACCGCCAATTGTTTAATGACTGTCCACCCCGCCAGTGGCCACGCAACCAAGCTCTCGTTCACCCGCTGCCCGTAGAGCCGCAAGTCATGGTCGCACCCGACGTCCGTGCGAAAAGAGATGCGAAGTTGGTCCCGAAATGCGTAATGAGACCGCCGTGACCACGCGCGCGTCAAGGGACTGGATACAAACGCAGGAGCAGCCGACCTGTACGGTAGACGTGGAGCCTCAGGACGCCGCACGTTGTACAGAATCAACAGTACATATCGCGGAAGGGTCAGCCGCGACCGCCGACAAGTACCGTTACCACAGCTTTCGAGGCACGGTCTTCAGCGGACACCTAGCCAAGATGGTTTCCACGAATGCGCTTTCATCTCGATCGCCTACCTCCGTTCCAGGAGCCTCGTCGAATATGGGACCGCCGAGAAAGCGGCGGCGTCTATCTGACGACGTGCAGATACGAGTGGAGATTACCGAGAGGAAGACAAAGGACTTACAGACGTCCTTGGAAGTGGACCATATGATCCTGGATTACTTGCTCAGCCAAGCCATCGACACCTGCTTCGCAAACCCACATTCCTCACAGACCAATGAAGTCTCGCCTGTTGAACGCGCACTACTCCAGGTCGACGAATTCTACTCCCTGTTCAAGCGCCGCTATCGCACTTACAAGCTCGACGAAGGTATCCGCTTCCGGCAACAGCTCCTCCAGCTCGTCGCGCTCTTCACTCAACGTCTAACGCGGAACTCTACCACCCTCGACGAGGCGGCGGTGAAGCATCTCCGTAGAGGTAATGCAGCTCGCGTGCGTCGATGGATCGGCCATGCCTCCAGGGTGCCAAGCGCTGTATTCGCTACTATCGCATCATTCGACTCCGAGCTGCCCATTCTGCAACAGGATATGGAAGGTCATCGTGCCCATGTGCTAAGCACTTTGGGTGCTCCTGCTGAAGACGACGCCTATGATGACTCGTTTTATGGCACAGAAGCGTGCACGAGCCTGCTCGACCTGCTGCCATTGTTCATGAACATTTCTGCCGCGTGCCTTAAAATCTTCGATCATGTTCTGAATGAGCAGTGGATGCAACTGGCCGCCGACTGGATGCTTCAGGCCTCTCTGGAGCGGTACCTCGTGTTTGGAGAAAGTGGGTTCGATGCGATAGACGAAGCATTCGCTTGGGGTCATAAGCCGAGTAAAGACGGCGACTATCGTGGTTTCCGCGATGGAGAGGACGACGAAGTCAACCGCATGTTCGAGGACGACGGGATCGAGATGAAACGATGGACAGAAGTCCGCATCGCAGCGCTGCGAGAACTTGCGCCACCGCCTGATTCACCGAACCTTTACTTGCACCTTCTAAGTCTCACGGCGACCCATCCAATTGCGCAGACCCAAGAATACATCGTTGCCTTCTTGCAAGGCTGCAGTCAGTGCCTGCCCAAGCCGGTCCTGGCGCAGCTCGAGAGCGAACAGCTAGACGGCATGTCGAAAGTAGAAACGAAGCAATTCATTCAGGATTGCGGCTTGGATCTTGAGAGCTTCTGGGGATCGTGAAATTCTCGTTACGCTACTCGCACCGGCATTGGGTTGGCAACTCGACACCACGATCCCGGATACGAATTTGACGACATGGACGATCATCACGATCCACGGTAAGATATCCATTCAGCATAGCATCAAGCGAACGCATCGTTCATCTCTTATGTACAGCAGCCTCGAATGTCCTCCCTTCCGCCACAGATTTGATCTTGTCCAACCAGCCCGCACGATGCATACAATACTGTTCTGTGTCCGGCTTCCACGAGTCAAAGTCGTCCAACGTCCCTGCCGCCACGCTGACAATCTCCCTCCACAGATCTGTGTACGCGAAGAGGTTCGCTCCGCATTCGCTGCAGAAGACTCGCTTCAAATGGGTCCCAGACCTGGTGTTCTGATCCGAGTATGTCTTCTGAAGCGCTTCGCCGTCGGTTACCTTGAAGCCCTACATGACACAAGGACGTCAGCTTCAAAGTCCTGCTTCTCGCATACATGTACCGATGCACACGTGACTACGGGTCAGTCGCACGTCAATTGGGATTATGGATGCGGTGTACAGGGCGGTTCCGGAGAACCTTTGACAGTTCAAACAATAACACACTATAAATATTCAGCATTGCATATGCGGGCAAGCGGAGGGATGGCATTGTCACCTGTGTTGTATACCGGTGTTGTCGATGCGCCAGTGAGCGAGTACTTTATCTGCCCGCAAAGACATTTTCCTGTTCGTTCTGTCATGGCCAATGGACGCTGTTGATCATCATGCCGACCCATCAAGGTAGAGTCTGAGCTCGTCGTACTTGGACATGGAAAATGTATGCAAACCTTCGGCATGTCGGCAATACCACGTCATTGGCTGCCCACTCAATGCAGATGCGACTGGAAATGGCAATGGGCCGGTACAGTGTTTTGTTGGCTCCTACTTTCACTTTCACTCCTTCCCACGCGCACCTGCAATTCGTCTGCTTGTCCTCTCATCGTCGCGTGACACTGAGTCCAGATCAGACAGCCAGCAGACAACGCGACGATGCGTTGGCTTTTCAGAATCACGGCTCCGGGTCTCGGGGAATATTGGTGAATTCGGCACAGAGATGCCGGGCCGTTGCCAGCGTTTCATCTCTCCCGTCTCCAGCGTGTCGTCTGGGATCTGCTTTGTCCTGGCCTGAATCTCGTCCTACCTTCTTATACCTTCATATACCCTCATTCGCCTTCACATTGGAGATGATCTGCTCCATGGAGATCGGCCGTCATCGGCTGAGCAGAGTCCGAGCACCACAGCACATACATGTCCGACAACCACGAACTCGCGTGCACCAATGACAGGGCCCAGACAGGTGCAGTCATCCGTGCGGCTTTCGAGGATCCTGGGAGAGATGTTGGCACGCTGCATGCTGCATGAACGGGCCGTCGACCTGCGCGTGCCTGGAGAGGCTACCATCATAGTATTATGTACCTAACTTAGCTGCAGAGACATGGACGTGGCAGCTTCCTGTTTGTGTGCCTGCAGCCAGTAGGCACAATTGCCACCGCGTCCGCCAAATGAGCCTCTTCTTTCCACACGCGGCCGCCAGAGCCACCGACCGCGTGCGTGTTGAGCAGCTCCAATACCGCCGTCCATGCTCGCCTCAGCTATTCCTCTCTCGCCAGCCTTCGGAGCGCTGCGACCAATGAGCACTGCACCGATGCTAGGCGGACAAGTGTGGGTGAAGAAGAGACGAACGACATCTTCTGTGACCTCCTCTCGCCACGATTGCTTGCTACATTATCTTTCTGCTACAATTCACCTTTCTTTTCCTTCCTGGGGCCTGCGTTCCTATCCCAGCTTCCCTAAGCCTATATCTTACACCTCGTGCTTGATACCCTTGGCACCTGTTCACTTCTCTGCTGCTACTCACCGACATTGTCAGCTCACCAGGGAACGACACTGGTACTGCACCCAGAACGCCGACATATTCCCCGACGTAGTCTCACCAACTCACCCTCTCACGGCAACCGACAACTCGCTGTTGCACTGCACGTTTCACACACTTCTCCACTTCTATCGTTAAAGCTTGTAGTCTGTCACTCTTCTCTTGTCAAGCAGCTGCATCAGCCATGCCTGTATCGCACCTTGGCCTTACTGTTTCTCACATTCCATCTGCGACTTCTTTCTACCTCGGCGCACTGCAGCCGCTAGGCTATCGATTCATTGGACATCAAGGAGATTCTATTGGACTTGGTGTTGACTCGGCAGATTTCTTCCTCACACAATCACCCATCGGGTTGGTACACTTCCTCTTTGCTCGAGCTTGGCTGTCGTTGGACTAACTCTTCATGTCCAGCACTCGGACCTCTTCCAACCACATTGCTTTCCTGGCAGACAGCCGACTGATCGTACGCGAATGCTACGCCTCTGCTCTCAACTCCGGCGGCCGTCCCAGCGGTGCGCCCAACTACCGCAACGATGACTGTTCGTGTTTCAACGCTGCGGTAGAAGATCTCGACGGAAACACGGTCGAATTTGTCTTCCGCCAACCTCATGGCGAGGGTAATGGTTGTGGCGCTGCTGCACCTTCCGAAGACCAGCGGGTCCTGACATGGCAGAAGGATGTCGCCGAGAGCGCCGCCCAGAACGATGATGATGCTCTGTCCGTGGCGAAGTCCATGGTCTCGCGCGGTTCTCTGGCTTCGAGGACGTCGAAAGCCAAGTCGCGAATGGAGACAGCGATGGAACTGGCTTCGACGACTTCCAAGTCTGTCAAGTCGGAAGCACCCAGTCAGGCAATCTCGAAGTCAGGTACAAGTACCGCGCCAGGAAAGTCGGATTTTCCCGGGAAAACCATTCTTGGCACTGCTCTCGGTGCTGCCGCTGGGGCCGCTTTGATATACGCCCTGACACAGACCGAGTCGAGGAACGCAAGAGACGAGGCAGATCACCTGGCTTATATGTCCACTAAGGGAAGGTCTCGGGCCTCTGTTGATGAGAGGCCGCCTCCGCCTCCCAGAGCTGCGACTTTACCTCCAGCGACTTCACTACCGACGACTGGAACTGAAACCAGGAAATTTCACAGGAACTACAGCACCACAGAGTCTGCGTTCAGTCGACGGCCGCCGCCGCAGGAAACGAGAGCAATGCGTATGTTAGAGGCGAGTGGCAACAACAGAGAAGACGACGATGTCCAAGAATTGATGAGTCGGTATGATGGTCTGCGCGTGGCGCCGACGAGGAGTAGGACCGTTGATGATTTCGAGTATGCTCCCGCTGCACCGTCGAGGAGTGCTCGATCCCAGGCTCCTTCAAGTCACAGTATGAGACGTGCAAACACTCTACCTGTGGATGAGGTTGAGTACGCGCCTGTGGCATCAAGGAGTGGTCGTTCGAAAGCTCCTTCGAGCCACCACGACATGAAGCGCGCAAACACTCTGCCCATCGAGGAGCCCGCGGACCGTCCGAATTACTACCTCGAAGCGCCGCCACCCAAGAGCAATGTTTCCCGATACACCCATCGCCAGGACGCCGTACCCAGGAGCACGGCCTCACATTCCTCCCGCCACAGCCATCGCCACCGCAGCCACGACGACAACAACGTCGACAATGACACCGACGAGCAACTCAAGCGTCACGACAGCGGCATCAGCATGCACTCGCACCGATCGCGCCGCGACCGCGAGAGCGGCAGATCCTCCGCTTCCACCATCAAACCCTACCGCAAGCACGACAACATCCCCGCCGCCGTAGCCGCCGCAGCGATGCCACCCCTCGCCGAATCCAGAGCTCCCAGTTCCTGCTACTTCCCCGCCGCCATCTCCCTCCCACCTTCGCAGGCCCCCACCACGACCACTTCTGCCTCTGCTTCTGCTGCATCCTTCGTCTCTGCGCGCCAGGACCCCCTCCTCCCCCTCGACGTCGTGGCGTCCAAGCAGAGCTGGGAGGATTTCACCGCCGGCGAGGAATCCGACGGTCTCGGCGATATCAAGACCGTCTTGCCCGAGGACAGTATCTCGTGCGTGGACCTTTCGCTACCACCAGCAGCGAGGAGGGAGAGGCGCACGAATGGTGGTCACCACCAACAACATCATCACCATCATCATCATCGGTCGAAACACTCGTCCGCTCCTTCTGCTTCTTCTTCTTCTTCGAGGAGGTCGGAGGCGAGTGAGAGGACGGTAAGACCGGCGAGGAAGGAGCGGGAGCGTGAGCGAGAGAGGGAGAGAGATGGTGGCAGTCGGTACGGTGATGGTACGTCGCATCGCGGGGAGAAGAAGAGGGAGGGAAAGAGGAGTGTTTTGGGATTTTGAGATGGAAGTTTTTTTTGAGATTTTCGGGAATGGGCGGATGATGTCTGTCTGTCTGTCTGTCTGGCGAGAGATCGCGGCAGAGATGAGATGTGCTCGCGAATTCATTTTTCGCAGCAAAGCTTTCATTCAATGTGTATTTTATCGTCTAGGTGGGACACAGTAGTATATACATACTTCTTTCGGTTTTTTGTTTTTCAAGGGCCTGGGTCTTGGTGTTCATGTCTAGGTCTCTCTCTCGATTTCAGCTCTGGTTCCCAGCAGCTGGTCCATCGCGGCGAAAGCAGTAGAAGTTGAGTTGCCTGACGTGGAAGAATACTCGAGCCATCTTCGCATTTCTCGACTGTGATGACATTTTCCCACCTCTATCCAATGCGTCAAAGATACTACTATATAGCGACATTTAGCATTTTGCATCAACTCGTCTTCGAAGAAGAGAGAGAGAGAGGAAAAAAAACCAACATTCTCGAAACTTCATCAACCGACTCCTGCAAACCTCACCACTCTCTCCTGATTATCATTCACCTCCCCACCCGACCCGCCACCTCGCCTCTTCTCCAACCTCCTCCGCCTCGCTTCCCTCGCCTCTCGCGCTTTCCACTCGTGTACCTGCTGCTTCCGCTTCTGACTCCGCGCGTACGCTATTGCAGAAGTGGGCTTGAATCCGATCCCGTTGATCCCTTCCCCATCATCGTCGCCCGCCACGTCGATCTCGTGGCCTGTGATCTCCTCGTCCTGCCAGGTTAAAGCGCTCGGTTCCGAATCGTCCGGGGGAGGAGGTGGAGGTGGAGGAGGGCGTGTATCACTCTCCATTGCAGTATCGGCTTCCGTCTTGCAAATCACGACCTCGGGAGAAGAAAAGGCAGGAGGGAAAGTCCTCTGTGACTGCAACCTCTCTCCCACCCCTGAAGACGACGATGAGGAGAATCGTGATTTCTCCTGTTGAATAGCAGCACACTCCTCCCCCTTCATCACCTCAGGACGACGCTGTCGCAACCCTCCTCCTTGAGCTTTCACTTTCTTCTTCGGCGACTCCTCTCGCACCAATCTCAAGTCCCCCAATTTCTCCGCAACATGACTCCGAGGCGAAAGCGGTCTACTGTCGTCGCGTCCATGGTCCTGATGCACACGCGCAAAAGTCTCCACCTGCCGCGACAACAACGGCGACGACGACGACGACGACGGGTTCCGGGGATGCGAAGACGAAGACGAAGACGAAGGTAAAGGCGTGGTATTTGGCACTTCTTCTTCCAGCGTCGTGCTATCAGAGCGTTTCCTTTTATTCGGTGAGATGTGCTGGTGCTGGTACTGCTCCTGTTGCTGATGCTGCTGACTCGTCGGCGACGCCGCCGTCGCCGCCTGGTGGGATTTCCTGGGAGTGGGAGAGCGGTAAGGTGGGTTGCGGTAAGCTGAGAGGATCATGACGGTCTTCCTTTTTTCTGTCCTTCTTGTTTTTGTTTTTTTTTCTGGCAATTTTCTCTCGGTCTGTTGTCGTGAATTTTTTTGTTACTGTCGTTGTGGTTTGTTGCTGTTGTTGTCGCCGAAGTTGATTGATATCGGAAAATGGCTCGTGGGTTGAGAGGAAGCAAAGATAGAGGGGTCCACATGCGAGCAACAGCTCCTTCCACGTGGGGTTCCTTCCAGGCCTAACGCAAGGCGGTCATCAGTGGCGTAAGGACGGGAACACCGGGAGGCAACGGACATGTGATTGAACGTGGTTGCCTCACATGCGCACAATATCATCAACATGTGACATGGAGTCAACTAGTGTATCTCGTGAAAGCTACTCGAGTGATGAATTCATACAGCCTCCAGGGCAATTGTATGATCTGGTGACGAACAGAGGTCTGATCAGCTCAAAGAACGAATACAGCAATTCATCATAAGTCGGGTAGAACTACCCCTAACAAGACCACATGGCCGAAGCCGGGGTATCCAGTAATCCATTCATCCTTCCATCCAATCCTCCCACCTGGGGGGCCATCAATAGAAGCTACGAATAATTATACAACAGAGCAGGACAATGTCCTTTGCCCGAGAAGTGGAATGTTCTGTCGATTACCCAGAAGTGTAGACGCCCCTGGGAGTGACATCTCCAATAGCAAAGCTGCTATCAAAAGTCGGAAGCCCATTATCATTATCGTGAGAAGAAGTCGTTGTGATGTCGCCCTTAGCGACAGGAGACAGCGGCCGATTCTCCGCCTTCTTGGCGTAGAAAGCCTCCTTGGCTGTCTGAGCGGCCACGAGACTGTCAATGTATGTGCGGAATTTGACAATCTCGCGAAGAAGGTAATCGGACTTGCGCTGCCAGTTTGCCATGGCCTTGTTGTGGTTTGTGTGTCGAGGTGTGAACTATACCATCGTGTCAGTAGGTGCATATGTCGACTATAAGGCAAACGTGACTTACAGCAAGGTCGATGGCGTGCTTCAGCTCGTTGTGTCTCTCCAACTCCTCCTCTTGATTTTGGACATAAGTGGTAAGCTGTCTCAGCTGATCGACTTCCATCAACTGACTGGCCATCATTGACTGACTTGGGGGCGTCCAGTCGGTCAATTGCGCCTTGTCGCCAGGCAGCTTAGCCTTCGGACCGTTGAATCCAGCATCGAAGCTGCTGCGCATCGACGACTGCAAGCTTGATCGACGACCTCTATCTGTGGACATGCTGTGCCCATGGCTCGTCGATCTGTAGTTAGACATAGCCGAAGGGGGGTGTTGGAACTCTACGCGTTCAAGGACGGCAGCATTGATGATGTTGTCGGACCAGCCGTACTCGATGTTCGAGACGCCGCCTGCCAGCGGCTCCTTGCTCAGGCGCGCCGACCAGTAGTTGGCCGTGCTCATGAACTCTGCAGCAATATCTGGTGTGCCAACCTGGAAAAGATGCACAGCACCAGTCGGCAGACTCAAAGCCCACACATGCGGCCTAATCTTACTATAGCCTGGAGGCGGAAGCGTTGAGGCAATCGTCTGGCGAAGCACGAAGACGTCGAGTTGCTCGGCGTTCTCCATCCAGTCGCCACCTCCGACCGTCGCACCAGTCACACTCGCGGCCTTACCGCCCTTGGAGAAATGGTTCTTCCGGCCGAGAGACTGTGACTTGCTCGGTGTGTTGAAGTTGAACAACGTCAGCTTGCCCTTGCTAAGAACAGCAAAGCATTCGGTCCAATTCCTGTCCTTGGCTTTTCGATCTTGGGTCTCCATGTGATGCTTGTGCTTGACCATGCCTTCCTTTGCCCACGGCGCTCCTTCAAGAGCCAGACTGTCGTCCTCAAGGAGGCCACCAGGGACTGAGAAGCTGTCATCGCCACTCAAGGTCTCCTCCCGGATGATAGCCTGCGAAAGAGCATTGGCGAAACCGATAGAATGCTTGAACGAGTCCATGGCCGAGTAGTTACTGAAGCTGTTCACCGAGGCAGAGGTCAGCGTCTTGCTGAAAGAGTACTTGCTGCTGTCTGTCGGAGACCATATGCCACTGCCATCGTCGAAGCTCGTGCGAGATGAGCCAAGTGTACTGGCAGTATAAATCTTTGGTCTGGACCGGCTTCCTCGGCCCTGCCATCTCATGGTCATCGATCGGAAGTCCTGCTTGGAGCGGAACGACATGTTATCCGAAGGCGCCTTGCTGATGATCGAGCCACTGCGCTTGATGTTGCCATTGCTATTCAGATCGGCGACCGACAGATTGCGATTGCTCAGTGCTAGCTCCACCCCCATAAAGCCGTGAAGGGGTAATGGTTCCGCTTTGATGGAATTGAAGAAGGTCTTGAGAACGGACTCGATCTCCGACTCCCATCCTCGCATCGTGCCGTTCCACGGGTTTGTAACGAGCATGTTGAATTGTCCACCAGCAGAGTCCGGAGCTGCAGTATCGGAGTCGCTACGCATCACCCCTGGACGAAGTGACAAGCGTTTGCTGAGATCAGCCAGACTCGAGTCAGGTCTCTCGGATGGCACATCCGGCGCCGGCGCTGAAGCAGGCGTCACTGGTATAGAAGAGCTGGAATTCGACCAGGGTAAGGACGGCCGTAGCTGCGAAGGTGCTGGCCTCAGGGTATCGTCGAAAGCATTCGGCGCAGCGTCAGTCACCACTCGCCTGATCGTGGGCAAGGTGTTCTTCACGTAGGCGCTTCGTGACATCTTCTCTCCAATGTCCGCAAGGTGAAGATCCGTGTTGAGGAGAATGAGCGAGTAGATGATCGTGTGAACGACATCCTGCGCCTTGTAGCCGTGGCTCGCATTGCACTCGCACCATCTTGCAGAAAGTGCTGTGATGATGCGGTCGAATTGCTGAGTCTCGCCTCGTAGCATCAGCCTGGAGCAGAGTATGCGCAACGCGGGCAAGATGTTCAGTCCGCCGAAGTCAAATAGCTGCATGTACGCCTGCAGAGTCCTCGTGCTCAGTGTATTTCTCTCGCCCATCCACGCTGCTGCGTCTAGTTTCGAGACGTCTTCCTCGTCACCCTCGAAGATCTTGCGAGCCCGCTCTCTGTATTCCGCGCCGTCGTCGATGATATCGGACGGAACTTGGAATATTGTCGGCTCACTCATTCCTCTAGACAGACCTCTGTCGAGCTGTAGTGTTGGCAAATTAATTGGTGCAGCAGAGCTGAGTCTTTCGACCGAATGATGGGTTGGTAGGTGCTTCGGCCCCTCGAAATCGGTAGCCTCTGCACTGAACATTGGAGACATCAGATGGGTGTCGATTGGAGAGGTGGCACCATTGCTGACATTGAGTCGCTCTTCCGACACAGATGGCTGCAAGAAGAGGCGTTCTGATTTCTTGGAAACAGGTCGGTCGGGGATCGGCTTCGCCATGAGCCAGCCGTCGTCATCCATGTTGAGGCTGACATTGGTGCCAGCGCTGAAATCTCGCATGGCTTGTTGTGGAGAGGGACTGGCCTCCAGAGAAGAAATCATGCCTTCTCCAGAGCTAGGTCGACTTCCAGGAAATTCGCCAGGCGTAAGCGGACTCGGCACCCCAAGAAACGTCGCCGAGAGTGGCGAGACAGATGGCTGTTCGTTCGTCTTGTCTGGTAGGGTCGACATGGAAAAAGCGTCACTCAGGTTCCGTTGGACATCATTCGTCCTGTCTGACAGGGTCGACATGGAAAAGGCGTCACTCAGGTTTCGTTGAACATCGAGATCCTCTGGCCGGCGCTTCTTGACCTTCATTTTGGCGTAGTCATCCTGCGCAGAGCTCGGCCGTATGGACTGCTCTCTCGATATTGGGTTGCGAGATCCCAGCGTAGCGTCAGGGGGTGGAGTGTATCCTGAGTGGAAGATGTCCGGATCCTCAGAGTCTTCGTTCTTCGAGTCAGACGTGATAGGACGCGATGCAAGATTTGAGCCTGGTCCAGGCACACCCTTGCTTCCCTGCTCCTCCTGACTCAGGAAGGGGTCCATGACTTTCCGTAGACTGCTAATAGACGGACTAGGCTCCGCCTTCTTGACGTTGAGAGAGGCACTGGCATTGGGTGGAAGTGGTAGAGGCGGTGGTGAGATTATCTCTGAAGTAGACTTCTTTCGGCGACGGAAGAATGAAGACGGTTTCTTGTTCAGGGTTGGCGGTGCTGTCGATGGTGGCTCTGTGGCTGCCTGCTTCGTCTCGCCCTCGTGGTGATCACCACCTGAGTGTGAGGTTGGAGGCATGGCTGTGTTTGTCCTTTCATTGCTATCCGAAGACGAAACCTGGATGGATCGCGAGCGATCTACTGGAGTTGAAACAGCACGCGAAGATCCGCCTCCGAAGACACGCTTAAAGAAACCTGGCTTCTGCTCGCGAGGGGGAGATGGCTCTCTTCTAGAAGTGATTTTGGGGCTTGGTGCAGGGATATCTTGCGCGGAGCCCGGATGCGCCGTCCCGAGCATGCTGCTGGTTCTGACGAAATCGGCTGCCTGATTCCTGATATCCTGGGGGATGGGAGGGCTGGGAAGCACGCCTGCAGATGACCGCAGATCTGTCTGGGTCGTGATCTTGCGCAGTGTGCTTGGCTTCTTCTCCTTTGTCGCGTTCGCGGGATTGACGTATACAGGACCTGTCGCTGTTGGGTTCTGCATCTTTCTCGGACCCGCAGCGATAAAGGGTTCTGGAGCAGCTTCGGCATCGCTGTTCGATTCGTACTTGCTATGTACAGAAGGTACTGGGCGCCCCCTTCCAAGCACGGTAGGGCCATCTGCGCCTTCCGTGTGTATGTAGTCCATACTCAACGACTTGCCAGCCAGAGCCAGTCTGCTGGGTTGTAGGTAACTTGCATCGGGAGTGGAGGTGTCGTTGGGATCGTGTCTGTGGATCTCTGAGCTACTCCTGCCCAAGCCACCGCCCAAGGCTCGCGCGCCGGACTTGACGCGGCCGGCCAAGCTGTGCTGAGGGAAATTGGAGCTACTGTTGCTGCGCCTGCTCTTGGAGGAGATGGAGAACTTGCTCTGGGGAGAGTCGGCGACGTAGTCGGAGGTAGAAGAGGAGTGGGTATGGCCTCGCGCTCGAGAGACACTGCGCTTCATGATAAATTGGGAAGCCAATGTCGACAGGTAGCGGGTCCTCTCCTCCTCTTCGTGGTGGTCCACGTGTGCCACGTCGGGGCGGGATAGATTGTCGAGAGAGAAGAGCAGATTATCGACGACACTATCGCGAGTCGTGGAGTTCCAGCTGTGGTTGTGGTTGTGGTTGTGCTGGTTGTCCGTCTGCCGTTCCTGCGGCTGCTGTGACGGACGCACGGGCTGCTTTCCCTTGGATTGCCTGCGAGGCGAGGCGGGGAGGGCGGCGGATCTGGTGTTGTTGTTCACGGTCTTGGAGCGGCGCTTTCGCGGTGGAGGAGTCACGGGCAATGATGGGGAGTAGAGGTCGGAGCGAGCAGAAGCATTGTTGAGCTTGAGTGCGCGGATGGAGCTCTTGCGCGGGCTTGGGGGAATGGGCGAGCGCGGCGGCGATGAGGCTGGCGGTGGTGGTGCAGTAGAGTGCATGCCATATGCGGAGTGATCCATCGATCGAGCGAGGAGGAGAGGTAAGTCGGATGTGCGTGCGTGCGTGCGTCTATCACGCCGTGGTTCTGAGCAAAAGTCTAATCGGTGCCGATGAGTGGTCGGCTGAGGATGGCGGTGGGTGAATGGCTGCCGCTACCCGCGCAGAAAGCAGCAGGAGGATATGCAAATCATGGGAATTGAGGAATGATGCGCGAAGAGGAGAAGAGGTCGACGACGAGACTGATGGTGAGTGATGAGTAGGTGAGTTGCAGGTGAGATTGGTTGCATGCCACACTGCATTGCCCCTGAGCGAAGCTGGAAAGCCTTCCAGTTGACAGGCAGGCCCATCGAACGTTATGCTATACTATGCACGCCTCTTACCACCACGCCGCCGTCGCCGCAGATGAAGGCAGGCAAGCAAGCAAGCAGCACATGTCAATAATGGTATGTACTGTACTGTACTGTACTGTACTGTTACCTCTACCTCCTCACCCACCGCCGTCGTCGCATCGACTGAGACGTTGCACAACATGTTAGTATATGTAAGTGCATTCACTACACACATATGGTATGTACACTACTGCTGCTACTACTACAGTACTACTGCACTCATCGGATGGCATCTTCCGAACTCATCCTCGGCTCACAAGATCGGGACGACTCACCAAACAGCACGACCGACGACTGCGTCTCGCGGCGTGCAGTAGACATGCAGCAGCAACCACCCTACAGCCTGCATACAGTACATACAGTACATGCATACTCGTGAGTGTCCTGATGTCCCAAGCATCAACCCGACAGATGCGACAGCCGATGAAACGCTTGCACAGCTGGGCGGCGCTAACATGCAATCTGACGCTAGTAGCTGCAGGTACCCACGCAAGACGCAGGAGAAGACCACCCACACATGCATTCATCCATCCACCCATCCACCCATTCATCCATCCATCCATTCATCCTTCCTCTCACCGCCGCACCACTGCATTACGCACTTATCCCGTTTGCCTCACAGTGTTGCCCTCGTGCGAATAGCGGCTTGTTCAGGGGGAAAAGCAAGAAGAAATGTCGCAAATCACATGCCACGGCTGCTACAATTCTTGATTTCAATTCTCCTCTCCTCTTCATTGGACGCCACTTTCACCTCCCCCCCCCTGACTCAGCAGCTGTCGCAGTTGGAGGTTAACCATGGTACCTGCTACCAAGCAGGCGGGTGCCGACGGTCTCCTGTAACACGTGGCATGAAACTCGGGAAGACTGAAGCAAGGCAGGAAACAGAATTCCAATACACGACTTGCAGGACACAACGTGTCGACACGTCCACGAGACGCATCCACGCGGTGCAAGCAAATGCAGCGTGAGACGCCGGAATGGATCTGGAAGAACATCCCGCCCGCCGTGAGCATGATCCTGATACCACGAGGCAAGCTGAATCCGACAACTAGCATCTATCTGCGACAGAGAAGATCTCGCCGTAGTGACATGTAGACTCGAACACACCAACGCCGATATGAAGGAATATCACTTCGCTTCCTGAGGTGAGCTTGCGATAGCATCAATATCATCATTTTACACATTTGAGCATCCTACCACCCTAATAACTTCCCTCTCATACCCTTGCCAACCAATACCAGAACACTCAGCAGCACCCCTGCAATACTCACCTCCACCCTCCCCGTCGCACTCACGCCCACCGCACCATCTCTGAACTCCTCTCCCCTCCTGCCCACCTCCACAAAAGCCGCCCCCAGATCTCCATAGTTCAACGCCGTGCTCGTCCGCCCTCGCCTGACCAACTCAAACCCCGTCGTCCCACCCTCGACCAACTTCGGTCCATCCATGAACACATAACTCAGAGTCCCCGCCTCAGACGCCGCCTGATAGATCCGACACGCAGCACGCATATCATCGAGCACCCAGTCGAGAGCCCAGTGCATGAACGAGCTGACCAGACCAGGCCCCGGTCCCGGGTCAGGAATGGCATCATTCAACCCCACCGTCCTGTTCACCAACACCAGAGGAGGAGCCGCCCTTCTTCCCTTCCTCACCTCCCCCAACACCTCCACAATCACCCTCGCCGTCGCCGCATCCAGATCATTCCCCACTCGGATCTCATTCGATCCCACACAATTGTAAATCACCTCTGCACCCCGCAGACACTCTGTCAAGACCTCTCTGTTCGACACCTCCCCAATGCAGACGTGAATCGAGTGTATGCTTGCCTCCTTTACGTTCGTGTCCGGGAAGAGGCGTTGGAGTTTCGCGCGCGATCTGATCAGGATCTTGATCTCAAGTGCCTCGGGCGAGGACAAGAGGCAGCGAAGGACAGCGGCGCCTGTGGAGCCTGTGGCGCCGAGGACGGCGTGGGTCGGCATGGCTTTTGGACTGATGCAGAGAGATATCATATTTTCCTTCTCTCCTGGCTGCTTAGATGATGGTATTGATATATATATATATATATATGGCCACGTCCAGCGTGAATGCTTCTGTCAAATGCAGAGTCCCGTGTCCGTATTCCCTGATCTCTTTGCTTCGACTCGCTCTCATCGGAAATCAGCCAGTTCTCCTGCGCCTTACGGAGCGGCGACTATTTTATGTACCCGTCTGTCCGTTCCTTGATATCTGGTACTGAGCTCGAACAGCCCCAGAGCTCGCCAGCGCAACCCCAATCCTTCGGCTAACTCAGCCACTTCGGCGAGCTCCCTCCCTCCCTCATACAAACACATCGCACGCGAATTACACCCTTGTCACTTGATATGTCGTGAGACATCTGAGGAACAGAATCGAGACTTGTCAAGACGGAGCATGTCATCGATTCCTTGACTTATCGAAACTCGCAGCTGAGTACGTTCTTCCCATACGTCAATCATTCCCCATTCCAAACGATCAGCAACACCACCCGAAGCCCCCTCTCACCCCTCCATCAAACTCTCCCTCGTCAGCCTCTGCCAGATCCCCTTCCCAGACCTCCTAGATGAATTCGAGATCACCTTGTTCACGGTCAACGAAAATTCAACCTCATTCATCCGGGCCCCCGAACTCCTCCCCGCCAACCCTGATCCTCGTCCCCCATCCACATCAATCCTCATCTCCTCTCCCTCCCGCGCGAAAGCGTAGAATCTCTCGTCTCCAATGACGATCGCCAGCAGACCCAGACTCGGCTGATTCCGACCATAGATGGGAGCGAAAGATCGGGCTATGACGGCTCGCACGCCAGCGCCTTTTGAGCGCGGTGACGGCGGTTCCGCGACCGCTGCCGAAGCCGAAAGCTTTGCCGGCGACGACGATGCGATGGCTTGAGGCGACTTTGGAGCGGAAGTTCGGAGTGCGTGTAGCAGACGGACGTGTTGGCTGAGTGCTTCGTCCGTCTTGCATGATGTCAGGGGGAGGCCTGAGTAGAGGGCGTCGGGGTCGATGAAGCCGCCAAGAGTCACAACTTTGCTGGTGATGGTTGTAGTGCATGTCTTTTCGTCGTCACATCGAGGACTATTGTCCTCGACATCTCCGACCGCATGACTGTTATGTCCGCGTTGTACACCACTGGTCATCTGTTGTGCGAAGACCTTCTGTGCCAGGTTCATCGGTCTGCTACTGCGTACTGACGCTTCGCTGATGTGGACGAAGTTTTGTGCTTTCAACTGGGACGTCACACTCTCGAGATAAGCTCCTATTTCGAATGGTACTCCCTCATATTGAGCAGGAGTCGGCGTGACGTCCTCGCCAATTCCACCGCCGCCATACTCATAGCGTGTGGTGACCTTCTCGAGCAATTGCTGAAGCGCATCGCCATCTCCAGAATGGTCCAATCTGAATCGAATCCGATCTAGGTCGAAGAGCGTCGACAGCTCGATTGATAAACTCCGGGATAGAAGTACATTGCTCCTTGCGTTGTGTATCTAGGCCAGATTTACTTCCATCGGTGCTTCGAGTGCTCCGTAGTAATCCGGCAAGATCATTTTGATATCGCTGAGCTGCTTCGCGTGCGCTTTGCCAGTGTCGAGAATCGACAGTCAAGTTCGATCGCGGTCGGAACATATGCCTCGCTGTTCAAAGCGGCTTGCGATCGACAAAATGCTGTCACAGCGTCATGTTGCGTTTATAGGCAATGCGTCAATCTTGGTTGCTTGCTCGGCGTATCTGGAAAGCATCAGTGGGTATGGAGCTCACTGCTCCTGCGTGCAGACGATGCCGGCGAACTCGAGGTAGAAGTGTATGCTATCTTTTCAAGAGTTTCATCTTCTGGAGAGGAATGCCGCAAAGCGTGCGAAATCTTGACTGGAACTTCAGTCTTGCTCAACATGGTACCAGGAGGTGTCACGCCGGACATTACTGCAGCAAGAGCCAATGAGCTTCAATTCAAATCGTCATCTTCGTTGGTCTCTGTATCGGACCGATCATGAGATAAGTGACTCAAGAGCTCTAATATCTGAAGCAGAACGGGACGACTTCGCCGAATCATGGAGCTGCTAGAGTCAAAGAAGTGCTCAATCTTGCAGGATTGCAAGAGTATAGTGAGATGGACCGAGCCGCGGGCGGCAAGGCTTTCGATAGTATCGGCGAGGAGCGGAAATGAGGCACCAGAAAGCATTCGACCTTCGGCGTTTCTGTAGACATCCCAACAGTCGACTCTACCAGTCAAGGAGCTGGACATGTGCCAGAGTCGAACATGATTTCGCCATCAACGCCGCTTGCAGGAAAGTCAGAAAAGTCCCACCAGTCCTGGAACTCTGCAAATAGACTGTCGAAATTCTGCAGACCGTCCTCGGCCAGCACGGGTTGTATCGTCTGTTCGCTCGGATCTGTGGCAGCCGGGAATCCTGTTTTATCACACCTCTTCAGGCCATCCGTGATCATTGGAGAGTGACCGAATTCTTTCCTCCACCACCAAAGGCAGTCTGACACAGGGTTCAATATCATACGATATCGCATGTCTACCCTCAAACCATTTTGTGGTTTGCCGTCATGTACGAAAGCCTTTGTGCTCGTCCAGAGCTGCGTCAGGACCGCGACGTTGACAGCGAGGATATCGTTCTGTTCCATAGCTCTTCGTCTAAAGACTGAAGCCACAATATCAAGAGCCGTTCCAGCGTCGTTGTTGTCCAATTTCTCTCCGAGTGGGCTTTTGTGAACTCGGAGCACGACGTGACCGCACAACAAAAGCATCCGAATGAAGAAGTGGGGCATGTAGAACGTGAAATTATGTACTTCTCGGTCCAAGCTATCGGCGAGTGAGATGACTTCTTGTGCAGCCTTGTAAAGACGGAGAGCGTGGTAATGATTGGGCTGCTGCTGCACAAGCCATACAAGAGCCAGAACGGACACTCTAACACAGTTCCGCATGAAGAGATCTGCATGCTTAGCACATGTTACAGCACAGGAAAACACAGCCTGGACTTACGGAAGTTGTCGATACGAGGCAACGGAATGTCTCGAATGCGGTCCTCGTACGTCGTAATCATGGCGTTGAGGACCGGATCTTCGCTGTTGGACTCTATATCACAAGAGCTAGCGACCATATTGATGGCCTCAATCTGAAGTTTATGAAGACGAAGTCTGTAAGCTTGCATCTCAGGGAGGAGCTTGAGGGACTCTCCGTACACTTCGGATCTTCGGAAACATGGTATCAGCCCTGTCGGAGGCAAGCCGTCGCAGATGTAAGTCGCTTGAAAAACCAGCAGACTATGTACCCACACACGGGTGCGGGCAATTACTGCTACGTCGCGTATGCGATTGCGTGCACGTACAGGATCGTCGACAGGTGCAGGCTCCAGTCTACCATTGCTTTCGACGTTATAAGACTTTAAAATGAAGTCTTGCTCGCGAGTATACATATGTAGACCGTTCTGCACCGCAATATTAGTCGCGGCTCCGGCAAGGGCTTGACAGGGTTCTTTGTAGATCAGATGTACTGGAAGCGGCCAATTGCATAGGATAATTGCCGCTCGGATCACCTCGAGTGGACATAAGGGACTGATGAGGGAGCCAAAGGCTAGCTTCAGCACTGCTGGGCCCAACTTTGTGTAAAGCGCCAGATCCTTGTGGTAGCCTCGCGAACCCACGCAAATTATGGTCCAGAAGAGCAGGGGTGAAGTTCGATGTAGCTTTTCGAGTGGTATTGCGCTGTCAAAAAGACCTTCAACATAAGGCGCATAATGATTCGTGAACCTACAATCTAGATCAGTCGTCTATTATGCAGATGGTGGTAGATGGGCTTGATCGGACAATGCGACGCAATCCTTTATCTTGTAGCTCGCCACCAGGATATCATCTAGAGCCAGATCTGAAATCTCGTCGCACTGCGGCTCGGTGAAGATGTCACAAACAGACTTCTGGCCTGTCTCTGTGCGAAGAGGAGGCACTGATTTCAAGACCTCTCGCAGTGAAGAAGTGGACCCAGGCGTAGATAAGGTCTGCTGGTCGACCTTGTCAGGACTGGTTCCTGGCGCACTTTGTGACTCTGTCCGGCGCCGTTTTCGCGATGGCACTGCCTCGCTTTGGGGGCTGGGATCATCGTGCGGATGTCCCTCAGACCCTTGCTGTGCCTGCAGAAGCTCCAGTTCATGCTGCAGCTGTGCTTTACTCTTCTTCGGACGACGTTGGAAATCCTTGGAGATGATGCAAGGGAGCCGCGTACTACGGCAGCGGGTACAGGGTTGGGAGTAGTCCTTGTACGCATCGCACCGCACCTTTTGCTGACGACATTCTGTGCAGGACTTCACGCGGCCAACTGGGTCCGGCATCACTGCAGCGACATGAACGAAACATGGACAAGCGATGATGTGGAAAGGACAAGCGATGAGGCCATCACATGAGGTCACGTTAGTAAGCATTGAGGCTCTCTCCCACCACAGCCGCAACACAGATCATCGAGATTCTCTTTGTCATCATCGCCACAGGCCTCCAAACGCTAATTGCAAGGTCCTAAAGCGACACTGGACGCCATGCAGATCCGCACTAGTCTTCCAAATCACGCGTATCACTACCGGGAATGATGGCACAGGCGGCAGTCTAGATCGACGTTCCGGAACCAAGTGGGAAAGCAGCCACAGAAAAAGCCACAGAAAAAAAGAAGATTCACATCATCATGGCGATTCTGCAGAGTGCCACGCCTCTGTATCATTTCCCTTGATCGTTGTACATACTTATCATGTTTACCCTCGTAGATGCTATGGCATATCGTATGCGATGTCCCCTTCAGTCGTGCCTATCGCTTGATGAATCCTCTGATTGCACACCAAGACGCCCTTCTCCAACGCCGTGCAGCCTGGGCTAGCTTTTCAATGGAAAAGCAAAGTGAAAAAAAAAACCTGCGGGAGCACAGAGCCGGCTCACAGTCACGCATTGCCGTCGAAAACATAACCAAAAACAGATGGCTCCTTCTCGCCCTGGTACTCCATCTTCTGCCTGCCCAGCTCATCGTACACTTCCTTCATCATCCTCGGATCATGTCTGTGCAAGCCCTGAACCACGCCAGCCTGCATGCCGTATGCTACACCTCCCTCTGGTCGGGTCTTCTGCACCGCCTGGGGTGCCTTGGCCGCAATGACGCGCGGTATTCGCCGATTGCCTTGCGGCTTCATAGGCGGAACCTGCGATACCGTGTTCGGCAGCGTCTTTCGACGCTTGAATTCTGGTCTGATAGGTGCTGCGGGCTCCGGCATTGTTGGTGAGTTGTCTAAAGTGCGAGGCCGGTACAGTTGGTTTGTGTTGGGCGGGTAGATGGAGTTTACGCTCTGAGGTGAGCCATTCGGACTCTGGTTGTTATTTTCGTAGTGGTGGTATTGTTGTGAATGGAAGTTCTGTTGGTATTGGTGCTCTGGGTTGAAGCCCACGGAGACGACTGACGAGCGTGAGATGGCATAGCCCAGGTCTGGAAAGACGGCTCCTCTCGACATGCTGAAGAGTTTTCTTTCTTGTTTTGCCACCTGCGGAGTCTTGCTGTCGTCTGTCTGCTCAGCTGGTCCGAGCCGGATGAAAAGATATGCACGACCGGGCGAGAGGACGGATGATAGCTTGGCCAGATAGCTGGGGGGAGATGGCAGGAGGAGTGAGGTGAGAAGAAAGATCGCTACAACGGTACTTAATAACAGCGGCAGGGATGCTACCAAAGCTGACCGCAGGACACTATATGCAAGGCTTGACTTGGACATGCGTAATAAAAGGCGGGGCCCCGTCACATGCATCGCCGAACGGATGAAACGGACAGAAGACAAACAGCTCCAGATTCTTAGCTGCAGCGACTCCACGGGGAAACACGCTTGGTGGCGTCCCCCGGTGGACCCATTTGACCTATCGTGTGCCGCGCTGGGCATCCTCAAGCTTTCGCCGCCAGCCAGTTCGTCCGATGGAGTACCAGCTTTCTCGGAGCGAAACACCGCAGCAGAAAGATGAGATGATGGTGGCTCCCCCTTGTTCCCACAAAATATCCCCTTCTGTCGCGTGCAGTGTTAGACGCCAGTGTCAATTGGAGGCCAGGCCACGTCAGACCCTCCCCTGCCCCCACTCAGATCTCTTCCGCGGGCTGCCTCGCGAGTTCCTGCATCTTTCTTCGGTTTCATATGATCGTTGTTTCGACGGGAGCTCGAGCTTGCTTCGGATAGATGAAGGAGGGCGGGAGATCCTCATCTCTCCTGCCTGATGTTCTGAGTCGAGCAGTTGATCGCGTCACATTCTGGAATTCCCAGCGAAACTTGCAAGACCCCTTCGAACATGGAAGAGAGATTTGCTTCGGCGCCGCTGAAATCTATCGATAGAGAGGCACATGGCGAGGACGACGGAAGCTCTGCTAAATAGCGGTCTGGGAGTCGACTTGTAATCACGCCGGTTATATCAGGAGACTTGAGGTGCGTTACCCAGGACGAAGCTCTAATTCGCGCAGTCTAAAAGCAACCTAGCCCTGTTCTGTCAAAGCTGTTACTCTCCATCTTGACCATGGTGATTCCCAAGCTCAAGTCCTCTCCTGCCCCGTCCATATCACTCCCAAGAATCAGCCGAGTTGGTGGCAGGCTTGGCAAGATGCTCAGCAGACTTCTCGGCGAGACTCTCGACGAAGGTATTGTACGCCCCCACCAGAAGAAGCTATCATTGTTTTCGGCATCAGTCTAGCGAAAGACAAAATATCAGCGCCAGCCACGTGCTTCGCATTTTGCTCGTAATGACATGCCTCGAAGCGGTAAGTCCCCTGTGGCGTGCGTCGGGGTAATGTTCTTGGGGCGGCACGCCGATCCTGCAGGCTGGTAAAGAAGACTCGAAGAGACGCGGCCAGCTCCTGGGAGTAAGAGTGTGTGTCCAGGAGAAAGAAAACTTGCAACTTGACCTATTACAAATTCTCCTTCGTAATTCGAGCAGCAAATACGAAGAGAAATGCAGGCTTGAAGACGTGCCCAGATAAGATGCGCTGCTACTGGTTTTGGGCTTGATCAACATGCATAGGTCAGTGCGTGCATGAGCTGTACGATAAGAAGTATATGCACATCTCCACACGCCGCAACGGCGGCCTCACTGCATGCTGCAAGAAACCATGTCAACACAACGGCCGGACAGGGAGTGCCGCAAATCGGAGGCGTGTTAGTATCCGGAGCTCCTCACATGTGGACGACACGCTTTCGTCAATGGTATGGTATATATACTTCATCTACTCTTCTCCGACTGCTGCCTCAATGCGTCGATCTCTGCCTGAAAAGCCGACATGTCCGCCAAAATGTCCTGTTGCGTCTGCGCTGGCGTTTCCCTCAAATCAGAGACTTGCTGCAAACTGGAAATCGAAGCTGATCTTTCACTGTCGAAACTGTTGCCGCTGCTCCGCCGCTGATGATCACTGCTCAAGCGACGGGCAAGCGTGTCAGGTGTGCTATCCATACTGCTCCGTTTCGAGCCGCCGCCAGCACGGCGCGGCGGAGGAGCTGGAGGAGCGTTTTGGTTCGGAGGTCCCAGCGATGAAAGAAATGCGTCGCCGGGTCTTTGCTGTAGAGGTGCTGCTTCGACAGGCTCTGGTAGGGTTTCATTCCTGCCCAATTTCGATGGCTGTCTGCGTGGTGGAGGTGGCGGGACGACCTTGGGAATATTTGTTGTTGATTGGCCTGGCGATGAAGCTCTCGACGAGTTTACTGTCGGCGTTAATTGCGTTTTGCGGGCTGGCGGTGGTGGCGGAGGCGTAAACTTGTTCAAAGCCTCGTCTATGCTCGTAGGATGTGTAGGAGGATCCACGACAGGAGCAGGCGCATCTGATGTAGTGCTCGTGGACAAGTTAGATCCACTTCTAGGTCGATTAATCTCCGCAACCTTTCGTCGAGCAGGTGGTGGAGGAGGAGCTGTCTTCGTATCGTCGCCAGGTGATGACCCCATATGGGCTGGTTGGAGGTCTTTTCCAGGGACGACAGGAGGCGGCAATTCGGCCAAAATTATTGGAGGTGGTGGTAGTGGTTTGTTAAGGTCGCTAGAGCTCCGCGACAAAGACGGCCGCAGGATACTTGTGAGTTGGTGATTGATAGGAGGCGGATGCGGCCCAGTTGACTGGAAGTCGGGAGGTATCGACTGATTGAATTCCGCAAACGAAACCGTTTGTGGTCCCTTAGACTTCGGTTTTGGTGGGGCTGGAGGAGCCATATCGTCCATCTTGGTTGCACCTGATGACCTGAGAGTTGACCTTTCGTCCTCGTGGTCTTCGCTCTCGGAGGCGTCATCATAATCATCGAACGACGTTCGCGGCGACTCGGGATGAAAGCTATAGCCGGGATCGAAAAGTGAGGATGTATCGGTATTACTGCTACTGCTGTCATGCTGCCGTGACATAGGACTCGTCGTATTCGATCTTCCTGCCGGTGTAGGTGGCACTGCACTGCCAGTCATCAGGATGTTCTTGAAAGCGTCCACGTCCAGCGCAGGCCTTCCAGCCCCAGCCCTTTGGTCTTTGTCCTCCCGCCCCAACCCAAAACCCGTCGAACCTGCTCCTTCTCGCGCCAACGGTCTCGCGAAAGGATTGTAGGGTGCCCTCATGGCACTTGTAGGCACCGCGTCGGGCGGTGGTAGAGAGCCTGTGTTTTGTCTGGTGTTCCTTAATGCCTCCTCCAGCTCCGTGTCAGCAGCTGCGGTTGACTCAGCTTCGTTGTCGCGATGGTCGACTGTCTGCGGAGGAGGCGGAGGAGAGTCTGCGCGTGCAGCCGAGTCTGATGCGGACAGCCGTCGACCCTCATCTGGGGAGGAGAGAATGTCTGGCGAAAGCGGCGGAGGAGTCTGGATCTGTACTCGTTTCTTCTTTGTCCGTTTTGCAGGCGGCGTCGCTAGAGCCAAGCGTCAGTACGACCTACCTTGGCATGCCCCTGCTCCTAACAAGTTGCTGTGGCTTACCGGGGGATGCGCCGTGTGCGTCTACTTCTACATGGGCGCTGCTCGGGATAGCGACAGTATCTGGCAGTCTGCGGAACGGGTTGCTGCTCATGTTTTTGACATGCGAGAGAGGCCAGCTCCGCCCGCTGCACTCAATGCGCTCGTACTATGAGCAAGCGGGAGTAGGAGAGGTGACAGATATGGAGCGAAATAGATATGTTTACCAGGTAATAGTTCATGAAATGAAGTGTAAAGCTATGTGCTACCTGGATTCAACCATGTAAGAGAGGATGTGCGAGAGTTTGGTGGTTCGGCAACAGCTTCCACGCAGATCCCGACGACTCCGGCACCTGCTTTTGGTTCTACCGTTCTATACATACCTACACTTGGCACTCTCATGACTACTCTCGTCGTCCTGACACTAATCCCCATCTTCATAATCATCAGTCTACCATTTCCTGCATGACATCAGGAAGGCGTTCCGCAATGGCAGCTTTGTGGTGCACGGGAATACAAGTCCCAGTCCCTGAACTTCTCTGTGACACAGCAGCCAAGATCGTGCTCTCATGTACGGAAACGCCATCAACGTACGGTCTGGGAGATACTTCTCGACGCTATGTATTCATGCCGCTTTTGCGTCCATCCTCACTTCCCTCGACTACTCGCCAAACAGAAAGGAAAGCAAGACACGTCGCAATTCTGGAAGGCAAACCGGAAAGGATCCTCCATCTTGGGACTCACGCTACTGAGATCAACACACAACTGTCAGCGAAAGGTCCATTCGTCGAGAGCAAGCCCGACGCTGAATTCTGTGGCGCTGCTTAGAATGTTGTGAGAAGACTTATTTGCAAAGCGCTATGGATGCACGAAGATGATGCTAAAGACTGCAAATGTGTGAGCATTTCGTGATACTCTACAAGCACCACCGGATTATGGCGACTTGAAAGATGTCGACCCCGTTGTGGGACACTTTGATTTAAGGAAGCCAAATCAGTCCATATTGAGCATCGAATTAAGCTGTTGCAACGTACTTGGCTTGAGAGCGCTATCAAGGAGATTGGTCGAAACACAACCGACGAACTAGACACTGATTCAGTGAGTATCGTCACAACGTTTCTAGAAGGAGGTGGTGCAACCACAGCGAGCGGGTCATCTCCTCCGTAGAATGAATTCCCGGAACTGTGCAAGCGCTATGAGAAAGAAAAACACTTCTGGAAACACCTCAGCAAGTAGACGGTCGACTAGTCCACTGCGACGGCCATGCTCCGTCCTCTCAAAACCGCGAGTATTGCCGCAAGGAGCTTCCTCACCTATATGCTCATTGGAGACAAGGACCACATAGTGAATGCAACCTTGCTGGAAGATTCCACGAAGGAGCTTCTCCTTGGCTCGGACAATGAGGTTTGTTATTTGGTTCAAGCTCCATCTTGCAAAATGCGATGTCTTCTCCTCGCAAATGATATCGACGAGATCCTCAGGTCACTTCTTGTTGTGTATATCGCCGGGCACAATGTTTGTGCCTCAGCGGAAGACTAATATAATGACAGCCTCCAGGCCCCTCAGACAGCCATTTGGGGTCATTTCTAGCGAAGCACGCCTTTGTGTAAACTCATTCACCTCCAGCACGATATATATGCGCGCGCGCCGCAATTTTCAGGACTTTCACTCACTCAAATGTGCCAAGTGGTCCGAGCGTCACAAGCCAATGCGCACTCTCTTGCATAAAGACCACCACTACTCTCTCTATCCATCTATCATTCTACGCATTTCAGATTCATCACATAACACCGACATGGAACCGCACCGACTCGAAAACGAGATGGTCTACCATCAACTGTGTGATGTCCACAAAGATATCATGCAGATGCCAGAACTGGTCACCTTTGCCAGGATTGCTCAACTCATGCCCATGGGCGATGATAAAGCGCAATTCGTTGAGAACCTTTGCTCTGCGCCTAGTGAGGCCCGCAAAGCCTCAATTGCGCTAGTGATGTACTGCATCTTCGAAGTTGTGTTAGAGGGACCGCACTCGATGCCGGACCTCTTCAACCACTTGCGCGAAAACATACAGAAGTTCGTCGACACCTACGAGTCCATCCCTATCCCCAACTGCGGCAGCGCGGACGTCCACTACAACCATCTGTATGGTCTCTACGTGCGCTGCCTCATCTACAGACAGGCGCCCAAGCACGCCGACCTCACTGCAATCTTCGAGTTCTTGACGCCAGGAGATCCGATTTTGGCCGTATACAAGGGCTGGCCAGAGAACAGTTCTCTATATCAAGTATGCGAAATGTGTCAAACCAGAACCGAAGCAATGCTGACGATATCCAGGCTCGTCAGGAGGACCATCGTATGTTCACAGGCTATCAGTACGCCGTCCGCGACTGGCTAGTTACTTTCAGCCGAGGTGGGGAGCAGTCGCACGTTCTGTTCCGCATCATGCTGAAAGTCGAGGCTTGGTGCGCGGAGCAGGACGTTCGAGACCGCTTCACTGGCCTACTTGGACAAGATCCCCAGGCTCCAGGCAATGCGCCGAAGGCTTCGTCACTATTCGGAAAGGAGAGTCCCTACACTGATCGATCCAACTCCGCCACGCTGCAGGTAGAGCGCACGTCTTTGAGCAGAAATCGACGGAACGATAGCCAGAAGATGCTCCTGAGTTCAGGCGCCCATGCAGCATCAATCAGCGCTCGGGTTCCACGAACTGCTCGTAAGGTATGCTAAGACGTGGCATATACCGAATAGCCATTATGATGAATACTGACACCTGCTAGATTGCGGTGCCACGCAAGTCGATCTATCAAGCCAGCTTTGTGCGGGAGGAGTCCGAATCCATAAACGAAGAGATGAAGGAGGTTACAGATGCAGACCGAAATGATGGAGATTGGGCTGGCGACGGTTGGAGAAAGCATAAGAGTCTGATCTCATCAAAATACCTTGCAGACCGGCGAAGAGACCCCTGAGATCACCACTGCTCCGCCTATGACAGCTGTGATGACCGAGACTGAAATGAGTCTGGGCACGATGGAACGAGGCTTTTGATTGACGACGAGGGCAACGTGTGAGGTGAAAACAAGCCCACGGACCAGCGCGCTTGATGTCTGGGGTACCAGAACGTAGATGGATAACTTCGTGGAAGCTGCTACTTTTCGTCTCTGCTATATGCCAACACGTTCGCATCACCCACCTGGATGTGATGCGAGGGAACCGCACTCCAATTCCTTCCGATGACAGCTCGAGTTCGTTCCGCCCTCACCCCCAATCAACCACATCATATCACAGTTCCGCGGTGATATATTCTGCGAGCACCTGCAGATTTGGTAACATATAATTGTATTGCTCTTCGAAAGCATCGGGATCAAAAGTGTGGTTAGCCGCCTGTGCCACCCACAGTGCATGATTGACAGCCTTGACACGCCAGACGCGTTGGCCAATGTAAGCTCCACCAGGCACCGCAACTGTGGTATTGTCCGACAGCTTGTACATGTTCGTTCCGCTGGATCGTTTGGAAGCCAGAGCTGGGACGTGGGCCTCGTGGCCGCGCTTTTGAGGTGGGTTATTGGGACCGATGACCTCGTTGCCGTCGTTGGTACAGTCACCAGAGCTAGATGTGACTTCACAGTAATTGACACCAGCTGCACCAGGATTACCGAAAGCTACGTTGAAGTCGCATGGACCACCATTGCAGTAGCTTCCGCCATAGAATGCTGAGATAGCACCGCCTTGCACTATCAGAATAACCCGTCAGCGAAAATTCTATTGATTGCGGGTTGTATGGCGACTCTGATATCAACTTACTGCTATTCTGGCTCGTTGGTACGCAGCGATTCACACGAGTTGCAGTACCGGACTGCAGTATCGTGCTTCCAAAAGGATACTCATCGCAGTTGTAGCCGGCCTGGTAACCATTCTGGGTCGAGCAGCGGTTGGGATTCGGCTTGCAGCCAGCAGCAGTTCTTCGAGAGGTCTTTGTACTATCTGAAGGCTTATCGTATCGTAGGCTCACACCTTGAGCCCCATTCTGCATTGGAAGGCAGTATGCACCTGGCGTGCGTAGACAGTGTCAGTTGCAAGCCACCTTCAGATCACAAGAAGTCAACTTACCATAGCACATGTTTGTGCAGACATCTGGGATGCTGGAGCAGTCGAATTCGAGGAGATCGGCTGGATCTCCTCCTTGTCGTGCCGACAGCGATCCGACCTCCTGGAACGTCTTCGTTGGCGTGGCGGCGACTGAGGCGAGTAGAGCCCCGAGGCTAACCAGGATTATGTTTCGCATCATTGTGTGCAATCAAGGTGTCTGAACCGGTCGTCTTTATGGCTGGAACTGGAGGACTCGTCTGATGAGGGAGCTCGACCGTCCGTCGTCCTGCCTTTATATAACCATTGTCGCTACGAAGGAGCCAGTCCATTGCATAAGCACAAGGTCGTATCGAGAATTCCAATCGATCATGCTACGCTGTTGGTATGGTGAATATGGAAGCGTACTCTACATCCGAACGATCTGCACGCCCTTGACTTAGCCTTCCGACCTCCTCGCAGCCAATGGCTTGCTCAACTTCGCAGACATGTTCTCCGCCTCATGCTCTGCTCCAGGAAGCTTTACGACTTTCAGTGCTAGCCGTTTGAGCCGATGCGATGAAGCCTGAACCAAGGATTCGATCTAGTCACCTCAGCCGCATGCAATTCAGTGGCGGGTCATTTGCGATCCAGCTCAGGAGGATGTCATTGCTCGTACGTCTGCGAGACTAATGGCTTGAGGCCTCCTTGGCGCTAGGAGATATCCTCCGACTCGCGATTGCGACCCGTTGACTGTTGTTACGCACTATTCCACCACTCATATTGCCAGATCGTGGCTATGATTCATGAGACGTGCCTAAATGCTGACATCCTGACAAGTTCGATCGTCACCTGCAAGGTATAAGATCCTCGCGAATCATCAAAGTCGGAGGGGTCGACTAAGTCCTAATGATGCTCGTTCCATCGTACACATCCTGATCTAGGGTTTGTGAGGATCTGATTCCAAGTGGATCTTCACTCCGCTTTCTTGACCAGGTCCATGGGAGAAGGCAACAAGCTTTTACGGATTGCGCTTGATCCATCGAAGAAACCATTGGATAGCTTGGCCTTCCTGCGTGATGTTAGGCAACAAATGTAAGCCTCATCGATGATCTTGGGTCGCCCTGTCCCGGCTGCGTGATCTATTCTGGTTTGTTCGTGCCGAAGAGGCTCTTGCGGATGATTCACATGACAGCACGAGCTCTTTTAACACTAGTCGCAGTCATCCTCTTGGTCAGCTGGAAGCCTCACATGCCTCGATCGAACGATTGTGTTGTCCCAACGTGATGACCAGCTGAGGTGAAGTCGAATCCTCGAGGAATTTTAGTCCGAAGACCTGGCCCCACTTCGAACTCTCCAACACTGACCACAGAGCTCTCGATCACCGAACCCACTCATATCACAGGACTGCGGTGCGACGTCTCTTTAGCCTTACGCCGATACCTCCTTCAGATTTCAGCTCCTATTGAGTTGTCGAGTCAGCAGATTTCTCTTGCATCATTCCATTCTTCTGACGTCAGGAATGGTATTCACGAGCAGGATCCCGCGGACTCAGAAAGGCACCACTTCTCTCTTGGCTGCAGGCTGTAGTGCCATGCTTATGACTCCAGGATTTTAATGGTTCCGCACTAGTTCGTTATTAGCACGCCCGACACTCTCGCATATACTCATCACTTCCAACGTCCAGTGAAGCAAAGCATCCATCATTGCCGGAATCGAGGTCATTGGGTCGAATTGCAGTGTAAACAGCAAAGTACCGCTGGAGATAGAATATGGATCTTGCACTACCTCAAGAAATCCCTGGACTGCGCCCTTACCGCGACAAGCCCATGAGCCTGGCACCATTCGCCATCTACGACTTCGCAAACCTCTCAGACGAGGAAAGAAGGGAGTTGATGGCTGCTTGCGCTCAGGACTTGCCCCGAGATCTCCATGATAGATTCAAGATAGTACCCTCAGCTATTCGGTGGACTTCTCTAAAGACTGTCATCGAGCATCATATTAACCATCTCGATGAAGAAGTCGATGGAAAGCCTCAACACGACTGGTTCCATCTCATTGTGATCACGTCCAAGAAGTGGTCGGAAGACGGCGTTCTCGTGGTCGCTCTAGACTCTGGCGAAGAGGAGTCCGAATCACCTCAACCCGATAAAATCTCGCTGCCCGCCAACGTAGCCGGGAGCAGTCTGATCAATCTCCAAATCGGCAACATCGACTGGTTCGAGGTGAAAGAGAGCGCCGAGACGGACAGACCCAGCAAGGAAGAAACACAGCCCATCGATCCTTCAAGAGACCACGCGAAGACCGCCGGACCAAGCCAAAGCGCCTTTCGAGACGACGCACCCGACAAGAAACCCCCAGCAGGCTTCTACATCGGCATCTACACCACGCCTGACATCGACTTCGAAGACGTCCTCCGACAGATGCAACCCTGCTATCGCTCGCAACCGCGCGAGGATTTCATCTGTAAATTCGAAGGCCACATCCACGGTCCCTCCCCAGCTACACCCGAACATCTCATCACAGAAGCGTACAAGCTTCACCCGTCACGCTGCATGACCAACCCGCACCTCGCCAGGAACGTGCTCGTCATCGCCGACTCCGCCAACCTCGCAGACGACGGCGTGCTCCTCGGTTCGATGGACTGGTGGTCAAGCAGAGACGACCTAGCAGCAACGGAGAGCCTCGCGGAAGTCGCAGAAGTATGGAAAGAAGAAGCGCCTTCGCCGCCCGTCTTCAGACGACTCAAGGCTCAGACTCCGATGCTTGTGCCTGAGATCTGCGACGTCGCGAGTCGACGTTCGGATTTCAGTGGGAAGCGGCGAAAGCGGTAGTCCCCCTCTCCTGTAAGATCTCGGGAGTGGACCACTCGGGATCATGGCGTCTTGACAGGGGCGGCTATGCATCAACAACAACAACCAGCAACACTTCTCCTGCTCCCAGCTCCCCGTAGCCTTTCACTTCCACTCTCACGCTCGCTAGCGTTCACGAAAACGGAGCGAAGCAAAGCGGCTATGCATCGGGCCCCAATAGCCATATCAGCAAACACGTTCCATCTCCACAAAGCCAAGTAAGAAATTATCAAGGTCCACCACTCAACCACCCACACTCGATCTGATGAACCTTCATCCATGTTTCGAGACAAAGTAACAAGTAGCACACTCTTCATGCATTTAAGCCAAGCAAAACAAAAAGCATATGCTCATATCGCTAGCTAAGCCAAGGAAGCTCTCAGCGCGCACACACCTCTCAGAGCTCTCTCCAGTCTCTCTCTTCCCAACGACGAGCGATGAGAACAATTAAGTATCTTTCAAGAGTCCAGTCCAGTCCAGTCCAGTCCAGTGTAGTGCAGTCCAGCCCAGTTCAGTCCAGTCCGACAAAAACCCACCACGAACAGCTTGCAAAACAATCAAAAAAAGTGACGGAAAAAGTGGTGCCCGACTGGAAATTCTTCTTCTCCTCCTTCTCCTCCTCCTCCTCCTCATTGCCTCCCTGCTTGCCTTCTACATACAGCTCGATTTTAAAGATACGTGGGCAGGACAGGACATATGATGGAGAAAGGGGGTAGTGAGTGAGTTTTCGAGTTGGCCACACTTGATTTTTATCACATGTGAGTAATAATAGAATAGATAATGCCAGAAAGAAAAAGACCTTTCTGCTTGTCGAAATGGGGAAGAGCCTGCCTCATCACTCAATCGCTGCATACTACTGTATACATGTTTCGATTACAAAAACATTAGTAGAGACAAATTTTTTTTTTGTTTTTTAGAAATTCGTTCACACACAAACAAAAGAAAACAGAAAAAATTACTTGTGCTCAGAAATTGAGTCTCGCAGTATGCACATACAATTCTTAATCCCTTTCTCTCTCTCTCACTGTCTCTCACTGTCTCTCTACAGGAATCAAAACAGCACACGAAGCCTGCCTTTGTCTTTGTACATACACACACCTCAATCACCCCCAAGGAATAGTCGAGCGCCGGTGTTCAAAAAAAGCCCCGCGAATGTTATCCCTTTTCAGTGCGTGATATTCGTGTGAACGCCTTTTCCCCCATCTCCCGTTGCGGGAATCTAATGCGTCGGCTGCATCGCCATCTCATGCAACCCGCAGAGCAATCCCAGCGCCACCTTGTCCGTGTTTGGCATCATGAGTGCGCCCAGAATCGCATGCCCTTGTGGGATACCCTCCCACTTCGGCTCCTTCACATGCAGACCCAGCTCATCGTCTTCTTCACCATGCGCGTGCGAGACACCATTCGCGATGCGACGGCCGTTGCCATTGCTCATCGTCTGCTGCAGATTGTGCACGCTGCCTTTCCCAGTCTTCTCCGCGAGGCGTTTCATCATCGTGAGAGCGCGGTAGGTGATGAGCTTGAACGGATCCGTGTCAGTGCCCAGATCTCTGCCCTTGGGAGGCACGCCAGGATTGCGATCGACGGAAAGCAGGGCGGCGAGATTCAGCAGACCGACTGCCCAGCCGTCTTCGCTCTCGATCCAGGCGCGCGCGAGTTCGTTGTCGTTGCTCGGAGCCAGAGTCGTGAGGATGTCCGCTGCCAGCATTCCCTGCGTAAGGTATGCCTTTCGCGCTTCCACAATGCGAAGTTGGATGCTGTTACCAAGGGCGCCCTTGGTCCGATCGGGAAGGACTGAGATGGAGAGTGCAAAGGCTCTTGTCAGAAGATCGAGTGGTGATTCTGACGCGGCATTGGCTGTGCTGGTGGCAGTGAAGATGTTTCTATACAGCATGCGATTTGGGTCTTGTCGAGCGAGCAGTTTGGCTAGGCAGTCGATGGCCGGAGGTAAGTATTTATGGTTCGCCGGGACAAAGCTAGTAAAGCGAATTTTGCCTTTGCTGTCACTATACACCGGGCTCGGTTGTGGTGCAAAAGCCAGCAAAAAATGAAGTATATGCAGAGCGTCGTCTCGTGAGGGTAGCTCCAGACTCTGTGTGACATTCGAGAGGAATATTATCATATCCTTGTAAAAATCCTGGGCATTGTAGAAGGTCCGTAGCAGCATATTCCTGGTCCCGAGAAGTCGGATCGTATTACTCAGCCATTTAATTAGAGGTTCTGATGTCAATAAGCGGTGATTGAACTCGTAAAAAGAGAAATTTCGCAGCATCGTTGTGATGGCGATCAGTTTGTCTGCAGCTCGATCCAGATCGTAGGCAGGAGTGCCGAATTGTGGCACGTCCTGTAGTGTTTCGGCTTCGGCCTTTGCATTCCTTACGATGTCCTCGTAAGCTGGAAGATCCAACGCGTCCGATACCTCGACAGCTTCTTCTGACAATGCTTCGGACTGATCCTCCGCGCAGTCGACGATGACGTCTATTAAATCTTCGCATTGCTCGAGATTGAGTGCAACGCGCTGATCGTGCGATATTATCACCAGAGTATCCAGCGCATACCTCACTTCGGCATGTATACCGGATGCGAGACTCAGCGTGATGGCCTTGGTATCTATCACGCCCATCTCATCGACCGTGGGATGATTCGGCATTGCTCTCGCAATGATGGCTCCCAACTCGGACAACGCCGCGACGTCATATCCGCCATACTCGCTGTCGACGCTCGTCCGTACCAGAGGTTCGTAATTTGAGCTCTGTCCCTCCTGGCTCTTCATAAGAGGACCAGTAGTCTCCTGCTTCACGGAAGGCGGCCGTTGTTGCTTGGTCGTGAGCGGGGACACTGCAGCAGGAGGTTGTGTCGCTGACTGTGGCGTCATCTGCTCAGGCTTTCGAATGCTGCTATTTCGTCGATGGTGTAATGCAGCAGCCGCTCCCATCATCTGTTGTGGTGTCGAGACACCATTCTGCGGTAGGGTGGCATTCGCTTGGACCGGTGTAGTCTGTGGCTGTTGCATCTGCTGCGCCGGCTGCATTGGTTGCTGGAATTGAGCGGGCTGCGGTGTCATCATCTTGGTCGGCGATTGCTGTGTCTGTGCTTGTGGCCCGAAGCCAGCCATCTGTTGCGCATTCGCACGCGCTGCCTCCTGCGCTTTCTGCTGCATCTTCGCCTGAAACCAGATCCGTTCATACTGCCCTATGATTGACGCGTGGACCATTTTCAATTCCTCAGCATGCTGCGGTGGAAAGCCCATCCTATTGGCTACGGCCGGCCATTGCCCTTTTTGCTCGACCACTTGAGAGCCTCCAGCACTGGTCACGATAGTCCACATCAGGTAGAGATCAACCGGTTTCCCTTGCACCATTGGTTGGGCATTGAATGGCCGGCCTTGCTGCTGCGCATTTGCCTGGAGCTGCTTCAGAAATTGTGTCCGCTTCATGGCCTGCTGTTGCATTTGTTGTTGCTGCTGCGGAGTCATGCCTTGACCATTTGCCATGTGTGCGCCTGCCTGCTGTTGTGCGGCTCCGAAATTGTTCATTGGATTGGGCTGTGCTCCTCCTCCTCCTCCTCCTCCTCCTCCTCCTCCCCCTACCGAGCGCGGCGGTATCATGCCACTTGCGCGCAATTGTTGCTGATGCTGCATGAGCTTCATCTGATATTGTCGCTGTGCATTGGGCTGCATATTCGCCATATTCGCCATTTGCGCCGCCATCGCGCCCGGCATTCCCTGTGCTCCCATGCCTCCCATCATAGCAGCCGGATTCATGCTGAACTGCTGGTTGAACATGGCACCTGGCTGCTGCATGTTGTTGGGTGTACCGGGCGCAGGCGACATCTGGTTGGGATAGTTGGGCGGTTGACCTTGCTGGCCAGGGAAGGGACTGGGAGACGCGTTGGTCATGCGCGGTTGTGGTTGCTGTTGCTGTTGGGGAGGTGGGGGTCGAAATTGCTGGTTCTGCATGGTGGGCGAAGGGGTCGCATTGTTTGAGCCAGGCTGCTGGAGGTGTTGATACGGGGTGGGCGCATTGGGAAACTGTTGTTGCTGGCCCGGCTGCTGATTGGGGAAGTTGGCATAGGAGGGGGTCTGAGAGCGCGAGTGCTGTTGAGCTGGCGAGCCCGACATGCCATCATGAGGCCGCTTGGCAGGGACGACGGAGGCGGGAGTGAAGGGCTGGGATTGCGGAGTGGCGAACTGAGGCGGGTTGATGTCGAAGTTGGGGGCAGGCGAGGCCGAGTAGAGCTGCTGCGGGTTGAGGTGCTGGGCCTGCGGGTTGTACATGGTCGGGTTGGCGGACGCGTTCCATCCGTTCATGGCAGGTGTCGCATGCAGGCGGCAGCGGCGGCGGCGGCGGCGGTGGTGGTGGTGGTGTATCGGCTGCTGCTAGTGGGTGGTGATGTTGGTAGCAGGGTCTGAGATGAGGTCTGCGTGTAGTCGCGACATGTTATTAGCGAGGGCGACGTGTAGCCAATGGAGTGGGAGTGGGCGTGGATGTGGGATTGTATGTGGGTGGGTGGGTGGATGGGCGGGCGAGCGAGCGAGCGAAACGGCAGGG